>JAWWLV010000100.1:71408515-71497712 GCA_035041135.1 Platyrinchus mystaceus
GGATCACTGGAGGGGCAGAGCAAACAGCACTGTGATCACATCCAGCAGTAGGTGCTGTTGGATCACAGGAGGGGCAGAGCAAACAGCACTGTGATCACATCCAGCAGTAGGTGCTGTTGGATCACTGGAGGGGCAGAGCAAACAGCACTGTGATCACATCCAGCAGTAGGTGCTGTTGGATCACAGGAGGGGCAGGGCCTACAGCACTCTGATCACATCCAGCAGGGGGCGCTGTTGGATCACTGGTGGTCCCCATATGGGGGGACCTCCCGGGTGTGCTGGAGAAGCCAAAAATGATTTTCCCTCCCCCTCACTGGAAAAAAGGGAGAAAGGAGGGAAAGAAAAAAAAAGGTCCTTCCCAACAGGAACCTACTCTGTCCTGCTAGCTGAGTTGCGTGGTGTGTGGCTTTCCTTCTGCTTTGATGTGCACAAGAACTGCTGCCAAAAAATAGGAGGAGGGGAGACCTCCCGAACAGTTCCTCGCCAATGAAAATCCAAGCAAATTCCCAGCTGGCAGCCAGGCCGAGAACAAAGCCACCTCCGAGCTCCTGCCACCTGGACCCCATCCCAGCTCAGGCAACAACGGAGTCACTCCCCTTTCCCAGGAGAGGAGGAAAAATAAAAGAAAATGAAAAAAAGTCCTCAACCCTCCCCACAGACAAGATCTCAACACCGTGGGCAGGGGGAAGGGAAAATTCCTGCTTAGTTTCCCAGAACAAGCGAAACCATGACACTTGCACACCCACAGTATGTTATGGCAGACTCACAGGGGAATCAGCAGAGGAGCAGACAGTTCTGGCTCATTTTTCAAAAGGTCTTTTCTGAGAAGGAGCTTTTGGCTGAGGGGGGCCAGGTGGGCAAGAGAACTTTCACTTTTTCCTGGCTGTGCAGGAGGAAAGCAGAAGTGAGCTCGTCTGCCAGGCCCCCTGTGCCCTGTTTTCACAGCAGCTACTTTTCTCCTTCACCTTGAACTGGGAAGACAAGGGAGCCCCTTTCCTGCCTCCCAACATGGCAGTGCTCTACAGGGAGCCTGTTCCATCCTGCTTGCCCTGCTCCCCTTCCCTGGCACTGCCAGTTTCCTGATTTGAAAACCATCTGCTGCTGTTTCCCTGCTCCCCCTCAGTAAGCCTCCCATGTTCCTTGCCTGAGCAGAAGAGAATTAGGGCTGGCATTTTGGAGCAGCTCCATGATTTGCCATGTCATCACAGCCCGCTCTACATCATTCCCTCCAGGGATGCAGGACGTGAATCCCCACTGCTGGGGCTCCCTGGTGGAATGGCAGTGCAGGCTTCCCACCCTCCTGTTTGTGATGTTACTAAAGGAAACTCCTTTAAAATATTCAGGCAAACATTCATGTGGGCAGACAGTTCCCAACCTTCCCTGGTGCTCTGCAGCAGGAGAGCACTGCAGATTAATTCTCCCTACTACTGTCTTACTACTGTGCTCAAAAATGAGAAGCTTTATAGTGTGGCTTTTCTTGTAGAGCAACATGACCTTTCCAACACCACACGAGTATTAGATGTATGAAAGTTTCTGGAAGGTAAGAAAAAAATTATGGCATGATGATCCCTGCAGTTCACTGGTAGGTTCTGTGAGGTGAAGCTGCAGGAGTTACACTGAAAAGCTCCTCCAATAACCACTGCATACAAACTTCTCCTGCTGTGTGACAGAGGAAAGGACTGGGAATCACGCTGCCTGTTTTCTCACGGGATCCTCCCTCCACCTGACATATCCTTACAGTGACAGCCAAGGCACAGCACTCAAACACACAAGCTGCCTCCTGAAGCTGTGCAGCCCTGGGTGATCTGTAACAGGAGCGAGCACAAGGCCTGGCAACAGGGATCACAGTTCAGGTCAGTTCAGCCAGGACCAGTCAGTCACTCACACCCTGGGACTTGCAGTCTGGCTTTGGCCATTTGGAAACGTGAAAAATAACCTAATTTCTATGGCAAGGGTTTATCATCCCACAGAGATTAAAAATGCTGCTTCTGTTCCCTGGCTACAAGTTTCCCAATTTTCCAGTTTTAGAGAAAATTCTTCTGCACTCCAGACTCCTATTTCAGGACCAGGCTGGCTGTTTTCCATCGCTGCTGACTTTCTGTGTGGGTGAGGTGGTTATTTAAGCTCTAAAGCTGGAACCAGAGCCCACTGTGACTCACAGCACTGTGTGCTGGACTTCATGCTGTTTCCTTGAGCCCATGGAGGGCCAAGGGATTCTGATTCACTCACTGCCACTATGAACACTTCTGAACACTCAGGTGACATTTCCAAATGTACCCAAGGTTCTATCTGAAAAGGTTCTAAGAAGCCCAGTTTCCACTTAGCAAGAAAGTTCTAAGGAATGCAGACACCTTTTGGGAAAAAGATCATCTTAAGAGTCCCTTGTCCAATATTTTGTGGATATGGATGCAGACACTGAAATGCCTTCAGCATTTTAGGAAAATATTACCACTGCAGCTCAATGGTTTTTCAAGCACTAAAGGCTGAGAAAGAATAGGTCAAATGATCTGTTTATCTACCGTATGAAAACCTTTACAGCAAGACTAAGTTCTGCAGTAGCATTTTGTAGTTGGCCTTCTGGACCTCAGTTAGCAGAGAACGATTAAAATCTCACATGCTTCAGAACCACTCTGAAGAACTTCATCCCACATCACAGCAGGAATTTCAACTGCAGATGTCTGTCTGACCCCGCTGCCTTTGCCCTCAATGGACAGACACAGACACTTTGGCACAGTTCATCTAACCTATTTCAGATGTTCCACTGTGAGCTGACCTGTGCTTTGCTCTCAGTTCCTTTGGGCAGGTGTCCCTCAGGCGTGTGGGGAGCCCAGGGTGCCCGTCCTGGATGTGACACCAACGTTGCAGTCAGATGGGTTTCTGTCACTGTACTGATTGCAGCTGCAACCTGCTGCGAGTCCCAAAACCCCTCTGGATGGAATGGTTATTTCACATGTTTGGCCACATGCAGACTCCAAACCTGCTCTACAACAGGAGAGGTGCAAGCACAACGGCACCATAACATCGGGGTGTAGACTCAAGGAAGCTTGCATGGAAAGCAAGGAATTCAATGGAGAATCATAGAAGTTGCCCACCTTCAAGCTGATGACACGGATTTGTGAGGACCATAAAGGTGCTAATTTGGAGGGGGGAGAGGGGGCAGGAGTGGAATTAGAAGACAATCGTGAATGGCTTTGTTTTTTAATACAAGACATATCAGTGGGAGAAAAAAAATTACAAGAGTAGAATCATAGTAGGATTATAATATGCAAAAATCTGGGAAAGAAAACAATTTTTCTATAGCAGCCTGAGCAATAATACTGTGCAAAACTTGTACTAAGTGGCATCATAAATATATAGATGATTCCATAGCAGTTGAACCCACAGGGCCACGGGTACAGACACAGAGAAGGCAAGATGTTCTTCAGTGAGCTGTGCTGCACTCAGAACGTGCAGACACCACTCCACAGAACGGTTGCAAAATAATCCAGAGATGGCTTAGTTTGTTTTCAAAATCGTGCCCCAGTGTTAAATCTCAGGAACCAAGAGCATAGAATCAGCTCCTTCCTTTTTTGCTGCCATCAGCATCAGGATGACTCCAAAACAATGTCAAAAGACCCAATTATCCCCTCAGGTCACTGGTGCCTGTCCACGTGTCCTCGAGAGCAGTTCCACAAGGTGGAACAGTGCACCTCAGTGCTCTGAAGAAATGAAGTCTCAATGTTCTCTGGCCTTCTTGGGCACCATTTTCTTTACAGCTGATGAGTTTGGCAGGTTTTTGCTCTTCGTGGATGTTGCTTTCCTCTGTTTTTGGTGAGTGGTTCGGAGAGATTTCAGCCCCAGCATCTCACAGTACTCATTGCACTGGTGGAGGGCTCTGAACTGCTCAATGAAGGAAAACGAGCAGTTGCCTTTAAACCCTTTGTATCTGTAGCAACAAAGAAAAAAACAGCCAAATGGGATTTCAAGATTCATTTTCAGCACAGGCAGGCAGAGCATGATTTCTGACTCATAAGCAACTTGAAAACCTTAAGCAAGTCTCCTCCACCCAAGCTGGCCTGAGAAGCACTAACTGTCACAAAAACTCAGACTGTGAGAGGTGAAGGGAACTGAGTTACAAGTAGTGACAGAAGAGGGAAAAGCATTACAGAGGCAAAGCTCTGTGGGCTGGGTCCTGGCTATTGTTCCTCATTGCGTTTAGTAGGGAATATAATTGTCTGCTGGCTATTTTTGTCTCAGTAACATACACATGAAATCCACGCTCTGGGTGACAGTTCTGTTGACCACCACGAAGAGATAAGGCTGTTGCACGAGGTGCTATGAGAACCAGAAGCCATTTACATCCAAACAGGTACATAATTTCCAAGCTAAGCTCCTTCCTTCCCCTGGCTGCCTACAGGATGTCAAGGAGCCAAGCCTCTGGGGGAAGGATGCAGGGAGTGTTCCTGAGGAAGGCAGTCTCATCCAGCCTCCACAGTTCTCCAGCCACCCATCACAAGAGGTACAGAGCACCTTACCCTGCCACTGGTTGCTGCCAGTACTTTTCTGTAAGCTTAATCAGTGCCTGTTCTACCCTATTCTCTTGGTTCCCTGGACATCCACTGTCCTGAGGTGAACTGTGAGAGACTGAACATTTATCTTAAAATCACATGATTATTTTGATTTACTAGCTTTGCTCCCAAATCAAGCCATCCTCATTTCCCCTCTCTGAAATAATTGGTTTGCACTTGATCTGTGGCTACAGATGTGCCCCAGGTAATGCTCCTTGTCCACGTGGCACCTGTGAGGCTCAGGTGAGCTCGTTTCACTCTGCAGTGTGCAGACAGACCCAGGTCTTACAGCAGGCCATGGAAGAACTAAGCTACAGGTGTGAGGCCACAGCTCTGCATGAGTTCCCCAGCTCTTTGCTGTTTGTTAGGCACTGCTCCCAGAAACAGTGTTTGTTCTGCACAGCTCCAGTGACCCTCACTCTGCTGGACGGGGCAGGACCTGGGAGCTCAGTTCAAAGCAGGCAGTGCCGTTATCCCTCTGGTGTGTCACTGGGGAAGATCTCCAGTCATGGAGAGCCTTCCATGGCTTCTGAACTGCACAGCCTGCCCCACTCTCTGAGGGCTCATGCTCAGGAACACTGACCCACGGGCCACTCCCAGCCTGACCACCACAAGCTGTTCCTTGCACAGCACTTTTTATCACCGACAGGTGACTCAGAAACAAAAGCCCCAGAGAAGTCCATCTCCCAGACTCAACAGCTGGGGGTTGGCCCAAACCAGATTTGCCTTAAATCTGAAGGGAGAATGTTGTATTTGTCCCCAGACTCCGGGGGACAAATGCCTCTGTTGCCATGTGGAGTAAAGCTAAGCTTGTCAGTGACCCAGAACCAGGCAGACTTTCAGATCCACACCTGGCAACCAGCACAGCTGTTAATCACCGTGCCCGTGGGTCACTGTGCTCCTGACTCCCTCCTTTGTGTGCACCACTCCTGGATGAATCCCTGAGCACTCGTGTACAGCTCTAATGTGGCTCACTGTGTGCACTCAGAGCCAGGCGCTCTGCTGTCATTTCTGTTCGTGTTGGCCAGAGCAGCTCCCGAACGGCTGATTTTAAGGCTCTGGTGCCCTCCAGTGGTCACATTAAAAATGCTTCCCGGGCGTTCCGGCTCGCAGCTCGGCCTCGCCCTCTGCTGACATGAGCATTGCCTACACTTTGGGCTCCTTGGGTTTCCAGATCCCTGGGAAAACACGCACAGTAAGGACAAACGATTGGAATTCGTTTGAACAGTGTTAATTGCTGACACTGCCCAGGAGTATAAAAAACAATCAGTTCTGTGTAATCTCTAACAGCACAGCTCAAGCCACACCAGTCCCACACTCCCTTTGTGTCTCAGTAGGACCATGTGCCACATCTTGCAAGAATACCATTAGCTAAATGACAAACAAAATGATACCCAACATTTTTAGGAGGCTGTTCATCTAGGAAGGGGAATGATTTGCCTTTCTAGATGCCTAAGGTGATCCTTACTACAGCTTGCATTGTCTATTCATTTCCTCACTCCACTTTCCGCCTCCCCAACACAACAGAGTGTTTTTATAGGAGTCACTTCCCACAGTGAGCTGGACAACAACCACTAAAGCATTTTGCTAAATCTTCTGATTCCTGAGGACAGTGTTACCTAAAAAAAATATTTATGACTTCTTTAGTATGTAACAGGATGATGAACATTCATTTCAACTGCTTGCACTTTGGATCCCCAGCTAAGAGTAAATCAGTCTAAGTTTTGAATGGATGCCAGCCTGCAAATGTTCAGGATTTTCCCAGAATATTCTGAGGTCATATTTTTAATAATTTAAATGATATTGTGAAGTTTTTCCTGTACTGCAGGTATAGGACAAGCTCCAGTTCAGTATAAAGACTGAACACGTGATCAAATCTGCTTTTTCCTGCCAGTTTCTCAAACAGGAAGATGAAGTTACAGCACTGGTCCCAAGCACTTACCCCCATCCCCTTTCCTTGCCCAGCAGCCACTGCCTACTCCTATCTGTGGCTCTGCTGGTCTGTGGTATAACCAGAAGCTTTAATTAACTTAAGAGAAGTGGGCTTAAGTTAGGATATTACAGGCCTGTATCTTCACACATAGGATTATGTCTCCCAAAAAGAGCTGAAGCCGCTGAGACACCACTAGGAACAGGCCTCTTGAAATGCCCTGAACAGATCTTTTGTCATGGCTCAGAATCGCTGCTTTTGAGAGAGAAAGGGGAGGGATACCATCAACCCCCTTCACAGTCATCCTTCTTTAGCAGGGAAGGGGCCAACACGCAGCATCACACTGAGAAAAGTCTTGCAATACATAGCCTAAAGCTCTGGCATTTTTGCTGGCTGCAAGGGGCATTCCAGATGTGTTCTCTCACGCAGTCCTTGCACCATCCCTTTCAATTCCCCACAAAAAGGGCAACACAAACCTTGGCCCCCCTTAGGGCAGCTCCTTCCCGAGCTCCTGCAGTGCTGTGGTTGCCTGGGCTCCAGGCAGCAGAATGCAGCCACAGGGCAGGGAGGTGGAAGCACCGTCCCCAGAGCCCTTCATGAGATACCCTTTGATGCATTCTGATGCCCTGTTTTAAGAGAGGCATGAAGAAAAAGCAAGGCCCAACCTACAGCATAGCCCCACCCTTTTAGAACAAAATAAATGGGTTTCCATTACAGGTGGGTGTCCATAAATACGAACAAAAAGAAGTTAAAGACCAGATGAGGATTGTTTTCTTCTACAGCTAAAACAAGAATACATTTCCAGTGCTCCCTCCACGCCCACGTTTAACGGTGAAGAGACAGATGTGCAAAGCACAGACAAGTGCTGAGAAATCCCATTTCACTCACCCTTTGGCCAGGGTTGCTATGCCAACGTCCGTTAACTTCATCCCCACACCTACAAGGCAGCAGGGAGACACACAGCTTAGGTTACACTGGAATTTCTAGGAATACCTTCAGACACGGAGGCGTCAAATATTATTTATCGATTCACCTTTTTCATCTGAATTATTTCTAACATTTTTTCCAAAGCATTTTAAGGGCCCCAACTAAAAACAGGATGCTTATGCTCTGTGTCATCAGTCAGGCTCAGAGCACTATTTTATGGCTGTCAGGGTGATAAACAGAGCACAGCCTGTTTCCTGTGCTAAGATTTTGTTCTTTCTTCTCCCTTAAATTACTTCAGGGATCTTGTTTAGATGCCTTGCTGCTAATTTTCCTGCCTTCTCTTGTAAAAGAAAATGGGATATTTTCTAAGATTCCCAAGTTTTTCTGGTTAAGAAGGGGCCTGTCTCCCCCTGTCCCAAGTACTTCTGTGCACACTGTGCAGGTGGAGTCCCACCCACGGGAGCTGAGGGAGGATTTAGCAAACACAAGCAGGGCATTTCTCCACTATTCTTCTTTTGGAGGGAACAGGTTTTCTCAAACCTAGTCAGGACCTGAATGTGGAGCATTCCAATTGTTGGTGAGTAAATACAAGAAAAAGGGAAGGACTGGGTTGTCATTAACACCTGAAGCCTTTCATTCACAAGCCATTTCATTGACCTCTGGGTGGTGAGACAAAAGCCCAGATTTGATTCATACCAAGTGTCCTCATTTACTAAGGGCACATGTGGAAGAACAACTCTCCCCTTAAGAGTGTAAGATTTGTTTTTCTCTTCAAAACTGTCTTCTCACAAGAATGTAAGGTTGGTAAAAATTGCTCCTCAGGCAACTCACCTTGCAGGTCAGTGACAAGCAAGTTCCCACTGGTCTTCTCGTACACCCAGTGCTGGAAGGTGCAACACTTCTGGCCAGCCTCGGAGTCTCTTCTCAGGAAGTTCACCTCCTTGCCATCCCTGACAGAGTATTTCACAAACTCCCCAACGAGCTCCTCCTCCACTGTGGCATAGGGGATGTTATTAGCAGGGCGATGGATAAGAAAAATCGGAATGATCCTGAAAGCAAGGGATAGAAACTAGTAAAATTCAGAGAATTCCTTCAGTGAGGGAATAAGGAACAGACAAAAGCGTGCAGTAATCTCAGAGAGTGAATGAACAGTCTAAAACAAGCCAAGAGAGCTGTAACACTGCTCCCAGGTTTCCTCTTTCCTCTTTAGCATTCAGTGGGCTGCCATGGCACAGGACACTCTATCTAAGCATATACGTATATAAAAAGCTATATATACTCACTCTGGTACCTCCCCAAAGCCTTCCAACGTTTCAGCTTCAGCTGCATACAACTTGGCATACTCTCTTGCAGCATTTTGGACACAGCATTCCTGTGTTACAAACAGACACGCCGATGGAACATCGCTCAGAACACTCACCAGGTCAAGTGTTGGAGTATGTTCGAGGACAGCTCTTCCCCCCAGCCCGGCTGGCCGAGGCCAGGGGCAGCTCACCTGCAGTGCCAGGTTATAGTTCTTCTGCACCAGCTCCTCCCTGGTGCCGGTGCCGCAGGTGAGGGCGCTGTGCACCTTGAGGACGCAGGGGTGGCCGGGCGCGAAGACGGGCGCCAGGCCCTGCCTCACCCTGCTGCGGAACGCCTGCCGGTGCATCCCCTCCCCGAAGTGCAGCTCCTCCGTGGCCAGCACCCCGTGCAGGTTGCCACCAAAATAGCTGTCGCCGATGGAGTCTTCTCTGAACAGCAGCTGCATGAATTCGATTTCTTCCACACCTAAAACACAAGCGGGAATTTGTTCTGCGGGCACGGGGAAAGGTGGGGCAGGGGGGAGCAAATGCATCTCTCCAGAGAGCATTGAAAAATGCTCAGTGGAAGCAGAACATGTGGCCTAACTCGTGTTACTGGGGGCTGGGACCCTGCTCCTCGAGTGGTAACTGCTTCACTGCCATCTAAACCCAGCATGGAGCAAAGTGGCAGCTCAGGGTCGAGAGGACAGAGTACACAGTGTAGAAAACGAGTGTGTCACAGCTGAAATCAAGACTGTGGATTTCACCCCTTTAAATGATCACTGGAATCCAAATGGAAAAATATTCATAAGAGGGGAAAAAAAACTTAGAGAAACTAAAAAATTCTAATGGCACTTCAAGTGTCTCTAACCATAACATTTCAGAAAACATCAACAAGATGATAAATGGGAGAAGAGAACTACAAGGAAGGGGAAACTTCCAGCTGCCTCTTGCAGTTACCTCTGGTTTAGGCTCTGCACACTACTGCCTCTCTTTGAAGCACAGAGGAAACAGTGCACAGAGAAGACCAGATTTAGGATGCTCCTTAACTGCATCTAAAATTCTCTCTTGATCAAAAGTTACACAGTCCTGTTACACAAAAGCCCTGTCTTTATCTGCACAAGGAAATGAATGTTTAATTTTATTCTTCAAGAGAAAGAAAGAATGGGCCTCCTGAAGGCCACGATCACTCCAGGGTGCTCAGGAATGACAGACCTATTGGCAAGGCACTATCTTTAGCTGCAGCACAGGACACATGCTGGGTGTCACTGAACATGAGTTAACACATGGGGAAAGCATTCCAAAGCTTCATGGCTGCCTTTCTCCTGGAGTACAGTTACACAGCAGGGGACCTGCAAGGACCAAGAGCTTCCAGTGCTCTCTGTGTGTGTGTGCGGGTGTGTGTGATGCCACACCCTTCATATTTACCTTCATAACTCTGAAAGCTTGAGAGACGTTCCAACACTACAAGGAAACAAAGAGATGGATTTTACAGTAAAAAACTGTGAGTGGAAACTGACATTATCAGTAATCAAAATGCAAACCAGAGCTTTACCTGCAGCAGTCAGATGAAACTCAGCAGTCACCTTTCCATAGACGTTATTCAGGCAGCAGTAATACATTCCCTGGTCTTTGTTACTGGCCTTGGCTATTTCCAGAGAGACAGGAGAGTCATCCTGAGCGCTGGAACAGAGTGTCTCATGTTATCCCACGTTACTTGTTATGGCTGGAAAAGCTGGTAAATTTGAACTCTCTGCACGGTTTGTTTGCTAAAACACAGCACAATTATTTAGCAGATATTGATGTGTGTTAACACTGCAATGGGTATTGCAGCACGACAATCAAAATCAGGAGAGTTAAAACAGGAATCAGAATGACATGGGAAGTTTAACCAACTCAGGCAACTTTTTCTCTCCACTTAAAAGAAAACACATATTTTTCTTTTTTGGCTTTGGGTAATGTTAATTTTGTATTTTTGAAACATTATGAACAGATTTTAAGAGCTATGTGATCAGAATTTCATTACTGCTATGGAGGAAAATAACTAGTTTCATTCAAATGGAATTTTAAGAAAAGCCGGATCCTGATAATGGCCCTGAGAAGCTTTTATATCCACCCTCCTCTAGATTAAAGGAGTTTCAAACTTAATGTGATATTTTAAAGTACTTGAAACTTGGATGAGACTGGATGGGAACAGGCTGAGAGGTGGTGGAATGCAAAGTATGACCAATATCAATGCACTGGGAGAAGATCTGCTTCTTAATTACCCCGTTTAAACCTGGGGTTTGCACCAATCACACTAATCCTCTGAACAGCTACAAGAGTGAATCACTGGCACATCTTCCCAAAAGCTATTCAGGAACTCCCAGTCCTTTGGAAACATTCACTCACCTTCTCTGCAGCCGAGCCAGTATCTTGGAATCTTTAGTCCACGTAATGGTGGAGTCACCATGAATGTCACCAAACTGACAGCACAGCTTCACGTTTCCAGAGCATTCAGGGAACGACTCTGCCTGGATCTTCTTCAGCAGCCTGGGAGCTTGAAACAGAAGAGCCACAATTAAGGATGAGAAGATAATGACATTGTTTTGGCATTTTAACATTTTGTATTAAGAACATGGACGCTGACAATCCCGGACTGCTTGTGCCTGAATACTTGTACCTAGCAGGGTTTTTTTTAGCTGATCACAGCCTTTGAGAGAAAAGACTTTAAGTTCCAGGAGGTGCTCGTGGAACATACCCAATACCCTGCCAGGCTGGGACTCTGCAAGATTGCAAGGCTGGCCCCACTTCCTGTAAAACACAGCTGTGTGGAGAGCCCACATGCAGCACGTGAATATCTGCATCTGGCACTGTCAGTGGTCTTTGCTCCCCTCTTCGCTTCCAAAGGATCAATTCCCTACCTTTGCAGCCACAGGGCATGGCTCTTTAGCTAAACACTGCCCAAGGCACAGCACTGATCCAAGGATCCCTGAGCTTACAGGAAGAGCACTCTGCCCAGTCCGGAAAGGTCCTGCCAGCCTGGATGTCTGCTGGGACCTTTCACTGCCTCACACACTGCAGCGTCTTGCACATGGGCATGGCATGAGCAGGAGGAGGGAGGGGACTTGCAAAGAAAGGGAATCGACCTCATAGGGAAAGGTTTTGGGATCATGACACGTCCCTGCCCGATGTAAGAGATGTAAAATGCAAGACGTTCTGTTTCCCACTGTGTGCGTTCTGAGCTGCTGCACCCCGAGTGAGCTGGCGTGGCACGTGTCCCTCAGGCATCCCAGCCCTGCAGTAACACTGAGGGAATGCTGGAGCCAACTCAAAGGGTCAGGCACCTGCAATTCAATGCTATGATTTTCCCCCATTCCCAATTTCAGCCCCAATCCAGTCTGGGAGTTCCCCCACTCCAGATCCTTGGCACAATCGAGTCCAGGTTCCCCCTCCCCTTCCCAATTCTGGCCATGATCCAGTTTGGGTTTCCCGGGATTCTGGCCCCAAACCAGTCCGGGTTTTTATCTATTCCAGATTCCAGTTCTTATCCAGCCCGGGTTTCCCCCATTCTGGATCCTGATCCCGTGCAGATGTTCCCAGTTAACCTGCAGTCCCCTCAGTCCTTAGGCCTGTGACTGCCGCTGTATCAGGGCTGAAGTTTGTGCCAGCACCAGAAACAGAACTAAGGGCTCCAGGTTCCCTGCCCTGCCCACTGCAGCTCAAAATAATCCAAAAGAGAACACTGAGCAACCAGAGCAACCAAGTCAGCCTTCCCATATTGCCAGGAAAAGGGCCACACACACCCTAAAGCACAGACATTCTACAGGTTGTAGCAGAGCAGAAGAAGGGTAAGAAAAATTCAGTCTTATCTGATGCAGCCTGAAAGTTTAAAACATTTTTCAAGCATAGCCTCAGGTAATGAAAACTGATGGGGCATTGCTCAGTCACCACTGCTTTGAAAGAACTTGTCTCTCCTCCCACACATTTGGGTTTTAAAATGGGATTAGAAAAGCAGAAGTCTCAGCAGACTGCCCTGTAATTAGAATGGCTGAAAAGCTTCACAGCTGCATAGCTTACCTGTAGCCACTGTTCAGTCTTGCTCTGAGCTGTTAAATCCTTTTATGATGTGAACAAGAAATATGCAAAAAGGCAGAAATAAGATCTTGGTCCTTGCAAAGTACCCACAGAAACAATGAATCCCTCATCTGCCCAGCTGTCACGCTACTGCTACTCCTGCCTGCACTGTGTTTTACCTGTTAGCAACCTCCCAAGCACTGACAGCAACCTGGAATTCCTTTCAGTGACACGTTCCCTGTGTCAGTTTAACATTGCTTATTTCATTGGTGTCATTTCTGGGCAGTGGCCACAGAAATGCAGAATCAGCCAGCAGTCAGCAGGTAAGGACTGCAAAGAATTAGGTTATCAGTGGCACCCTACTGCTAACAGTAATAGTAATAAAACCTGTGGTGGCCAAGAGGGGGCAATTGCAGTTATGCTCCTGCACTGGTAGCACTGGGAACACAGCCCTGAGGGAACAGAGCAAGTACTGGGCCTGCAGCTCCTACAGGGTGTGTAATTCTATGGTACCAACACGCTGCACATCCCTGCAAAGTTACTCCAAGAGACCAATGAGGCAGTGGCTATTTCAAACAGGTTACAAAGGTCAGAAATGGAATATATTTGCCAGCTGGAAGAAGAATGTTCAGGAGGGTTCAGCCCTGTGGCGTGGGCACAGCACCCATTAGCGAGTGCACAAACCTGGAAGCAGAACTCCAGGAGGGCAGGACACCTGGAGCTGACTCAGACTTCAAGGGGCTGGCAGTGCATTTCAAGAATCTGAATTTCATCCCGTAGCCAGAATGGTGGGAAAGGACAGAACAGGAAATCAGTTTTCTCTTACCTTTGCTGTCCTTTTTCAAAATGAGTCTCCTTTGCTCAGATTTCCTGTCTTCTTTACGAATCACGCCTGCCTCGCTCTTCCCAGACTTTTTAATGCAGCTGGGATCCTTGCTGACACTTCCCTTCTCCTCCAGTCGGGGTTTTTTGGACAGAGCTGCTGATGGCAATTTCTTCTTAGCTCCAGCAGCTAAATGCCCGCACTTTGCTGTGTCCTGTTTACATTTGGTGGGCTCAGGCTCTGCAGCAGCTGGTGGTGTCTGGCAGGATTTTGACCCTTCCTGATTTCTTTGCCTTTCTGCGTTGATGGGGAGCGGATCACGCATGGCCGGCGCCAAGGAGAATGGCTGAGTTCTGCTGCAGGGTGTTTGCTCCTGAAAACACCGGCTGCTCCCTGAATCAACCGGTGGCAAATTAACTAAACCACTTACTACACTCTCTGCTGTCCTGACCTCTTCCTCTTTATCATGTTTAGTGGACTTAATTGAAAAATCAGCCTCAGTTACCTTGCTGGAAGGGATCACGTCAGGACAGGATTGCTCTGTGCTAGTATTCATAATCTGTGTCTGAGCCTGGGAGCTAATTAAAGTGTGCAAAGGAGCCTTTGTTTCAGCTTCATCTGGGTTATGTTCAATAGCTCTTGGACTCTGGGGTTCATTTTCACACAAGGCTGCTTCCCCCTTGGTTTCTCCAGGTCCCCTCTGGCACAGACCCTGTGATGCTTTGCAGGAAGTTTCCAGCATACTCAGGTTTCTGTTTCCTGTGACTCCAGTGGGTGTGGATCCAGTTTTCACCTGACTTCCTATGCCAGGACACGCCGCTGCTGATGAACTGAGAAGAAGGCCCTGTGAGTGGCTTACAGGTGTGAGGAACAGCAGTGTTTCTGTCCCAGTCGGTTGCTGGGAATCTAACCCATCTCCCATACCTTGGTCCTTTCCTGCTGTGCTGTGGTGCTCATGTTGAGCCCTCCTGGGCAGCAGGCTACTGGCTGATGTTACACTTCGGGATGCACAGGTGGGGGATTTGGAAGAATCCGTTTTGAACTCCTCATTGGACTCGACAGTGCTGTCAACCAAAAATACAAGTTGTTCTGCTATGTAATGAGGGGAAGCGGCAGACTGGCTCTCTGAAACCTGACTAACTCCTGAGTCACAGCAAGTTTCAGCCCTGTGTTCATCAGCTGTGTAAATCTCTCTCTGTTCTCCTCCTGGTTTACCTGGTCCACAGCTGGGCACTTCCAGATAAAAATCGCTTAAAAGCGGATCCTTGGAAGAGGGAGTGAATGCCCCTTCTTGTTTTGCTATTTCTGTCAGCTGGTCTGTATTTTGGGGTAGATTCTTATGTGTTATGGTTTCAGGAGTCTTAAGTAAAGTAGGCAATTGCATTACAGAACCATATTTCTGTGCAGTAGAAACAACTTGAAAATCCTGACAGCCATTAATTTTTGAAAGATGGCAACTATCAGAATTAGTGTTGTTTTGTGCATTCGAGTCTGAGTGATTTCCTTCTTCTTGTAAATTCACTTCATAACTTTCATGTATGGTGTTAACAGAAGACTGTTCTGAACGTGTAAGCTGACAGGTATTTTCACTGGGGAAAATGTCTTTTTCTTCAGGGAAATAAGCCAGTCCTCCTCTCGCTGGATAACAGTCCCTAAAACGACAGCCTTCTCCAGGTACAGACTCATTTATCCGGGATATGCTGTGTTCAGGATGAAGTGATTGTCCAGCTGTCCCATACGACGTATCTGACACATCAGCTGGGTTTGCTTCAGGACACGCTAAATTACCACCCTGAGCATTTTGTAACCTCAGGGGAGAATCCGCTTCACATGTTTGGGAATCATTATTAACAGGAAGTTTTCCTTCCCAAGCCACAGTGGATCCACTGCTGTCTGTCACCGCTGGACTCGGCTCCGAGCGCTCCCCTGGCCTGAAGGGGATGCTGTTTGCTGAAGCACAAACAGATGGGGCTTCCGTCTCATTTCCAGCGCTACAATCCACACACACCCCATCTGTTCCCACCACTCGTGCCAGACAAACGTTTGCTGTGGGTGCACCCTGACACGCTCCAGCTCTTTGAAGGAGGGGACCAGAAACACTGCAGTCAGCCCTCCCAGTGCTGAGGTTATGAGCTGGTTCTGTGAGGGGTTCCTGCTCTTCCATCACATCCATTGGCAAAGGATGATCAGAACAGGTCTCCTGCACCAAGTTCAGCTCTGTAACTTCGATATCTGTCGGACTCATTTCTAAACTTGTGATGCCCCTGTTTGCAAATGGGATTTGACAGTCTGAGTCATCATCATGAAGAAGTTTCCACAGCTTGTCATGCACTGCAGATATATCAGCATCTCCTTTGCATCCAGGTTCTCCAGATTCCAGGACTGGCTGGGGATTAGCTTCGAACGCAAGCTCGTCACCTGATAGGCTGCAGAGAATATTTGGGTCACTGCTATCATGTATGTCAAACCCAGACCTTTGCTCTCCCTCTCTTGGCTCATCACACAGCTTTGCAGAAGAGAGAACAGCACACAGGCAGTCCTGTTTATCAGGAAGAGAGTCTGTACCCCACAAAGGAAAAGTTGAAATGTCCTTCTTTGATTTGCTGCCATTACTAATAATTTCTTGTCCAGAGAAGACTTCTTGGTGACAACCTTCCCTCTTATCACAAGGAGTACAGTGTAGAGAAGAAGTCTGTAAATCTGCATCCTTTGCTTGCAGTGTGTTTTCAGTAGAGAGCATTTCTGCAGCTGGCTGGCTGGTTCCTACACTCTCAGAAGCCCTGAAAATGCCTTCTGTCTTGGGCTCCATACAGAGGTTCTCACAGTTCTGCGTAACACTTCTAAGATTAGCACCTTGATTCTACAGAGAAGAAAAACAGAGAAATGTAATTAAAAATTAAAAATTAAAAATGCAGCTTGACATGGGCCTGAACTAGAGTCCTGGCTTGAAATGTACTTTTTTTTTTAGTTTTTTGGTGTTTTTTTAAATATTTTTCAACAGTTCTATCAATATAATGGATTGCAATCAACCTCCTGGGTATGAATGTGAAAGGAAGCACAGGTTGTTCCTTAGAGAAGGATTTGTAGTGAAGCATTTCCCCATGGGCTACAGTGAGCTCAGGCAGGGGCAGGGGCTGCTCAGACTTTTCAGCCTCTGTAAGTTCATGGCAAAAGGATTCCCAGCTGTAGCAAATACTGCTTTCCGTCGCTGCAAAAGCCACCCACTTCAGCTGCAACTCCTTCCATCCTTTCTCCCTTCAGTTTGGGTAGAATATGAAGCTGACCACGTGCTGTGGACAACAGGGAAGGAAGAGATATAGGAAATTGTTGTCAGTGACTTGAACTGCTGTTCCCACCACAAGCTCCACGTAGCTGTCACCACACTGTCTTCAAAACTCCTCAGCCAGTGCACACTTGGGGACAAGGGGCTGAGCACTGAACACTGACAGGGACAGGGTGCAGGTTGAACACTGAACACTGACAGGGACAGGGTGCAGGTTGAACACTGACAGGGACAGGGTGCTGGCTGAACACTGACAGGGACAGGGTGCAGGTTGAACACTGACAGGGACAGGGTGCTGGCTCACTGTGAACAGAGACCAGCTCCTCAGTGACACTGCAAAGCCCCCTGGCTCTCTGTACACTGTGTAACATCATACAGCTGGCACAGCTGGCTTTTAGGACCTACTATTAATGAAGCTGCTTTGAAGCACCAGGTAAATTAAGAATTTCACCCTGGGCTAGACCATGGGGTCCTGAAAGGAGTGAGGAGCTTCCCACCTTGACCATCCAATGGAAGATGTCCCCCAGCACAGCAGTTGCTGCACGAACCACAGTGCAAAGGCCATTCCAGTTAGAGGCAATTTGGCACTGAGGGGAAGTGTAAATCCTAGGGTCATTAGTGCTGCAGTCCCGTGGCTGCTCTGTACCCTCAGCAGACCTGAGGCCAGCAGACGATTCCCACATGGAGAGGGAAAATCCAACGCCCTTCCCAAGCGGTCGACTGTGGGTTTTGCTGTGAGCCCCTCACCTTGCTCCTGGCAGAGCTCTCTCCCACAACAGGCTCCAGCAAACACCCCAGGGCACTTGATCTAAACCTGTGGGCAGCAACAGGAGTTGATTCTTTCTTGCCTTTCTTAGGTTATACAGGCAGGATCCTGAGGAGTTTCTGGCTTACTGGATGGGAGCTGTGAGAAGCTGTCCACGTTTTCCTCGTGTTACAAAGCACAGCTTCCAGGTGGGATGCTTTTGCTTGGCTCATTTTCAAGCCCACATCATTTTGAACCTACACCTACATTTCACCAGCATTACTGCGTGTTTAAAACCAGGGGGTTGATTTGTGTCCAGCTCTAGCCCTTTTTCTGGACACCAACACTTCTTTTTTTATCTAATGTAAAGTTTTGGCCATGGAATGCAGACGGAAACAATCCACACTGACTGCAGGTAGCAAGAGTCTAACTGGCCAATGTGAAATTTGGCCATGGCACTCGCTGGAGCATAACAGCTGCTCTTGGCTAGGAGGCTTCTGGGATTTAAATCACTGTACTGCACTTGTGGGAAAATATAAAACAATGCCTCTGGCAGATCATGGCCACACCCTGTCAGTAATTTTATGTCCTATAAAACCAGAGAAACCCACAGACGTTTTTCAGACAGAAGAATTCAGTGATTTTTAACTGCTTTTAACACCCCAGTGGTGAGATTAAAGTCACTGTGCTACAACTCTACATCCAGAACTGGGAGGCATTTTTGCCCAAATAATCAGACGAAGAAAAGCAACTGGAAAAAGCTTGTGTTGTCATAAAGGTTTTGTTCTGTGCAATTAACTGTGCAACTTTGAATCAGAGAGGTTGGTGACAATAAGATTATTCGTGATTTAATATTCACGCACAGGTATTTATGTATCCTGAATCTTTGTGAAATAAAAATGATGATCCCATTTTCCCACTTGGGGAAACTGGTGGAGCATCATACCTGTACATACAGTCTGTACAACTGTACTGATTTCCCCAGCTGTTCCCTACCCACACCATAAAATATGCAAGTACCTGGAAAGTACCACTTTGGGGTTTTTATCTTTCAGCTGGAATATCTGGTTCTTTTGTTCTTAAAAAGCAAAGAGCCCCATTCACCTCTGTAACATGAACTCTCTGCACTGAATTCCCCTCATTGTTATAAATCCAGAGCAAACCCCTGTTGATTTGGTTTAGGTTTCCAGTGCCATAAAGGGAGGACAATTTTGTTTGTTGAGTATAAACTGAAAAGAAAGGTAAATCAAAACATCCTCTGCTCACAATAGGCAGAAACCTTCTGGGTTGAAACATTACTTTGCTAAGACCTGTTCAGTAGCCTCCCTCTCAGATTTCCCTATCCAGCTGTCCAGAGGCCCATTAGTGCCTCTCACCATTATCAGGCTCACTCTATAATTAGAACAGCTTGGGCTTTACTTGGGCCTTTTTCAGACCCAGACTTCCCTCCCAGCCGTAGCTGTCATTCAGAAGTACATGAATAGCACCTTTCAAAGTAAGTTCAATTTTACATGATTTTGTGCCAAGCGGGAATAAATGGCATTTAAATCAGCAGAGCAACTCTTTGTATTAAATGATAAACACGTTACTTACCCCGAGTGAGATGTTCTCATCTGGCATCTGATTTTGCACAGACAGGCCCCGAGTCCTTCTCCTTTCCCAGTGACAGTCTTTATCTGCCTCTTCTGTCTGACACAGCCCAGCCTGCATTTGCAGGCTTTCTGTCTCCCTGGGAATCTGTGTAGAAAGGACACCTTCCTGACTGGGAGACGGAGCACTGGATTCCCTACCCTCTGCTGCAGCCTGGAAAGATTGTCCTATAGTACTTACATATCTGCAAAGCTCTAGAGGGTTCAACAACTTGAAAAGGTTTCTTCTCAGACTTTCTGTTAAGGTACAGATGGTGTGCCGCGCATTTTCCTCGGGCACATTCCTGCCCCCCTCCTCCAGCAGCAGGGAGCTTTCACCCGGTGCCACCCGCTCTGTGCCGCCTTCTGTCATTGTCCCTGGAGCCTGATGTGTCCAAGCAGCTCCTGTGCCACTGGCAGAGGAGTCTGCCTCAGCAGGTACAGGATCCGTGTGCCTCGCTTTGTCAGCTGAGAAACCTGCAGCCAGGTCACCACTTCCATCAGTCTCTTCTTCGCTACCGGGATGTTCATTTCCAGTGGCTGCAGATGCAACAGGCACTTTACTCTTGTCTTTGTCTTTCAAACTGGTACTTTTATCTCGGTGGTGCCCAACAGCGAGAGTCATCTCTGTCTGCAGAGTTGACTGGCTGTACATAGAGGGGTCTCTCCTTACATTTACTCCTTTGAATTTTGAGTGATGCCCACAGAAGCCAATGGGGGTATCCATAGGCGTACTGTTATCTGACACTTGGAACACACAAGGCATTTCACTGAGGAAGTAAGCACACCCATCACAATCCTTACTCAGTTTTAGATCATCTTCATCATCACTTTCTAATAAAAATTGTAATTTCTTTTTCCAGATTTCATCTTCGTGCACTGTCAGCACATCTGAACATTCAAAGTACTCCAGATCATCATCAGAGAAGTCATCACTTACACTTGGAACTTCCTCCGTGTACATCTCCAGAACAGTGGCAGAATTTGCAGAATCATCTTTTACAAAATAAGTGGGATTTCCTATGGGAGTATCTGCCTGCTCACCGAGCAGGGAATTCACGATTAGAGGACTGTCCAACCCAGTCTTTTTACACACCTGGACATCTGCTGGAGACTGACCAGGTCCAGGGTCTTCCGTGCCAAGGCAACAGTTGCCTGTGTGACAAATGGTTACATCTGCAGGGTGGGAAGGCACCTGTGTGCTGCAGTATTCTTCTGCTCTTCCAGCAGTGACAGCGAGCAGACCGTTCAAGTGAAGCAGGTCATCACCACTCTCTGATAAATCCCTTAGGCAGGAAATATTCCCCTGGGATTTAATCCCATTTGTTACATCCATGTTGTCTTCTGTGTCAGGCATGTGTCTGGGGGATTTCTCAAAGGGGGACAAGACTTCTGCTTTGCTGAGCTCCTCGAGCAGTAAATGGATGATTTCAGAACCTCGTAAAATCAAGACGGGCTCGCCCTCACAGGGTGAACTCTTGTCTTATGTAAAATGCTTCCCATTTTGCTCATTTTACCCTGAGGTCTCCCACGTGCTTATTTAGGACAACATTGAATTCTGGGGAAGTTTTGCTCTTTGTATCTCATTGCAGTTCAACAGAAGTCATTCTAGCTGACCATAAAGTGCAGATCTTGCTCTGTGCACCTGCAAATAAAAGAAACCCGAAGTTTAAAATCACTTCTGAAATGGGTATAGCTATTTTCTAGAAGGTGGTGGACTGGCACATACTTGCAAGCATTTTCAAACAAAGAAACCATTATTCAAAACCCAGGGTCAGACATTAGAGCAGTAACCCTAACCCAGCTGTCTGTGCAATGACAACTGAAGGCAACACATTGCAACTGCCCCGAGCAACCTGTGGCAATGGCACATCATCAGCACAGCATTCCTTGAACTGGCAACCATAGGGACAGAAATTCCAAACCCTGCTTGTAGAAACACATGGAACAAGCAAGCTGGTTTCATTTTTATAGGGCTATTTCTGTTTGAAGCAATTTTATTGTGCTTTAGCTTGATGTTTTGTCATTTTGGTGCTGAAAGAACAACAAAGTGAGGCTGCTTATCTTCAACTACTCCTATCAAGTCTGACTCTCCAACAGCCCTGGCAGTGCTGAATTCAGCTGAACCAAAGGAAATATGGAATCATCCCTCTCTTCCTGTGTTTCCTGAGCATTCCCAAACAGTAGGATTTGAGATATTTGAGATGTTTTAGTACGCTGCAAGGGGCTCTCTGGGTTATTGGTCTCCAGAGGCTACCAAGGAGCACAGACAAACAGCACCTGGCAACCAGACCAGCCTTTCAGATCTCTGATCACGTTTTGCTTTCCATTTCAACTCTAAGGAATATCAATAATTAACAGAACAAAAATGGAGCAGTAGGGATTCGTCTTTTCCTTATCTGTTTTATTACAGTGCCATGGAATTACCCTCCAGCATTCAGCCATCTCCTCTTAAATATGCATTTGCCTAATGTTCCCTGTTGCGTTCTTTTAACTCTGCTCCCATCTTTGCTTTGCAGAAGACCAGATGTCTCTTTCCTCTTTTTTGGAGGGTATAAGTTATTTTAAAAGCATGTTAATTTCCCCAGCTGAAAAGAACTATGGCAACATGTTATTACTGCAGATTGACTCATGAATGGCCTTTACTAAAGCCATTGTACTACACAGTTATCATTGTCTCAGTTCCGCTGCACTTTGACACTGAGGGGGAAAGAGCTAACAGATGTCTCCAGATGACAACTGGACTGGATTGTCATACCCTGTCAGATCCAACCACAGACATGAATATAAGGGTGTTGTAGCTGCTTGTCTCAAGTCTTTCTCTGGAAAGCAACGATGTCACCTGCTGAATCAGGGCCTGGCTCATGGCAGCAGACAGTGAAGCACAGCTTTGTAGGAAGAATTAAAACATCAGGTTTTAGCAGGTCATGGTAGGAAAGAGACCTGTTTTGGATCTCTAACAATCTGTAAATATATTTTCCATCTCTTACGGAGCAGAACCATGGCACTCATTGGGGAATTTTTATTTCAAATTCATATTCCATCATAACTCCACACGGGTTGTGAAAAACGTCTTCACTACTCAGAGGAAAATATTGTCTGAAATTCCAATTCCAAACATAAAATGTGACTTCTCAAACTTATTTTCATTAAAATGCCAACATTTTTCCCAATTTGAAACTTATTATTATATGTTATTAAAAAGGTTCAATATTTTAGCATTTATTCCAATTGAGACCAAAATATTTTTGAAAAATCACACTTTAACATGGAAGGAACAACATTAAAATGAGGTGGGGTTTTTTTAGTAATAGCCATTTTGCAGGTAGTTTTGGGCACAAAGCTGCTACTTACTGATTTCAGAAGGAACTGCAGGCTAATTAATCCCAATGTCACCAAAAAAGAAAAAAAAAATAAGAGACAAAACTATACAACTTTGATTAAATGTAAGAAGTGGCTATTAACTTTCTTCTCGAGTCCCATTTTTTCCTAACTTATCTAGTTATAACCAAAATACAAATCTTCCTTTGAAAGCGATTTTATATTCACAGAAATTATTTCTACAGAGAGCTTGTGCATTTTACCAGTCGGGCAGTGAATTTGTGTCTCTCCGGGAGGTTCGTGTCCTCCAGAGTCGGGGGAAAGAATCCCCTTTGTAAGCTCTCGGAAGTTTCTTCAGTTATTTACTGTCTATTCATCATGTAATCTCTGTTCTCTGTGCAGCCCTGCTCAGCCCATTACTCAACAGGATTCCTGCCTATCTCCCAGCTGCACTTGCTCCTCCCCGCCCTTCCCTGGATGTGTCTGTCCGTCCACCCCCTGCCCTTATCACCGAGGAGCCTCCTGCGCATCGCCGTGGCACAAAGGGCACCTGATCGATGCCCACCGCTCGCTGTAAACGTGCCGTGACCCCCCAGAGCTGCCCCTCGGAGCACGTTGTGCCAGCTCTGCCTCACACCCCCGGCAGCACAAAGGATGGGCAGGGAGAGCCTGGGCGAGCCCACGCACGGGATATCTCAGCCGAACACCAGAGGGAATGACACTGATAATTCCCCAGCGGTTCGCGGTAAGAAATACCCTTTCATCGGCAAATCTTTGGTCTCTTTATCCCCAGCTGACACGGGGTCAGGGGCACCCGAAACGCCACACCAAGGGAGAGCTCCACAAACACCCTGTGCCTTGGAGCACACGGGCCACGTGTGCAGGAACTGATCCGCCCTGGCCACGCTAAGTCTGGCAGATCCCTTCGCCTTCACTGGTCAAGGATTAACTTTCACCAAACTTTTGCACTCCGAAGCCCGGTCTTTCCTCTCTGTCCTTGAGGAGGGTGGGGATGTGTGCCTGATGCAGTCTGCTCACCTGCACTTGGAACACTTCTCCAGCACACAGACCCTGTTTACAAAGTCAGTGGAGTATTTGGAGCATGTGCTTTGCCTTTTATTCTGAGCTTCTTGGTCTGAGACAACTAACTTCCCAGCTGCCAGCAGAGCTTCCTACCATCACCTCCACTCCCCAGGCCAAACTTCGGGATCTGGGTTTGTTCTTTTGCAAAACAATTATTATCCCCTAGACAATCCTACTAAAAGTTAGATTTAGCAACAGCTGCTTTTCCGCTTGCCTGGCATATTATATACATTTCCATTCCTCCCTTAAGAGAAATGTTACACTGGCAGGTAGCTAAACCACAAAGAAAGTTGGTGGGTATAATTAGACTTCACTTAAGATAAACTTTTTCACTTAAGATGAAAAATCTCAAAACAAAACCACTAATAACCACAGAACCTTTCTTGAAGATGAACAGCAATGGTCATATATTATGCAGATCCCAACCAGAAAGCTTGCTGGTATGGACAGCAGGATATTAGAAATACTGATTAAAGGGACAGAAACCTGCAAAAGCAGAACAGAAACCACTAATAACTCTAAAAACCTTACAGATCCTTCCCAAAAATCACTCCAACGACCTCATAGATCCTTTACACAAATCACTCCAATAACCTCACGGATCCTTCACAGAAATCACTGCAATGACCTCACAGATCCTTCCCAAAATGCCCAGATACAGCACTGTGTGTATAACACACATCCTGTCACCTGTGAAATCTCAGTGCCCTGCTCAAATGCCCTTATATTCCAAGGGTAATGCAAATTCCCTTGCCATTCTCCCTGGAAGTAGTTCTCAAATATGTCTTAACTCTCCTGCAGAGTGTTTGCATGTGGCTTGTACGGCTGCAACACTCCTCTGAGAAATCAAAAGCCATACTTCCATCCAGTCCATGTCCCCACCCTGCCAACCATTTCATGTTTGGGAATATGCACATCTTTTTTACTTCCTTATTGTCATGGAGGTTTTTTTACAGGGCACCTCTCAAAAGAGATTGCTATTCATTTAGCATTTTTCTTCTTCCAAAACATTGACTTTCCCAGTTATGCAATAAACACAGACAGTACACACCCATTTACACTTCTTAAGTGAGGTATTATATTCCCTGTATGGAAACACATACAATATATTTATGATCAGAAACATACAACTTGACTCTTAAAAAAAAAGCTTCCCATTAATGTTTTGCTGTATTTAAATGCTTACTCTCATGTTCTCCGTTTAAACTTTTTCTTTAATAGAAATCAAAGATTTTATTCCAAGTTTTCAGTTAAAAGTTCCATCAACATTGGTGTGTTTCTGTGAATTTTCTCAGTTCACTGCATGCATAAGTACTGATGGAATCACATTCCACGTGACATTTCTGACCCTGCATTCCTAGTCTCTACAAGCTTTCCAAAGTGATTGTGCCACAAAAACATTTTCCACATATTGTGATCGTGGTTACATTACCTTGTCAAAGGTAAAATCTCCAAGAGAGCAGAAACCAGAATCCCAGAGTTCAACTGTAACTCTGTGAACTCTACTGACAATAGTAGGGACTCACAGAGCACTTTGCCTGCTCCAAAGAGGAATGTTTGGTGGGGTAGGAGCAGTGAGAACCTGTGCACCCGAGGTATGCAGTGATGCATTTCCCACTTGGTTCTGCACCTCACAGGAGCTGCACCTGACTCAACTCTGTCTGAAACCCAAACAGTAACTATAAGCACGTTGTTCTATAAATCCTTCAAGACAGCGCAATCAAATCGAACACTTGGAGCAGCATATTTGTCAAGGAGTGCACACTGTCAGAAATCAGACTAGAAGAGCCACTGCACTACCTAAACCAGCTACCACGTTCTCTGCTGTATTAACAAGGTTTAGATAGGAAAAACATGGGTGAAGTTCAAAAAGCAGACGTCTGGAAAACGTGTCTTTGCCAAAAATACTGTGATACATTGTGGTTCAACTGCCAGCACCTGAGACTTTGTGACAACTTTTCTGTTAGTGCACCACCCACCGTGACCGGCCCCACGGTATAAAAACACCTCACCTGTAATTCACTGGCTAAATGGAATAATAAATGACTGGCTCTGCACGCCTTAATGTGGAGTAATTAAAATAAGCAATCACGGCACAACTCTTAACACTGATCTGTTTTCATCTATTTTTAACATCTGCCAAGCATCTGACCCTGCCACATTGAGCAATTCGTGCAGCCTGGGAATCATCTATTTCTACTAAGTGACCAGATTTTTTTTCCTCAGGAATGGAAGAAAGTTTTACCTACTGAGTATTAGAACATGCAATATATATTTAGAACAAATAAAATGCATTTTTCAGGATACCGGGTATCACTTCCACATTCCTCAGAGAAGGAAGCTTGCTTTCATATGATTTTTGCAATTTTGTATTGCTAAGCCTCAGTGGAAATAGTACCAGAGTGTAATTTTAGAAACATTGAGCAGAATTCTAAATGCAATGCACTTAGAAGAAGTCAATCTATCAAGATAAGGAAAAATGACTATTCTTTAGCAGAAGCAAATAACAAATCCTATTTTCTGTCCAATAACAGTATAGATCACAACCATCAGGTAATGCATTCAGAATAAAGTAACTTGCCCTTGTTCCATTACTCATCTTTTACGATTCCCAGGAGAAAAAAGCAGACGAGTAATGTCTGAAATGCAATCACCCTGCCCCCTCAGCCCCCAAATGCACACTTACCCCCAGGACTCTTTCTGGACATTCTAGCAGCAGGCTGGGCCTGGGCTGGGACCTGGTGCTGCAGGACAAAGGAGGCTGAATTTGTGCATGTTGTAGGGAGCTGGGAAGCAGCCGACGGCGTCGGGGGTGTTGTGCCAGTGTGACCTCAGGGTAGGGAGTCTGATCACTGAACAGGTTGACTTTTAAGAGAGACGATTTCATTACATGCAGCAGATGGCCCTTTCTGGGAAAACCTCCACCAGACAGGGAGTTGGCAGTGAGGAGAGGGCACATCCTACTGCCATAGAAGTCCACAGGAATTTCCTCACGGCTGAGAGAGAGAGGAAGTGTTGGCCTTAGCGTTTCATAATAAAGCACTGGATTGTTTTTTGGAGCACATGCCTAACTGCTCCTCTAGTTGGGAACTTCTTACTTACTGGAGGTTAAGCACACAAATGTTCTGCTGAGCAGGAGAAAATCCACAGTGCCTAACAAGCAGGCTGAGGAAACCAAAGGTGGACAGTGGACTTTTAACAATCACTACACAGAAATTCACCTCAAAGGCCAATAAGCAAATGCTGAAGTAAGAAAGTATTCCCACTCCTGTTACCCAAGGAGCCAAGTCTCGCACAGGAGGAACTTTAATGAATTGCACAAACTGCTCGGAGCTCAAGGGATTTGGAAAAGGCTGAAAAGCAAGTTTTGTGCCAGGATTTTTTTAAAGCATTTTGCAATAATGGTGGCTAAAACTGGTTATGAGATACTACCATGGTAAATACTTCTCACTCCCACTGTTATCAAGACCCAGATAGGAAACTGGTGTGTCCAGCAATAAATATAGCACCTCCAATCACCATCATTCAGGAATAGCAACAGGGATATCTGTTTTATGTAACAGTCTAATAGTCAAAATAATCCCCAAAGAAACAAGAGGCAGCCACATTTGTATCATAAAATAGTCTGGGTTGTAAGAGACCTTTAAGGGTCCTACAGTGCACCCCCCTGCCACTGGCAGGGACACCTTCCACTAGATGAGGTTGTGCCAAGCCCTGTCCAACCTGGCCTTGAACACTTCCAGGGATGGGGCACCTAGCACCTCTCTGAACAACCTGAATGCTTGATCACCAATTAAAAGTGTTCGTAAAAATTACTTTCTAAGGCCCTTTCAGTCCACTTTGAGCAACTTGCAATTCCAGAGAGATGAAAATTCCCTTCAGATCATTACCCCACTCATCTGTCCATTAGCAGTGATGGAGAGCAGCGATGGGAACATCTCTTTGGGAGGCTTTTCCCAAGCCGTCCCTCCTCTCCCACGCTAAAAGACAAAAGGTGCCTGCGCCTTAAGCTGCACACCTGCCTGTGTGGACACTGGCAGCAGGGTGGGGGGAAGCCGTCACGGAGAAGAATCCACGGCTGTGCCGGCTGCAGGTGGATAAGGCTCTATCTCCTCAGAACGCGACCCCTGCCCTCAGTGTTAAGTGTTTTTTTGCCTGGGTTACGCCCCAGCTCACGCCTCTCCAACCATGTCCGGCCTTCTCAGGGTCAGCTGCGCCCCGAGTCAGACACATAACGATCCCATTTCAAAATGGGTGAAAGAAACCCGCTCGGCTCCCTCACAGTGTCCGCAGGGCCGGGGCGAGGGGGGGCCGTCTCCTGCCCCGGCATGGAGAGATCCCCTCAGCGGGCCGGGACCGGACCGCCCCGCCCCGCCCGCCTCACTCCCCTAGGCCGGACCGCCCCTCTCCCTCGGCCGGACCGCCCCGCCCCGCCCGCCCCGCTCCCCTCGGCCGGGCCCGTCCCGGCTGCCCCGCGTGGCGCTTCCTTCCGGGGCAGCGATGGAGCGCGGCGCGGCGGGGCCGCTGCCTCTGGGCCGCCTGTCCGAGCCGCTGCTCCGCAGGCTCAGCGAGCTGCTGGACCGGGCGGCGCCTGGCAAGGGCTGGCGGGAGCTGGCGCAGCGAGCGGGGAGCCGAGGCACGGTCCGGCTGAGGTAGGTGGGCGCGGGGCAGTCGGGGCGGTCCGCGCGGGCCGGGAGCTGGATGTTTGTCTCTGTATTATCCTGTAACACACTATGAGGGTCCCTTTGATAAGTGACGGTATCTCGCCCCTGGGTTGGCGTGGCACTGCGATTTAATGAAAGAAACGTTGATGAATCTTTTTAGTGGGAATACGTAAACGTGAATTCCCTTTCTGTAGCTGTTTTCTTGTCCTTACTATCTGAGTTGTTTGAATCTGCCGTGATTGGAAGTGCGTGAAGACTTAACACTAAAGTTTAAACTAAGAAGTTAACTGCGCTGCGGTGATGTGTGATCGGCTGGCCTGCACCACTCACTTGTTTTAACAAGTCCTCTAAAATCAGTCTTCCTGCACTTTGAAGTTAGACACTGAGTCACTACCGCTTCTGAATTAGGCACATGGAAATGAAGGGTGCTGTACTGGATTTTCACCTTAAAAAGTGAAAATTAGAAGGTTTCTCAATACGTTTGGTTAGACTTGTGAGGTACACACATCTCTTACCTTGTAGCATACAAATAACTAATACCAGTTTCTCTCACTGTATAACTTCTGAACTCATGAAACTTGAAGGAAATACTGCAAATATGTCCAAATCAGCAAGGACTTTCCCATGTCTATTTTGTTTAATCTTTTTGTTTGTCTACAATTGATTGTTAACCCAGCTCCTTTCTGAGCAAAAAGTGTTAAGGAGGTCTATGCCATGTCCTTCTTGTGTTCCCTCTGTAGCCCTTTGGATTTGGAACAGTGTTCCCTGCAAGTGCTGGAGCCAGAAGGCAGTCCCAGCTGGAGTCTCCTGAAGCTGCTGGGAGATCGTGGGTGCACTGTGGTGGAGCTGGTGGAGTCCTTGCGGGCCCTGGAGCACACAGAGGCTCTCCAGTGTCTGGGCCATGCAGGTCAGTGCTGGGCCTGCTGCAGTCCTGGGTTTTACACTGGAAACGCTTGAGTAGCTCATTTTCTACAGCAGCTAAAAACATCTTTAGTGCTTGAATCCTGAGAGTTGGTATCCATATGATTACCAAGGTAACTGACTCATCTGAATCTGAGATTAAAAGTAAGCCAGTGTGAAAAGGAGCCATGGCTGAGAACCATTGTTAGGACAGGCTTGGAATTTTCCAGGTATGTTGCAGCTATGCTTTGCAGCCATTCCATCGAGTTAAGGTTGCTGCCGAGTGCAAGTGTTTACCAGCGTGTGAGCCAAGGATGGAACAGTTGGATTATAGGTAAGATTATGAGTACTGAATTTGCACAGCGTGTTCCAGAGTCTGGTAACCATAAATGCCACTTTGCCATCCTCAAAGGTAAAACTTATGCTTTACATTTTCCAGGGAAAATCAGAGAGGTGTTTGTGTATCTTTGTAATCAATCAGAAGATTGAGCTGGAAGGGTTTTCTTTTTGAACTGTTAGATCCTGTGATGCTTACAGGAAGCAGCTGTGGAGCGCTGAATGAACTGCATGAAAATAAATGAAACTGTGAAGAAATTGTGAATCAGATTTCTTAGAACTCATTTGTCATGCTTCCGAGGAGTGCAAAATACTAATCTTCCAGTGAACTTGTTCTTCCTGATCTACTTTCTTAAGGGGTGTTGGTGAAAACCCCAGCCCTGTGCTCTGCAGGAGTCAGAGGTGCAAAGCTGAAAGCAAGGGCTCAGCTCATAAGGGTGCCTGAGGAATAGCAGGAAAATGCAGGGTTATACTTCAACTCTTACTGCTTTGATCCATTCCTCAGGCTGGGCCTGGTTTAATCTGAATAACTCAGAGAAATTGCTGGGAGTGAGCAAACCCTTAAAACTAGGAATACCTTTCTGGGAAGGGATCTGTGATGCCATGGGAAGTATCATTTGCTTTAGTGAGAATTATCCTAAAATTAAAATGTCTGAATGATCCACTCTAAGTCTTTGATGAACTCCATAGAGTACTGATCAGTTTGAGCGTGGATTTTGTGTAATGGAAGACAATTTTGAATGCCTTAAAGGCTTTAAAGTCATATAACTAATTGGAAAAGTGTATACATGGTACAAACAAATTATTTTCAACTAGATTTAATGACAGAAATTTTCTTTGCTCAGAGGACAATTTAGGTGCAAATATAGGCTGTGGACTTGTTATTTGTTCCTAACTTTCCTCTGTGTAAATTCTGTTTTAAAGGTATGAAGATTGTTGTACAGCCAGACTCTCAAGCAGTGCTCTCCGGTCAGGTCGTCAAGCTGTGTTGTTGGGCAACAGGACACCCGTTTGTGCACTATCAGTGGTTCAAGCAGGAAAAAGAGGTAATAGTTGGTAGACAATGCAGGTTTTTGCAATAGTGAAAATAAGAGATAATGATTTGGGACGATACCTGTTTCTTTTTAAGACTCTCACTCTTATTTACAATGTGAGAAGATTGCTGGATAATGACCCTAGGAATCTGCTAAAACAATGCAGCCATTCTTTATATTCAAGCACTTCATCCCTGGGGGCAGATTTTGGAATGTGACAGAAAGGAAGCTGTAACTTTAGTTGTCTCTCAGCTTAGCAATAAGTTTCAGGTAAGAGAAGGAGTTGAGGCCAGTGTTATGGACATGAAAATCAATATTGGAGTGCTTGATCCTGGTTTAGATTAAACCAATTTCATGTAGGTATTTTTGGTTCACCTGTGATTCAGGTTCCCCATGGTAATTCTCCAGAGCTGGTTTTGAATCCAGTGAGTGTAAAGGACTCTGGCTTTTACATCTGTCGAGTGAACAGTGAATCCTCCTTCGTGTTCAGTCAGTGGGCACGCCTTGAAGTCTGTGAGCTCCGGGGTACACCTCATGGTGAGTGGCAGAACCATTGCCTTCTGGAAGTCTGTCCTTCCGCTTCCGAGAGGAACTCGGGCCTCTGTTGCTGTGCTTAGGTTGTCTCACCCTTCCTTTTCTTCTTTTCTTCCTTTTTGTTCTTTGCAGGGAGCTTAGTGGGTTTGCCTCAAAACAAACTGTGCATTTGTGTTCAGCCTCAGCCACAAAACCTGACTGTGGGGGATGCTTTGGTACTAGAATGTGGAGCTGTTGGAAACCCAATTCCTCATTACCAGTGGTTCAGAAATGGATTTCCCTTGGCAAACGGGGGCAAAAATGTCTACACAGTAAGTTACTGCAGCAGACCAGCCTTGGGGGCTGTTGTGCAAGCACCTGGAACTTGCCACAGAAAGCTTTCTTGCAGAAAATAGTTCCTCCCGAGCCTTGATAACCTCTGACAGAAGTGCTCACTCCAAGGGCTTCTTTAGTTTTTACTCTTTCTTGCGTGGGGGCTTTAAATGCAAGGCTTAAATACCTGATATGGGTGTTCTCCTGGGTGTGTGGGGATGACTGGGGTGATACTTGCACAGGTAACTTCTGTGGATGTGGAGCATCAAGGCACGTACTGGTGTCACGTGTTCAACGCCCATGAGGATGAAGACAGCAAGAGGGTAGAAGTCATTATAGGTGAGTTTTTCTGTTTGATACAGGACAGCTCATTTATCCATTTCTTCCCCATCGTTCAAATTTAGTTTTGAAGCTTTCAGTGTTAAGCCAAGCACATACCTTCTATATTTTCAGTTTATGCATTTGTTAAAAAGTCCTGTGCCTGCTTCCAGCAAATGGAATTTTGGCCTTTGGGTTTTTAGGGTAACCAGCACAGGAGTGCTATCGCTTTTTGGCATTGCCAACATGTGTGTGGCCTGTCAGCAGATTGCAAGCTGATTTATGCTTTTTGACAGCTAAAATCCAGCTTAACCCTTGTTGGTGATGGGAACTGTGTTACACAGGACAGGGGAGGTTGTTCATTGCAGGCAGAACGAATGAGTAGGACATGTTTCAGTGTGTGTGCACATGCACATACTTCCAGTGAACTGAAGAGGAGCAGATCTCTTTGTAGAGCTTCCAGATCTATCTGGGAATACTAGTATGTGCCTCACAAGAACAGTTCTTTCCTAACCTAAGAAATATCCTAGTTTAGTACTGCCAGGTTTCAGTAATAAGTACTGTACAGTGTTGTGGTCAGTGCAGATTTGTACTGCTGTAAAATGAGCCAGATAGCAGAGCAGCTTGACAGTGACCTTTGTCTCCCACATTGTACGCTAACTCTCATAACTGAGAGCACTTGTCTTCCTATTTTCCCCCCTCCTTAAAACACAAGGAAGGAAAGCTATGGCAGTGGAGTGCACAGAAGGTAAAGTAAACCTTTAGTTATGAATCAATTTAAAAAAATCAATGAGGGGACAAGGGGTTGTCAGGTGTGTTGCTGAAAAGCGTGTGTGGGTTAAGAGCTTGGGTCTAGTTTATGATGCATGATGCAATGTTCCTTCTGCATGTGCTTTTCTCTTCTTTGCCTGCATGCCATGGTCTAGAGTCCAGGAGAAAAACCAGGCTGCTTTCTCCTGTGCTGTTCAAAGGAATGTAAAGATCTGCAGAGTTCTTTGGCTGGGCTCAGGAGGCAACATCCTGTCCAAGAAAATCTGGAGGTGTTTAGGAACCCGGGTAATCTTAGAGAGCTCCAGTGTCAGCAGTCTGTCTGCTAGGAATGTTTCCAGCAACCTCATTAGGATGATTTCTGTTCCCCTCTCCACTGCTGCCATGGGGAGGAAGATGTGTATTATGACCTTTGCTGTTTGCACCATCCCTTGATGACTGAGCTTCTCAGAGTCTGCAAGATGATCAGGGGATCATGTAGAACAGTGTAAGGCTGCTCACTGCAGGCCTGCTCTGAGACATCCCTGGTGCTTCAGACACGGTGGTTTTCTTTCCCCTGGTTTCCAGTGTTCTCAGAATAAACAGGTGAAACCTGTGGAAGCTTCAGATATTTGAAAATTGTGTCCGAAGTCTTTCTGAACACGTGTGGCTTCCCAAAGTTAAGATTTCTTGCTCAGGATGTTGCTTTTTCAGCAGTCTTTCAAGCACATCCTCTTCAAAGGGGTGATTCTGAGAGCTTGTTCCTTGCTCCTTCAAGCTGCCTGTGGGATTGGAGTGCAGGGAGCGTCCCTCCCTTTGTTTTTACTCTCCCGTACTGCAATGCTGTGTCCAGCACGGCTTAATATATTGCTGGATTTTCTCTTCTCTCTGTGGAATAGACACACAAGGTGACATTTGCAGAGAGGTGGCTTGTTTCCTGTGTTCAGCTTTGATTATTAATGGCATGACACTTAGAGTTTTACTAATCAAAATGTTTGCTTTTGCTTATTGTTTAAATGATGATTTTCTCGGTGTGTTTCTTCGCAGAAGATTTTAGTGACCTTCAAGAATCAGGTCAGTGATAAGTTTTGAAAACCATTAGTTTTGCTCTCCATTTTATGTTACAAGTCATTGAAGCCTAGCTGGGTTACAGTAAATACAGTATTTGGATGTGTCTGTAACTAGGAATTGAATAGGGGCAGGTATCATTTTAGGAGCAGCACAGCTTCCTGGCTCCAAAAGATTGACTTGAAGCATATATTGAATCATAGGGGTGCTGTTATCTTTGTAAAATCACCCAAGGCTGGTCTTACTGCACTGCATGTGCACTTGCACAAAGGGAATTACCTTTGCTTTCTTGGCTGTAGTTTCTTTGGACTGTCAGTTTTAGTACCTTGCTGCTTTCTCAGCTGATTAAGGTGTTAGATACAGCAGTGTCTGTAGACCACAGCTGTGGGGAATGTGCAGTCCATTTTCTGATATTGCAGCTATGACTGTAGTCACTGACAGTGCTCTTTCCATCTCTTTCGAGCAGACCCACAAGAACTGTGCAGTCACAGACCTGTTGGTGAGTAGATTTGTAGCCGGAATGGCCACGTGTATTTCCCATCTAGGAAACAGATTTTGCTGCTGCTGACACTGCCAGCGTAGGCATGCAGAGAGCTGCAGGGAGGGAGACCTGGGGGTATTTGTACAGTCCTTTAAAATGCTTTCTTGCCCTTTCAGGAGTAAACTGTGCTGAGGGCACCAGTATTTTTAGTGACTCTGAGGAGCGTCTGCAGCCTCTCATCTGTGTCAGTTTACTGCTTCAGATTCCTCCGGCTGGGCCATGGCCAGCCTGTTGCTCCACTACTTGAAACACTTGGATGGCTGGAGATAGTGATGTTGGGATGCTGGGATAGAAAGGATTGACATCCTGTCTGCCAAGGGAACGCTGTCCCCGCAAGCTCAGCTCTCCCTGTGCCCATGGGGTGGATGCTTTGGTGTTGAGATGAAGCTCGTAAGGGGATGGAGAGCACGTGTGCTATGAAGAGCAGTTGCTGGGGGGGTTTGATCATGTTCTTTCAGTTGCACTGTAGGCTTGACTGTGGTCAGGCATGTCCTGGCGATGCTAAAGCAGGTGGAAAGGCTGCTGGCCTCTGTCCAAGCTTCTCCACTCTTTCAGGTTCATCAGTGCGAGGGGCAGTTTAGGTGCTCCCCCTCATGCTGGTAAGGTTGGTTTTTTTGAGGTAAGAAGAGAGTTGAGCTGTATTGTTGATGTAGGATGGCTTTTGAAATCACATAAAATATTCTGCCTGGAAATATTGTGCCTGGATACTCTTTTCTCTTTGGAAGTCCTTACTTTTAAAGGTACTGACCCATGGAATGTATAAATGTGACATGTTTTTTTTTCTCCCTGTGTCTTGGCAGCCACAGACAAGGTGGCTCTGTTAATAGGAAACATGAGCTACTGGAATCACCCCCAGCTCAAGGCTCCCATGGTAGATGTCTATGAACTGACCAGTTTGCTGAGGCAGCTGGATTTCAAAGTTGTTTCTTTACTGGATCTTACTGAATCTGAGATGCGAAATGCAGTGGATGAATTTTTACTGCTCCTGGACAAAGGAGTATATGGTAAGAACACGCAAAATCCCTTCTGCAGTCAGTCAGTGTTGTATGTATCAAGTACACAAACATCTGGTATTTACCTCTGCCAGCTCTCTACATGTGATGGCCTAACAGCCTTCATGGTAAATAGGATGTGTGTAGAATGAGAAGAGTAAGTGAAAAGCACCCACCAGCACATCCTCTGACTTCACTTCAAATGTTTTTGTTTCTTTACTTTTAGAACAGATGAAATGTTTGAACTTTTTCTTTAACCATGCCTAAAACTGCAGTGCACGTTCTGGGGGAGGGCATGGGGGAATTGATGCACAGAGCAGAAGCCTTCTTGTCTTGAATAGAAAAGGCCAAGAATGACCTGGTTGGGACTGTAAGAAAAGTTGGGACTGTAAGAAAAGTTCTTCTGTGGCCTTGGAGCTTTCAGCTGACTGCCACTCTTTGGTCATTTTTCTAAAGGCTAAGATTGTATACACTCCTCGAGAAATGACTTAGAACAGAGAGCAAAACGCTTTGCCAGTGTCCCTATTTAAATTGCAGAATTCCTGTAGTAAAGCCCATTCAAGAAAACATAATTTGATCCTTTTTTTGGAATGCAAGGTCAGATGCTTTGTTACCACAGCTTCTTTTATGGGTGTGTTACCTGATGCTGTGTCTGAGCAGCGCTGGCTGCTCTGACATTTCTGTCAGAGCCAAAACCTGCCTGTCTGAAGCCTCAGTCTGGCAGGAGCGTTGAGGCTTTCCGAGAGCAGTCTGCTTTTTTACTCCCTGGGAAATAGATGTGCTTGTACATTTGGCACTATTGCACCTTCTCAGTTTTTTTCTGTAATTGTCATGAAGGTAGAAAATAAAGTACAGAAAAGCTTTGATGAGTTTCTCAGCAGCACCATATGAAAGCTCTCACATGGCATATTTGTGCAGTGGTGCATTTCCAGCCACTTGGTATACAAGGTAAGCAGAGCTGTTTTTCAGTGGTGTTTGGCAATAACTACTTGAGTTTAAATGGTCACTTTATTCTCTCTGCATAGTGGCTATTAATGGCTTCAAGCCAATGAAAGGTGCTGTCAGTGCACAAATAGGTAATGATTTATTGCCTCTCTAGTGGGCATAGCTTCAAATAGAAGAGGCATAGTGGCTAGTGCTGTTTAGTCTCTGTTACACATATTCCTGGTGCCTGCTAAGTTGTGTAATTCTGGCTAACTGCCAGGAAAGTGGCATTTCAGATACTGGTCCTTAAGGGCAGGAGTGGTAAACAAAGTGAGGATGATTGCCTCCTCTGATGTCTTAGGCTGTGCTGTTCTAAATGGAGGGTGCAATTAATATTGTATTCCACACAGGGTAAAAGCACAGACCCATATGTTTGAAAGGCTAAAAATATTTAGGCTGCTTTCATTTTAAAAGAGAGAGAGAGAGGGGCAGATATCACTTAAATGCTGACGTCTCTGAGGAACTTGAGCCTGCTTAAAATTGCTGTGCCCAAGTCTCTGTTGAGACCCTCCAAACATGTTTACTCCACTTACCCTGGGTATGCACAGATGTATTTCTGATCCTGAGCTCAGCACGTTAACTCTTGCAGGTCCTCGTCACACAGCACAGTCATCTGCCCAGGATAGAAGAGAAACGTGGTCAGTCCAGTGACTTAGGGGATATACACTCAGATATGTGGAATCTCAAGTATAACCTTGATTTAGGGCCAGATCCAAACTCTGGACATCACATGGAGAGTTTCCTTTTAACTTAGGAGCTGACACAAGGTCATGCAGTGGCACTTCACATCCTTTTTAACTCTCGTGAGATTACCCAGTCTCAGGTAACCACAGGAACATTAGAAGTTAGTAAGAATAACAACATAAGAATACCATCTTTCCAGTCAGTGTAAATTGTCAGATTTCTGTTGCCTTGGGTTCAGCTGAGCACTATATACACCAACTGCAGAGCTGCCCCATACACTGCTCTGTATAGGTAAATAAAAATTCTTTTTAAAAGATGGAATTTGTGTCCTTAAGGAAAACCAGCACTGGGAACAGGCAATAGGAAAATCAAATTTAATCATACAAGCTTCTGGTAAGTGCATTTTTTGGCAGTGGAGGTTATTAATTTGAAGAATACCTAATCTTACTGCAAATTGATATGACTAATACTGGACATTTTTATTCATGTAAGTCCTGGCTTGCAGTTTCCTTTTTCAGGGTTCAGAAAAGCTTTCTTTAATTCCATGACATATTTGTGTTTTTTTTTTCCTACAAAAATATTTCATATTTTATTGAAGATTTTAAATCTTAAATCGTTGTGGACTCGTGCACTGGCAGGTGAGGGAGATGATGGCAGGATAATCGTGTCTGGCTAGGAAAGCATGCAAAGAGTTTGTTTGTTTGGTAGACCCAGAAGTAACCCAGTGTGTAACTAAGAAATGTAGCTGCAATCAACTGAACATGAGCTGCTGGTAGTTTGGTAATGGGGATGTGCTCTAGAGTCCTACCAAACTATTCAGGGGGTTTTTTTTCTGTCTACAAAATCTGCAGAGTTACTGCTGCTCAGAGCTTTGTAACTGCACACGTGGAGAAGATGTTTTACAGTTGGCACATTTCCTTGTTCCCATCTGTGAGTTACACATTATACAGAACAGACTATTTCTGTTAGAGGTCATAACTACTTAAAGCATTTCAGAGTATTTAACTCAGTGTGTTTGCTGCAAATTGATTCTATTGCATGTGGGATTTTTGCTTTTTTTTTTTCTTCATTAGTTGTGTCTGTGTGTTGTGGAGTGGATGTTAACGTGGCTCCCCCCCGCCTCTCCTCCCTTCCTGTGTTAACAAAAGCATATTGATGTTAAAAAACCAGCTTGGAGTGGCTGGAACGATCTCACCGTCCCGCCACGCACAGGGGTTTTGACATGCTCAAACTGTGCTCTCAGTCCCACCTGTTCTGCACTCGGGTTTGTTATACTACAAACCTGTTCTGCTCTCAGGTTTGTTATACTACAAACCCGTTCTGCACTCAGGTTTGTTATACTATGCCGGGCATGGCTACGAAAACTACGGCAACAGTTTCATGGTCCCTGTGGATGCTCCGCATCCCTACCGGTCAGCAAACTGCCTGTGCGTGCAGAACATCCTCCGGCGGATGCAGGAGAAGGAGACGGGACTCAACGTGTTCCTGCTGGACATGTGCCGGAAAAGGTATCGTCTCCACTGGGGAGGGAGGACAGCTGGCATCACATGTTCAGGGGTGGCTTTGCTTCACGAGAGGAGGAACAGTGGCTGAAGTTCAGGGAACCAACTGGGAGGCTGACTTTCTGCCCCTCCCGCCTCCTGATTTTGAATGACATTTATTTCTTCTTTTTTGTTGTTGCTTAAAAGTTATAAGCCATTAGTGTGATTAGATGAAAGTGATATTGGGCATCTCAAGGAAGAAACATGACCCTTTCCCCTTGCACCATTATCTATCTTCATTACAGGAGGAAGGAGAATCCCTACGATCAAAGGCACGTTAATTTGGCAGAAGGGCTCAAGTGAAGTGCTTATTTTAGACCTCTTCAGAGCCATGGGTTTTGCTTTTATGCTGGGGATGTTGTATCTTTATTTAGAGCTTAAAACCTGACTGATTTATGGGCTTTTTCTAAACAAAGTACTGTGTTCTTCCCATGTTGAGAAACTACAGTGGCCAGTTAAACTTGCACTTGAAATCAGCTCCTCAGTCAGCACTCCTGGCAGTTGGTCTCTGAGGAATGTTTCATAACAGAAAAATGCTGGTGTCTTAGTGTCTGTGGAGCCTCTAAACTTCGGTGCTGATGAAATGCCTGTGACCCAATTCATGCTCACAATCTGCTATCCAAATAGAAAATCCATCTACGTAAGCCTTGTGCTAACTATGCAGACACCACGTGTGTCTTGTGGGATAACCTAAAATGGGCAGTTATCAGAAATGTTTTTTGCAAGGATTGTAGACAAACTCTGCTAGTTACTATGACATGATGGTGCTGAGTTTTGTCTTTTAGCAGTCAGGATTCATTCCAGAATTGTAGAAGTGAATCAAATTACTGGTTCTGAGCTCTTCTTTTCTGGTGTTTTGAATTTGTTACCTTTATTAGTTCTCAAATTAGTCTTTTCCTTTCTTGTGTTTCCATGTATTGCAGAAATGAATATGATGACACAGTTCTTGTCTTGGATGCTCTGAAGGTTACAGCCAATATTGTTTTTGGATATGCAACGTAAGGAAATGTTTCTTCTTCTGTGCCACAGAAGTGAGCACTGAGACTGTACAGCTGACCCTTGGCAGAACAGTACTGTGGTGATAATGGACCAGTAACCTCAGTCAGTTTTCAAGTGAAGTGCAAAAGCTGCTGAATAGAAGGAGTCAAGAGCTTTAATGAAATCTTCAGTGGTAAATTTAAGCTCCTCCTCTGACGACTTTGATAAACAGCTCTGGTCTGTGATGCCATTGTAAGGGAAACCTTCCATGAGCTGCTTGCAAGGGCACACAAAGAGCAGGTTGGCCTTGGACACAACCTGGGTTTCAAACTGTAGGAAATTCTTGCCCCCATTCCCAACGTCACTTTACTCTTAATCCTGCAGATATTTCAGTGTTTTTTCCTTGTCTGATGCTGGTGATCTCACAGGTGCCAAGGAGCAGAAGCTTTTGAAATTCAGCAGTCGGGGCTGGCCAATGGAATCTTCATGAAGTTCCTGAAGGAGCGTTTGTTGGAAGACAAGAAGATCACTGTTCTGCTTGATGAGGTGGCAGAAGGTGAACTCCAGCTTACTGCACTAACAGTCTCCTCAGCCTGCATTGCTGAAAACAACTTTGCTTACACGTTCTTCCTCTCGTGGTGAATGTGTTACACTACTTAAAGCTTGTTCTTGTTGTGTTTTGTTCAAATAGCAGCTTTGATCAAGAAGCAGCTGCTACTGGGCAGCATATTAACAAAGTTCTTGATGTTATTAAGGGATCTGAGCTTCTTTAATAGTCTGCAGTTTTATACTTTAGTGAACCTTCTTTGTTCTGAGTATCTTTCCTCATGGAGCTTTGAATTGTCCGTCAACAAAAATGCTCTTCTCTCCCGTGGTTCCAGCTGCTTGTGGTAGTCCAGTCATTTGCAAGTTCATTTAAACAATTCATGGAGTCCTACCTGCCCCATAGTGCTATAGTGACGATAATGATTTGTTCTCTGTCAAGAATAGTAAGTTCTCTGAAGTGCACTGAAAAGGGCAGTGCACTGCTTTCAAATGCCTGGTTCAGTTACTGTATTTTAGACTTGATGGAAAAAGTGCTAAAGTGAAAAATGTTCAGGGAACACGTCCTGGTTCCATGTAAATAGCCCCCATGGCAAAGGCCGTGGCCTGCTGGCACTGTGGTTCCTGCTGGCTGCCTTTGCCACAAGAGTGCAGTGCTGGCTTGTGCTCAGCTTGGTGGCCACCGGGCCCCCGAAGTCCTTCCCTGCAGAGCTCTGTCCCAGTGAGTCAGGCCCCTTCCTGCACCGGTGCAGGGCGTTACTGCTGCCTGGGTGCAGGACTCAGTGTTCCCTCTTGTTGGACTTCAGGAGATTCCTCTCTGCCCAATTCCACAGCCAGTCCAGGGCCCTCTGAAGGGCAGCACAGTCCTGTGCGACATCAGTCGCTCCTCTCAGGTTTTAATCATCTGCAACCTTGCCAAGCTTTGCACTCTGTCCTCTCATATGGATCATGAGAGATGCTGTTAAATAAACAATACTGGGCCCTTTATCAATGCTTAAAATACTCCCCTTGCCCCCAGTCCTTTAGAAATCCCTTTGACTGGAATTATTGATGTTCTTGGAATCAGTCACTCTAATTAGGCCCTTACCCAGTGAGAGCTGTGACGCTGCTTGAGCTGGCTTCAAGGAACAAGGGAGGGTGTTGGCCAGGCCCAATGTGAACCCTCAGGGCCCTGCAGCAGCAGGAATGCTGCCTTGGCCTTCAGGGAAGGAAGAGCTGAGCAAGGAATACTTGTAAAACTGCAGCTTTAGATGGGTGTGCTGGCACTGGCATAACCACAGCAACCACACAGCGCTGCAGCAAGGTACTGAATTCAGCTGGAATTGCAGCAGCATTGATTTTGAAAGAACCTACATGCACCTTTCTTTCAGATATGGGCAAGTGTCCCCTGACCAAAGGCAGGCAGGCCCTGGAGATCCGCAGCAGCTTGTCTGAAAAAAGGGCGCTGAGTGACCCCGTGCAACAAACCGCAGGCTCTGCAGAGTCGCTGGCACGGAACCTGCAGTGGGCCAAAGCTCATGGTACGGTACACTCTGCTTTTACATGGTCCTACTGCCATGATGGGGGAAGGGAGAGGATGTAGTACTGAGTGGAAATGGCAGAAATTCAGATTTATATCTGAATTTCCATTAGTACGTTCAGCAGGAGATTTTTGTGTTCGGGTTTGCCCTTACATGAGATAGGGATGAACAAGGTGACACGTAAAATTCATCCTGAGTAAGTATATTTAAGACCACTGTAGGAGAGACTTATGGGATGTCTGCCTTCTAGGACAGTGTCCCAGTAGTTTGTGTGTCTAACAATGACACTTCTAAGACATCATTAATCTCATTCTAAACTCGTCACCTGAAATAGGCAGGCAAACTGTATGGTAAATGTGCATGACATGAAAAGGAGTTTTCAATGTATACAACTAAGAAAAATAAGGATGAGATGAGTTGGAGGCTTTCTAGGCTTCTTTTAGCAAAGGCAGTGTGGTTTAAGACCTTTCTACCTTATTTACCTAAAGCTGTTGGGAGTACATCTTCAAATTGCTTTGACAGATTGGGCAGAGGGTCAGGGGTGGCATTTCTAAGAGAACTCTCCCACAGGTGCAGGTTATTTATTTGTGAAATCACGCCCTTAATTTTTGTTTGTTGAATGGTTGCAAAAACATAGAAATTATTTTAGATACAGAATGCTGAGTTGCCTTTCAGCTGTAATGCTGTGTTATTCCCAGAGCTCCCAGAGAGCATGTTCCTGGATTTTAAGTGTGGCGTTCAGATTCAGCTGGGCTTTGCAGCCGAGTTCTCCAACGTCATGATCATCTACACGAGGATAGTGAGGAAGCCCCCTGAAGTGGCCTCTTGCAGAGCCCACGTCGCAGACTTCGCGCTCGTAAGTGCTTCCTGCTGGTGGCTCCTGCTCTCGCTCCACTGAAGCTGAACATTTCCTGTTCCATCCACATCAGATGGCATCTTTTGTAATAAAATGGGTCTAACCTGCTGGAACTTCTAAAACTGAAAGAAGTGCTGTTTCATGAGCTACAAATTCTATACCTTCCATTAAGTTCTCATTTCTTTCTTGCAACAGGACCTGGACGTGGATCCTAAATTGGCTAATAAAGGAACTCCTGAGGAAACTGGCAGCTATTTAGTATCAAAGGACCTTCCCAAACACTGCCTCTACACCAGGCTGAGTTCACTGCAAAAACTGAAGGTTGATATATATTATTCCTCATGTGTTTGTTCAGATAACTGACACTAATCATGTTGCTTTGCAGTTCTGTTGAAGCAAGCTGTGCATTGTCTGCATAATAAGTTCTTTGGAGGGAAGAAATGGCTAATAACACAGTTTAGTAACTCGTGAGTTTAGTGAGAGACCAGGCTTCTCAAAGGGTTTCCTACAGTGTTTGTTTGGATTGGAAGTTTAACTTGTTCTCTCCCCCACCTTTCCTCTTTTATAGGAACACCTGATCTTCACTGTTTGCTTGCACTATGAGTATTCAGGAATAGAAGATACAATGAATGAAAGAAAGGAAGTTAATGTTGGGAAGCCCCTTATTGCTAAATTAGGCCTTCATCATGGATTCAAAACTAATAACTGTCCCCACACCTGTTGCATGGCTGGTTATCCTTTTCATAATCCAATGGAATCGAGTCTTAGAGAGGCAGCTAAATACTACATCCCCAGTCACAGCCAACCAGATTGCTGTCCAGGTGTTTGCCATCCAAACTGTACTTGCTCAGCCAGCATCACACAACCAGAGGCATGTTCCTGCCATGGGACTTCCAGGATACTGGCCTCAAGACGTGAAATGTGGAACTACTCACGGGCTGTGGAAAAGAGTAATGTACCAGTAGAGACCACTGATGACACTGTTGAGCTGGAATTCCTCCTCTCTGACAGCCTCAGCTTCTCTGAACAGCAGTAGCTGGGATGTGTTGGGAATAGAGCAGAGAGCCATCCCTGGACTGGGGACCTCCACACTGCTTAGCCATCTTCTGCAGTTTGGGGGCTTCAGGGGACAAGGCACTGGAGAGTCTGGAGGTATTGGGAATGAGGTGGTGATGAAAACTGTTCAGATCCAAAGAGACAAAACTGGACTGATAGATTTAGGAATGAAACAAAGAGAACTACAGATTATCAGAGGGAGCAAAGTCACAGATTCTGTGGAATACTGTGGTGCGCTGTTCTTACTATGATTTTTTTTTTCCTCTTATGCAACACACTTAAGATTTTTGCTGATATGATATCTGGAAAGGTGGTCTTTTCGTGTTCTGGAAGAACACTAACTGGAAGGACGAGGAAAAGCACCTGCCTCATAGCAAGCAAGGTATTGTATGGTTATTCTCATAGGAACACGTGCTGAAGGCTAAAAATGAATGGGCAAGAGGAGGGAAAGAAGGATCACAAGAAAAGTGATCTTTTATTAGGTCTCTCAAAATATTGGGGGGGAGGTAACTAAAAGCCAAGGGAGTTTTCAGATAGGGGTAGTAGCTTCTCCTGCCCTGGTAATACTGATAAAGAGCATTGCTTTAATTAAGATCCCCATAATAAAGGAGATGAGTGTCACTGAGGTGAACAAGCCAGTTTCAGTCTCCAGTGGAGAGTGCTGCCTTCTGCTGGGATCTGCTGGCCTGGCAACATGCTGCATGGGCCCTGAGGGACCTGCTGCTGTGGCCACTGTACGCTGGATATGTGCACCTGGGTGTTAACACAGCCATTTCCAGGATGACAGCCACGTTTGCAGTAACCTGCACGTGAGCTGGAGTTGGTGCTTTTCTCCTGGAGGATGTTAAATAATGGAATGCCTATTAATGAGTGATATGTGCCTGCATTAACTGTTCTGTGCAATTGACTTCTAAATCAAATATTAGCTCGAGACATGGTCTAGGACTGTAATATTTCACCGCTACTTTGTCAGTTTGCTGATTTGTACTACGGCTTATTCTTACTGTGTAATAAACTGTTGTCCACAAAGTGGGCTGTGGCACTCCTGGGGAGAGGGCTCTGCTGCCAGAGAGCCCTGGCACACCAGGTAGGTGTGGGTTCAGCAGGTGCTCCCATGGTACATGGTCTCTGTCGGCCTAGGGGGGAACTGAGTGGCCTCTGGGGATCTGTGCCCGAGATGCCTGACAGATAACTATGGATGAGCAGGGCACAGTGACCAGAACAGCAGGGATCCCAGCAGGAATCCTCATTAGGCCTCAGCCTTGATTAATGATTCCTGGGCAGTGAAGTTCCTCTTGAGCTTATCAGAAAGCCGTCAGCTCTCAGGAACTCGTTGCCTCAGGAGCTCCTGCTTTCCAACAGATGGCCTTGGAATGTTATTTTGTCTGAATTGTAGCCTGAGTGGAACAATGTTATTATTACTGGACTGAAGGCTGACAACGGGGCCTGGGCTGATAACCCCCCTCCTCGAGGCTCAACCCTTGTCTGTCAGGAGATGCAGAGGCATTCAGTGGATGTCACTGAACTTTACAGGTACCTTTGTACATATATATATATATGTGCACATATGTGTTTCTCTCTGTGTGAACTGATTTAAATCCCCAGTGGTAAGTACATTTTGTGGATATTGCCATCCTAGATCTAGAGGGAAGTGCCTGCTGCCCTTACAATAAATCTGATGGTGCCATTTTATAAATGTTAAATTAGCCAGTGATTCAGCACTGCTAAATCCTTCAGACATAAACCACTGCCCAAGTCTGAAGCTGTGTTTGACAGTGGGTCCCCTCTGGAGCCTGGGACTCAACAGAAGGGCCTCCCTTAGCCCTCTGCATCCCCTTCCCTGTGTAAATCACTCTGCACTGAGTCTGGGTGGATTGGCCTTTGCTTCATCCACGTGGCATCTGCCAGAGCGAACCCTGCCCCTGAACCTCCTCATGCTTTGGCACCTTTATATTAAACCTGGCTTTGCCAAAACCTTTAAGACTGGTTCTTGAAGTGACCTAAACCACTGAGACTTGTCCAAAATTACCTGACAAAACACTGTCTGTGGCAGTAAGAGTTTGCAGAGGAAAACTGTTATCTGTCTGAGCCCTCCTTAAAAAGGGAATAGTAATGGAAAGGCATTTTCTCACTGCAGCACTGTGTTTAGGAACTGTTCTAACCGTTTTAATCGTTAGCCTTCAGTCTGCAATACTCTGGTCCTTCAGGGCAAGCTGCAAGAGGTACCCATTTCCCTTGGCCCTGATCCAGGAAAGCACTTCAAAGTTCAGCATGCATAAATGAAGTCAGCATTTAAATCTCAGTGAAATCAGTGGGATTAAAATACATACCTAAACTTAGGCATTTGTTAAAGCTCCCTTTGGCTTGTGGTGCCCCTTCTGAACTGAAGCCTCAGGGTTTGTTTGTTTTTTCCTGAAGTGCAATTATTTGGAGATAATCTTTATTTTTTTGCTTAAAGTATCTGGTAGACTAAGTTACTTTGCCCTCTGCTTTAGCAGTGCTGTATGGTGTTTGTTATCTGGGGATGGATGATTTAGAAGATAGATGGTTTGGATAGGTTTAGAAGAAAGGTTTAAGGTAATCCAAACAAACTTGGGGTTCTTTGGCAAAAGAAGGGTTCAGATGCTACAGAAAGGCCGAGGCACTTCTCCCATCTTCCCTCCCCACACTGCAGTACAGTGGGAGTGAATTTACCTTCTGTAGCTCCACAGAGCTCTGCAGGATGCCTCCTGAGTAAAAATAACCTGTTATCCTGAGAGTCCTGCAACTGCCTCTTTGGCTACAGAAGACCATCTGCCCAGTGGAACTCTCCACTAGGAGATTTCAGGGCTGCTGTTGCTGTCTCTGTAGTTACAGCTTTGGTTGATGCATCAACTACTTCTCCTCATTCTGTCAGCTAATTAGTAGCTTTAGCAGCTCACATACATTTAAGTTTCTGGGCCGTGTTCACCTTGACATAAATTCCTGACTGCTGCAAGGATGATGCATTTCAGTATTGTTCCTTCCTTGCATAGGGTTTGAATTCAGGCAGAGGAAGATGTGCTCACTTTTTAGGGTGCGGCATTTTGAGCACCGAGGCGTTTGCTATGAATTGGAGATGGTTTAAAGTATCAGGTGTGGGAGGACAGGTTGGGAATTTGGGGGAGTTGGGTTTATTTTTTTTTTTTTTTTAAGATTGATCACCCTGTTAGTTTAATAATTGCAGTAGTGTAGGAATGCAGTGAGGACCTCTCCATGTTGTGGAAATGAGGCAGTTATTAATTTCTGAGGTACCACTGCAGCAATTTTAGTCATTCCAGGTTTATTTTAAGAGCTAATGAGAAAAAATGTGTTCTCCCATCCTTGCTGGCACGCAGTGAGCGTGAGCCCAGGATCCCTGTGGGGGTGTGTTACCACAGCGACCAGCCTCCACACCCACATCTGCAGCAGATGTGGGGGGAAGTGCCCTTCCACAGGACCTGCTGGCACCCTGCCTGCCTTTGTGCTTCCAAGTCAATTTGCAATGGGGATGAAAAGTCTTCAACCTCTTATGCAAATGACTTCACTACATGTAAGATCAAGCAGCTCTCAGATGCTTCCTGGGCTCTCTGATGACTTAACATGATGGTTATGATTTATTTCACCTCTCTGCGCATGAGCTGGTTCTGCTTCCTGTGCCAATGCCTCACCACCCTCACAGGGAAGAATTTTGTCCACTCTAACCCTGCCCTGTGTCAGTTTAAAAGTATCATCCCTTGTCCTGTCACTGCAGGCCCTGGTGAAAAGCTTCCTGGCTTCCTGTAAGAAGAGGGATGTTGAGGGTGCACGGCAGGACAGCACCAGTCGTCCTGTGGAGGTGGGTGCCTCTCCTGTGGGTTACCATCAGGCAGCCTGGAGTCCTAGAGGAGCCTCTGTCACAATGAAATAGGCAGTTTGTTGGTGCTGTAGGTGTTTAAAGTAGTCCCAGGATTCTTCCCTGTTCACATCCTGTCTTCTTTGTGCCTGTCAGCTCTTTTCCTCTCTTTTTTTTTTTTCATTTCTTAATAGAATATGATAGCAAAGAAGGATTAAACCCAGGTTTGTTACCTAAAGGTTCCCAAGAGAAATAACTCCCTTTCTCAACTAAAAAAACCTGTTTACAGTTATTTTCCTTTGAAACTCCTTAGTTACAATATTTTCTTATTGCTATAGTCTTGGTGCTAGTTACAGTAAAGTTAATATATATAATAGGGCTGTCTTGAGAAGGGTATTAGCAATATTTTTCCTGATACAAGTGATACTGAGTCACTGGTGACAGCAGCTTCTCAAATTGGCAGATGGTGGCTCTGTAAGAAAACATGTTTTCTTGCCTTGCCCCTCAGTTCATTCCCAGACTGAGCAAAGAGAACTCGGTAGTAGCATCTGTTGATGGAATAGTTCCTGTTCAACTCCATCTGCCTGCCAGCTCTAAGATGTTCAGACCATGGTGTGTGTATATAAGGTACAAAAGGTATAATTAGAAATCTGATGTATCAAAAACTGGAGTGGGTTTAATTATGTAAGACAGACATTTTTGGACAGCTCTAAGTGATAAAAAATGTCATGAGTGGAAGAGATGATGCTCAGCAGGTGACTTTGCAGCCTGCATTATTATTTGCACCCGTGCAGTGCAAGATGTAGGTTTTTGCCCGATCTGAAGCTGAGCCAGTCCTTGCACGGTGGGTGTGTGGGAAAATAACTTCTGAGGCAGAGGCTTCAGAGGTGAAGGGACAAGGAGAAAAGCTCCCCTGGGGCTGGAAGGGTGGATGAGCCGCCCCCGCCGATGTGAGCAGCCGGCCATTACCCACAGCCTCATGGGGAGCAGGTGGTTTAGGTTGCTGAGTATTTTTAACACTTCTGTAGGGTAGGAGAGCGCTCACTGGGCAGGGAGCAGAGCAGCTTCCCTCCCTCTCACCATGCTAACATGGGCAAAGTCACCTCGGGCAGAGGGGGCAGAAGTGGGTAATGCCAAAGCCCAGCACTGATTTAGTTAACTGGTAAGGACTGGAGTTTACCTTGAGTTAGAGGACTGCCTGCAGCAGACCTTGGGATCGGGTTGGCGGTGGAGGGAAGCAGCCAACAAGCTGTTGTTTGAGCTGCAGCTGATAGCGAGCTCAGTTGTTATTAAATCCTGTTTGGTGGAAGAATCGCTGGAGAGGCAGCAGTATCTGCAGTTTGAAAGGAATGGAAATGGTAATAGCCCTGGTCAGTCCCAGGGAAGGATCAAAAACCAGGTCATGCCAGCCACCAGCCCCAGCTGGGGGCAAGTCTTGCTGATCACTGTGCTTTTAGGGATTTGTTCAGTTTTATGGCAGCAGGCAGGGAAGTTTGCAACACTGGAAATACTGTTGTTACACAAACTAAATGGAATTTGTATAATCCTGACTCATCTTCGGTAGGTGGGGATGAATCAGATGTCCTTCCACCAGCAGGAGAAGCCAAGGACCAGCATGGAAAGTCTGAGTGCTTGAAAGGCTCCCAGGCCACAAACCAGCAAGGTGCCTTGATTTTAACTTTGCTTCCATTGTAGGAAGATCATCGCAGGCAGCTTGGAATCAGCAGCCACTGCCTGTCCCAGTTGCTGCTGCCACCCTCGGCCATGAGGACAGTGTTTCCTGAGGTAAAGAGAGGAAAGATAGTAGAAAAGTAGCCCTCACTGGAAACAGTGTTGTATTTAACTGACCTTCTTCATGCTGCAGAGGTTTCTTAATTGGCTGCCAGCAGCTTTCCCTATGCTCCTCTGACTTGCTCAGAGTCCAGCCGTGGATGTCTTGGGTTCCCCTTTATCCTTGTTTTAGTCTGTGCTTATTCCAGTTTACAGCTAGGCTATAGAAGGGCAGAGGTACCAGCACAGCTGCTGCTGGTACGGCGTGCCTGGACCCCTGTTTGGGTGCAGGACGTGCCTGGAGCAGGTGGACGGTGTCTGCCCCTGCTCGCACAGGTGAGCTGTGACAGCACTGGCCAAACCTTGCAGGACAGCATGTACAAAACTGCTGGAAATCTGTCTTTTACTTCACTGCTTGAAGCCATGGGATGAGCAGCGTGGCAGGATATACACTCAGCTACACAAGATTTTCGGAGAAAATTGTATCAGGTACTGTATTGAACAACATGGGAGTTTTGCAAAAACACTTGCTCTCTTCACTACTCATAGAATCAGCTAGGTTGGAAAAGACCTCTGAGATCATTGAGTCCAACATCTCCCCGTTCAGGTTGAGCGCTCTCCTTTTGCTGTGTAAATGCAGGTGAACACACAGCAAGAGGGAGCTGTCGATGGCACCATCTGCAAAAGCCTAATGGCTCATTCATTAAGCAGCGGGAGCCGGCACTGCCACAGCCTAATCAGATATTGTATGATGAATAATTCAGAAATAATCCTCGTATACTTGAATAAATATCAGGAGAAGGAAGGAAAAAGCCCCATACATATGGCACGCTAAGAGAACAAAACAGGCATTCTTCAATGTCCCAGGCTGCTGAGCGCTGTGATACTGGGTGTTAATCATGCAGGTGGCTAATGCCTGACGAGGAGCTGACTGAGGGGTTCTGGCCCAGCACTCGGAAGGTGCTGGTAAGCAGAAAAGACCGCAGTGCTCATGGGAAAATCCATCAGCTTCGCATTTTGAAACAGGCACGTGGTCGTGTTGTGTAACTGGCTGGTGACACGGGCGGGGGATTGAGCTCATGAGGAGATGGCTGGGAAAACCCAGGTCTTGGTCTGGCCTTGGGCTGTGGTGCTCTGTGCTGCTGGGCAGATCAGGGTGTGCTGTCCCCCAGTAGCTCCTGCCCACGCCCCCAGAGCTGCTGGTCTGGCTGGGGTACTGCTGTGTGCACTCGCAGCTGTGACTGACCAGGCCAGTGTCCAGGGTGGCTGCTGTAGGTGCTGTATATAAACTATATGGTAGATATTTTTTCACCATGGCCTGTAGTGACAGGACAAGGGATGATACTTTTAAAGTGACAGAGGGCAGGGTTAAAGTGGACAAAAGGAAGAAATTCTTCCCTGTGAGGGTGGTGAGGCACTGGCACAGGTTGCCCAGGAGCTGTGGCTACCCTCTCTCTCTGGCAGTGTTCAAATTCTCAAAAAATGGCACTTCTGTGCAGAAGAAATGCCTTTCCAAGTTTTGACCATCACCAAATCATACAAGTTTTCCTATTTCATATTTCCTGCTTTGTGTCTAGAAATGCTTGGCCTTAAAAGCATCCTTTTGCCAACAGATATAAACCTGGGATATTTCCTCACGGAGATGCCACAAACACTGGTTCCACTGCTTGGCAGCTTGAGGATGAGCCAGCAAGTGCTGCAGGCATATGGCCTGTGCACCAGCTCTGCTGTGTGTGCAACAGTGAGTCTCATATATGTGCATATTTTGGGCACTTTTTGCCCTAATGAGAGTACACTCAGGACCTCATACTCGAGAGCATACGTAGGTGAGAGTGCCTGAGGTGTGTGTAGTCTCCCCCATCAGGAAAACACTGCACTTCCCTGTTCAGAGACCTAACAGACCTCTGTGACCTCTGGCACACAGCACAGCGTTACCTCATACCTGCCAGGACACCTGGAAAAACTGAGGTGCTGACTTGAACTTCTCACTTACAGAACCATTCTGAGCCCATGATCCTTGCTAACTAACCATGATTTCTTTGGATAATGGTCAGTTTGCTCTGGCTTGTTAACAGCCAGGAAAAAAAGAATTATTAAGCCCTGACAAATCTTCCTGGCTTTGTATTATATCTGAACACAGCATCTCTTCTACGGATGGCTAAAAATGTCTGTTTCTTGTTGAACACATTGCAGAATTCAGGTTTTTCCAGCATTTAACATCCTGAGAGTCATTAGGGTTTCTCCCTCTATTTGGGCATTGCAAATGGTCACTTGTACTTAAAGATTCTCTCCTGCACACAGAGGACAAGAGTTGCCAACTTCTGCGAGCACGTCCTTTAAAATGTGGGGGGAAGTGCCTGTTGTGGAGATGTTCCAGAGCTCTGGGCAGTGTTTGCTGGAGGCCTGTGGGCCGAGTCTTGGCCGTAAATCAGAGCTCTGGAGTCTCCCATCTGGACAGGTGCCACAGGGCTGCAGCCCTCCCATAAACACCCTGCATGGCCCAGCCGGGTTTTACCATGCTCTGGGGTCAGAAGGAACGCACAGTTTAGAGGCTGCAGATGTGGATGCAACTTTGTGTGTGTCTCTCATATATTTGTTTTCTAGAGAGACATTTACCTTTCAAAATCATTCTGGATTTTAATTTTTGCTTGACCTGATGTATTTTGAGTCTGGTTATAGATTCCTCCCTACCAAAGTCCTTCACTTTATCTCCTGTGAGATCCCTTTCTTTTAATAAATCACATCTCTCCAAAAGCAATCCTAGAGGTTTTAGTCCAAAATAAAATAGGAGACTTATTTTAATAACCAGGAAAGGAAATTATTTTTTTCCAAGAAAATACATAGAGATTAGCAATAGGAGCTAATCTGAAAAGGGGAAGTTTAGTTGTAAGCTCGTTTTTAATATTGAATGTTTAAATATAAAGTACCATTGCATTCTAAACAGTGATAAAAAGAAAACGTAAGTATTCTAAAACAAGAAATGCAAGCCTCTGCTCTGTTCTTGTAGATCATATACTGCAAGAAAATTTAAGGTGAAAACCTTAAAAAGCAACTGAAGGAACAGGCAGTATTAAGTATTTGCCAAAAGCTGTGAAGTTATTAGCCTGAATTTTGGGTTTGAAATACGGAATCTGTATTTTACATATCTTGCTTAAGCTAAGCATATTTCACTAGCCAGGAAGGAACTGTTCTGTTTGGTTATTGTCCTCCCCAAAAGTGGGGAAGGACAAAAAGGGCAGCCTTTATTCTGACATAAGAAACCTAAATGTAAATCAGCTTTAGTTTTTATTGTGTCAATCCACCTGCAAAGTCTCCTGTGGCCCCAGCACACCTTTAATGCGCAGAAGCTCTGGTTGTAGCCATGTTTGATGCAGTTAAAACTGATCTCTCTACAGAAAGCTGAGGATGAATATGCCATGGTTTAGAGTTCTGAATTTCAAGGGCCTTAAAATCCTTACAGGTTAAATAATTAAAAAGTGATTATTGCACACAAGTTCAGCATTCACTACAGCATCAAAGGGAGAGTGTTTTGAGTTTGGCAGCACTGCTTGCTGAATGCTGACAAGTACCAGCGGGCTGCACTGGAGGCATTTCTTCAGGAAAAAGAAAAGGGGGGGTGGTTTCCAAGATGTACCTGCTTCCTGGAGAATGAAATATGTGGTGTGGGACGTGGGATTCCACGGCTCCGTCAGGGCAGGTGAGCAGGAGGTCCCATCTCAGAGCTGGAGTCCAGGTGGAAGGAGCCACTAGTGATGGTTTCATTGGTCAGGACAGAGACTGTCCACGCAAGGACTGTGGTGTCAAGGGCTTTGGTCACTGCAAAGACAGGGGAGAAAACAGGATAACCTAAACAAACAGAATTTCTTCCACCACAGGTCCCAAGGATTATGTGGAGAGTGAACAGAACCTCTGGTATAAGACCTTCAGAGCTAAGCTGTAAAAAAACCCCCAAAGCCTCCCAACACAGAAGTGATGCTTGTAGAAACGCTCACTATGCAATTGCCAGTTACTTTGTATGCTTGAATTAAAAAGCCACTGGAGAAGAGCCATCAGCCTGGCACTGCTTGGAAATGATACTTAAAATTCTCTTCATTTTATTTTTTAAAGTCAAGTACTTAGGGTGACCGACTTTTTCTGCCATGTCAAGGACACCTTGCTGGGAGCAAAACAAGTAAATCTGTGTGAAGGGCAGCATGCACAAGTACCTTTGTGCCATGTATAAACTGTGAAATCGATTAACATTTCATATATTAATACCAGAGTAGTAGTAACAGCTGCCATCTTCTTTATGCTGTTATGCAAGCCAACCACAGAAATGCAATGTAAGTAAACAGAATTGGTTTTCATTTTAATCAGTTTACTGGTTAATTGGGAAGAAATAGGGTGCTATAAATATTATGGCTTAATTCTACAAGTCCCTTGCAGGATGAGCCTTAGGCTTGTGCAAGCTGAATTTCATGGCCCTTCCTGAATGTTAAAACTAGTGCAGAACACAAATCCATTTGTGTTTTTTATATAAATCCCCAAATCGATTTATTAAATTCGCATTCTGTAAATTTGTCAGACTCACTGATTGCCACAGTTTGCAACAGAGCAGTTTGCTGCTCAGTTTTGGTTCATTGGACAAGTTAGAATGTGTACATGGGGAAGTCCCGTGGGCTGGGGTGGGGCCGCCAGGGCATGAGCCAGCCCGATGGATGATTCCCTGCCTGACCAGTACCCGCGGGCACAGCTTCAGGGGCAGCCTGCCAGCGGGAGCTGTGCTCGTGGAGGAGGCCTTTGGAACTCGGCTGCCTCGCCAAGAGCCTCGTAAGAGATGTTCATAAACCAGCTTTATTTCAACCAGAATATGTACTGTGCTATATGCTCACAGTATAAACTTGAGACGGGTGTTGTGTGTTTAAAGCCATTAACGTGATCCACTAAAGCGATTCGCATGCCAAACTTTACATTCTGGAAATGGTGCTGCACAGCGGTAACAGAGAGAAGGAGGGATCTCGTCCTGCCGTTCCGAGCAATGGCGATGGCGGCAGGATGCTCCGCAGCCAACAAAGGCGGCTGGTCGGAGGCAGCGCACGGGCCGCAGGCGCTCCGCAGGCAGCCCGAGAGCGCCCGGTGACGGGGTATGTGAGGAAGGGCAGCACTGCTCCGGGACACGGTTCCCGGCCGCGCCCCGGGCCCGGAGGGTGACCCCAGCCGGGCCCGGGCACAGCGGCCGCAGCGCCGGCGGAGGTGGCAGCGTGTGGCTCCTCCCGTCCTTTGTTGGCCTGAAGCGGAGCAGCGGCCGGCTGTCTTCCCCCGCTGCCCTTCGAGGCCTGCGGTGCTCTGGCCCCAGGAGCGCCCGGAGGGCTCCGGGAAGCGCCTCTCGGGGCTGCCCCGGCCCCGGGGAGGTCGGCCTTGCCCGCCGGCACCGCTCGGTCCCGCTCGGGGCGGGACCCCCCGACCTGCCCGGGCTGCGGGAGGCCGCGACCCGGCCCCGGCCCCGCGACGCCCGGCGGCCCCGCAGCCTCCCCGCCCCCGGCACTCTCCAGGGAGCCGTTCCACACGGAATCACACGGGAGCGTCTCCCCATCTGTGCCGCCGAGCACCCCCACCCCCACCGCCCAGCCCCGCAGCCTCCTGCCATTATGTTCCTCCGTCGCGGGGCCGGGCCGCGCCGCGGGCCGTAGCCCTGCCCGAGCCCGCCGGCTCCGGCCGCAGCAGGTGTGTCGCATGGGGACCGGAGGTTGCATGCGGTGGGGTCGCTTCCTCCCGGCCCGGCGGCGGCCGGAGCCCCGCGGGCACCCGCGTCGGGGCTGCCCGGGCCGGCGGCTCCGGGCCGGCCGGGCGGGGGCGGATCGCTCTCCCCGTCGCCGGAGGGGCCGCGGCCTCCTCTCCCCGGGCGTCCCCGGGGCTCGCAGGGCCCGCTCGGGCAGGGCCGGCCCGGGCCGGGAGCGAGCGGGCCCGCGGGGAGGTGCCCGGGGCCGCGGCGGCCCGGAGGAGGGAGCGGCCCCCCGGGCCGAGGGGCCGAGGGAGGGCCGGCCGCGGCCGCAGCCGCCTGTGCGGGGAAGACGGGCCGAGGCAGCGGAAGAACATGGTGTTTCTCCCCAGAACGGGGTGGGGATGAGGGATGCGGAGAAGGTGTGCAGGGTTGTGCCCGAGACCTCTGCTCAGTTGCAGGTGCAGCCCAGGGCAGAGGGGCTGGCCGGGGTTGCCCACCCGACCGGAGGGAGCCCTGCAGAGCAGCATCTCCCGCAGCCCCCGAGAGGAGGGGGCTCGGCGCGTAGGCGGAGGTGGTTACTGGTGTTCCCAGAGCAAGGGTGAGTAGCCAGGAGGAGCGGGGTGGCTGCTGTGTCGGTCTGTGTGCCTGTCAGCCATGCAGGAGGAAGGCCCAGCGTGGCCGAGGTGAAGGGGAGCGGGCAGGAGCAGAGCGGCCACGGGCACAGGTGGGTGCGGACCCCCGGAGCGGCCTGGGCACCGCGGGGAGCCGAGCCCCTGGCCAGGCATCGCCCCAGAGGCGCAGGGCTGAGCAGGCGGCTCGGTCCGCACGGGCTCTGCGGGGTGGGAGCTGCGCAGAGCCTGCCCGGGCCTCCCCAGCCGGGGGGTGCCGGCCGGGGGGGCTGCCCAGCCGCGGGGCTGCAGCTCGCTGGTTCTTAGGGCCTCTAGCATAGTCGAATAGCAAAAGAAAAAAAACAGCGCAGCGGCCAACTCGGTGCTGCGAGGAGGGGGCAGAGGAACTATTTTGCAGGCATCTTGCCGCTGCGGAAATGGATTTCTTAAGGGGAGGGAGGCGCGTGTGTGGGTACTCTGTCTAGTAATGCTGCTCAGAGCTCAGAAAATGCCACTCGGGCAGCCCCAGATGCAGCGAGGAGTGGGGAGGGCGGACGGGAGAAGCCCTTGATCGGGCACCCCTCGGCCGTGGGCATGAGGGGGCAGATGTGACGTGTGTGAGCAGCCACCCCTCGTGCTGTGGGAGCAGAGGGGGAGCAGCCCGGGTTAGCAGCCTGTCTCCCAGGGCTGTGGCCGAGCCTGCCTGGTGCTGCAAGAGAGATCCTATGAGGATTTTTATTGCGGTCTCTTTGTTAGCTACAGACAGGCACGCACACACTCAGCTCTCAGCCAGGTTGTGGGAGGTAAGTGGGGGAGGCGAGGAAGGGAGCGTGCGGGGGGCTCTGGGGAGCAGGGGCTGCGTGGGCCGGGCACGAGGGGAGCCGGGGCACAGGGCTGCGCCGGCCCCACGCCACACAAAAAACAGCCCCTGCGATTTTCAGGGACTTGTTGGCAACTCAGCGAGGGTTGCCATAGCTTTTTATGTAGGGTGACCAGAACCGGCTGGAACTGGTTTGAGGCAGATCAGCTCCTGAACACAATGCAGTCACTGAGCTACTACACTGGGAGAGCTTCCTCCCTTCATGGCAGCCAAAAGCAGAGGAGCTTGCAGAAAGATACCATCCCAAAACAGTATGTGAATGCACACTTTAGACACACAGCACTGGTATGTGGCTAACGTAGTCATAAAGGGTTCTGTATGTAAATGTACATATTTGCAGTAACTGAGATTACTTTGGCTTTTCGTGCCTTTTTATGCTTAAGGAATGGGCAAGAGCTGAGATTTATGACCCTTATTAAAATATTTTTGCTTTGCAAGGGTGGGACACTGGTTATGCAGTCTATTTTAAAACTAAACTACATAAAATGGATTGAATGATTTGTAATTGTAGTTATGCTTGTGACTGAGGATGCTGCTTTGCATGCGGTTTTATTTACAGGGTGCTGTCTTGTGGTTTGCTTCTTTAGGGGACGTTAAGGGGGGGGGCTGCTGTGCCTTTCTGTAAGGCCAAAAGGAAACAGTATTGTTGTAGAATTGTGCATAAAAGCATTGCAAAGATGCTGTAAGGCATACTGGTTTTCCCTTTTTTTTTTTCCTTGTAGGCCTATTGATTGGGGCTGCCTTTAACCCTTTGGTGTTTGCAGAGGTAATGCGGCTGTGGCAGTAACTGAGCACCGGCTCAGAAAACCTTTCAAAGGTCAAGGTTCACAAGGTGAGATGTGGTGGTTTGTGCCGATTATAACAATAGCATTGTAGGTACATGTGTGTGAGAAGTAAATCTGACTCCTGGTTGCACACTTGGCACATTAGGAAGGAGACAATTGTTTAAGTGTTACTGAGGAAATGCTATTAAGGTCCTCCAGTTTTAATAGGATTAAAGCTATTATTTTTAAAGACTTACTGATATCTTGGCTAAATACACTATTTTCATTGAAATAGATCCAGATATATACGTTTTTTTCACAATGCAGTGATATGGAATAGGCCTCTGACTGACAGTCATAAATTGTGGACCAATTGTGGCAGTGAGCTGTTCTGTGCTCTATTACAGACTCACATGCAGAATTTGCTGTCTGATTATTTACAGGTTATTGTTTGGCCACATCTGAGTGACCCAACACTTGGTTTTGAATTAAGGTCTTCAGCGTTAAACACAGACTTAATATCTCCTACAGAGAAAAAAAAAGCCGTACAAAATAAATAGCATGGATGGCTTTTCTTAGACGGTTTGTAACCTGGGGAGGATTTTGCAGCAGCCAAGTGGAAAGATGTATTTTGGGGGGTTGGATGGAGCTCCAGAGCATTAGCAGTGGCATGAATTATAATACTGTGCAGTAATGAAATCAGAATAGGAAACCGGATGGGCAGTGCATCAGCTCCTGAGGGGTGACCGCTTTTAACTCAAAGCAATGGATAATGGACAGGGGGTTGCGGGTTGTTTTTTTTTCTCATCTGAAAAATAAACGTGTACTCAGATTTGAGCTGGCATTTGTATCTGACAGTGAAAGCCGAAGGATTCAGAGAGGGAGAGGGGGAGAGAGAAGGAAGCAGTGATGAATCTAGCAAAGGGAAGAACAAAGGCTGTTAGAGCTTACACAGTGGATCACTAAACATTTTGCCTTGGGGATTCTTTGCTAGAACTGCTACTTCCTATAACAGGAAATCAGCAGCTCTAGAATCATAAACCTGTGTGATTTTTAAAAAAATCTACCCAGTCCTAGCTGTGGTTAGCTGGTTTGGTAGTCTACAAGCAAGATAATATGGAGGCAGAACACTGAAAGTACCCTGTTGTGGTGTGAAATGAGTGTCCTCTCCTCTGTGCTCAGCAGATAAGAGAGTCCTAAAAGCCTTGAGAGGTTGTGGATATTGGGTAAGTTGTGAGCTGGCTGATGATAGGCAGGGTGCCTGCATCCCAGTGACAGTACAAGGAAACCTTTTTGTTTCTGACTGCAGTACATTACATAAGGTATTGAGCTATTAACTGTAGAAAAAAGTGGAAATAACGTGCTGCCGTTTAGCCTGAACTTCTGGGTTTGTGGTTTTTTACTGCAGCTGTGGTGTGTTGTTTCTCAGGTTTGGTAGGGCACTGAATAGCCTGTGCTGGAGCAAAATGCGTGACAGATCACTGTGCTGATTTCTGCTTATATTGTTCAGCAGTGGGATGCAGAGGGTCTGTATGTGATAGTGGATGTCTGTTGCAGAACGATGCTGGCAAACAGGAGTCCTTGTTGCACGATAGAAGTAGTAACTCTGCATGATGAAGACGCTTGTTCTTTTTGAAGTGTCAGCTAAAACTCATCTATTACACCAGAGCACCTTTTAGTGTTTTTTCTTTATAATAAGCATAATAGTAGGCAGCTTGAAAATTGTAAGTTCTCCAATTGATACAAAATTCTATGTATCTGTTTGGTTTGGGGTTTCGAACGCTATCCATACTGCAAATTTTTATTTTTAGCAAAGAAGGTTTTGAATTTGCAGGGATTTTTGTAGGCTGTAAGATGAGAGACCTGAATAGAGGCTGGAGTCTGCAGTGTTCTTGGTGAGTTGTATTTTTTCAGTCTAATACTATCTGTAAATGCTCTTCACCAGGAGATTGGGATTTTGCAGGCAGGCCAGCTTTCCAGCAGAAAATGCTGCTGATGCTGGAGGGCTGGTCTTCTGTATCAGCACCCAGGAATCATTTTGCTTTGAGGCTGGTCTCAGGTATTTGATCTCCAGACTAAGAGTAAGGGTTTATCATGTTCCAAGCCCCTTTGGAGCGAATGAACTAACTGTTGTTTTCTTAATTGTGTGACTGTGTGGTGAATATAAATATGCATACAGAGAGGCGGGAAGGTGTGTTCAGAAACACCAAAACTTGACCCTGTCATTTTGGGGTCCGGTTGTTGCTCTGGCAGGCTGGGAAAGCTCCGGCTCACACTGACTGCAGCTGCCACAATTGCCACCCACTTCACCCAGAAACACCTTCCAGGAAAGAGGCAGGAATTGCATTTAGAACGTGATTCGAATCTGCAGTAATTCCGGAATCTTAAAATTACGGCTGTACATCTGAATTATTCACGTTACTGCCACAGCCTGTTCTACATATGGAAGTACCAAATTAAGCCGTGTTTATCATTTATTTTTAAGTAGAGTGCAAAAAGAATGGTGTGTGGGTTTCCTTGTTTTTCAGGAATTCATTTCCATTTTAGGAGGGACGGGGGAAGTGTCCAGGCCCAGCCCCTAACCTGGATCTCTTGATACATGCATGCCATGTGGCCAGCTGGAGCTGGGGGATGGCCTGTTCAGCTCTGTGCTGTGGCTGGGGAGGTTCCTTGCTCACGTGCTGAGACATCCCTAGTCTTTTTTCCAGCCAAAGGCTGAACATCCTGAACTTTGAACCAGCTGTGTGTGGTTCTTTTTAAGCTGTGCTAGAGGTGGTTCAGACTCCAGAGGCTTCCCCTTGTCTTTCCCTTCCTGTTTTCTCCTACCCAAAGAGAACTGGAGATACCCAGGAGTCATAAACTAGAGTAGTAGTATTTTGACTGTCAGAATTTTGGATTAAGTCTTTTACTCATTGAGTCTTGTGCATGGAGGCAAATAGGATTTTCCTCTTTTTCTGAAGGCAGATAGATTTGGTGTATAATATTGAAAAAGCAGGTTGCTTTGTATAAATTTTCACTGTGAAACAGCCCATACTTCAGAGGTGTTTACATTAGGACTGGCATGACCTTATTGATGCCATGGATGGTAAATGAGACCTTTATCCTAAGAAATCCACATTTCTTAGGATAAGAATTACTATGCCTATTAGGAAAGGAATTTCTGTGATTTATGGAAGCAAGTGATTGTCTGGGTTTTGCAACAGTAGCAAGTCCTGTGCCCTTCAATCAGGAAAAGGAACCTCACCCGCAGGAGTGTGAGAGCCATCGCTGACTGCGGTTCCAGCGGCCTCTCGCACGTCCCCCTTGCCTGCTGAGCGTGTCAGAGCTGTGATTTGAGATGTGGTTCCTGTTTCCTGAAGAAGGGTTTGTGGTTAGGTTAGCATATTGCTTTGTCTGTCTTACCAGTGCTTGGCTTTCAGAGGAAATGACTGGAAGTGTAAGTCAGTCCTAACTCCTAATATTTGTTGAATAACTAATGAACTGCTCATATTCTGTGTATTAGGGCTGAAGGTTGCCTAATGTTAGGATATATGTTATTGCAATTCTGATTGAATCACTTAAGTCTTCTCTACCTGATGAAATTTTTTGGCATAACAATACAGAAACTTAAAAAAAAAAGGTATGCTTTTATGCTAGTTAGGCTGGTATTGCTCCTGTGTAGGCATTTTGTTCCAGAATGAGCCTCAGCTAATTTAGGCTCATTACTCTTGTTTGGACATAGAGTAATTATTCCAGGCTTTTGGAATGTTGCTTTGGAGTAGTGTAACTGTAACAAGAGCCATTGCTGTGTATGGCTGTACCAGAACCAAGACACTGCCACGTGGCAGACTCTGCAAAGCAGTGTCTCTGCTCTCACAGGACTGAAAAGAACACTGGCTTTCTCAGGAGAACATAAAAAGAAAAGGTCTCTGCCCTAAAGAGTCCACAAATGGAGGTAAAAACAGGACAAAGAGTTTAGGGAAGGTGATTGTGGTCACAAGAACATGAATGCCATAAGTAGATGAAGATTAAAGTTAGGGGGTTTCCTGTTTCCTTCAATAGATTTGCTGCTGAGGGAAGCCAAAGTTGAGTATTTGTTTGACCAAAAGTAAGGAGTTAGATGTTTTAAGTATAGACAGTTACATGGGATTTGAAGGCAAAGGGTAGGAATTTAATAAGGCAGAAAAGACAGGGCTGATAGAGTTGTATAAAGTTGTTGGACTTGTGGTTCAGCAACTTGAAAGAGTTGGATGAATGGGAGGGTGTCAAAGAGGAAAAGCTGGTTGGTTCTTCAAAGGTTAACAAATAAATAAAGGAATAAAAAGTGGCCATCCTTGTGATCCAGAAACAACAGAAACCTTCATACATAAAGAATAATAATTGGAAAAGTATTGGAAAGGGAGGAGGATTATTTGTCATTGCTAGGCTGGAAAGCTTGAAGTTGTTCTTGTACCTGACAAAAATTAGGTGTTTGAGTGGGTTGGAGATTGGCCCAGTCTTGGAGCTGGCCCAGATTGTTCTGGTTTTTTGCCATCATGAGGCTGCTGGGGCGGGTGTTGTCACTGAAGAGATTTGTGGAAGTCATGGAGAAAGGTATATTCACATCTGTTATCTGAAGTTCTTAAGACTCGGTGGTATCTTCCCACAAGTCCTCTCAGCCACCATCAGAAAAAGCAGAACTCAGAAGCATTTCACCTCCCTGCTCCACGGCTCCCTAGCTGTGTAATTCCTATTGGAATTCCACAGTCAGATTTTTTGCCTTGTTGCTTTTATCATTGAATAATAAGTAAGCAAAGTAATGCTTGGATTTTTAAAGAAACTGATTTTCTGTTCAACTTTTTTTAAGCTTTCTCAGAGCCCTTCTCAAAGAAATTCCAGTCCCTGGAAAATCCTGATTTCCTGGGGAACCAGGAGCTTGCCTCAGTTCCTGTTCTGAAGTACTTACAGGCATCATGTTGGCCCAGAGAAGGAATAGACAAACAGCTTGTCTGGCAGCCAGGGTGTCAGTTGATTTTGATCTTGGATAAAAAGGCAGAGTTATCTTCTTTAAAAGAAGGAGTTACTGAAAGGTTTTGGGAGAGAGGGGGAAAAAAATAGGGAGGAATGTGGCTGCAGAGTCCTGGCAGTTGTGGTTTAAATTCTGAATCTTAAGATGGGTGCATTAGAATAGTGAGGAAGAGGTGAATAAAACAGCCAGGTTAGAACTTCACCTCTTTGCATATTGTGACTGGCTATGTCCTCTATCCCTTTTTATTTAACTTTGATTGCTTTAAATTCTGAAGAATGAGAGAAGCTCTTGATAAGGGCAGCAGTAATTCTGGGTCCCCTGGGTAGCAGAAGGCCTTTGTGTTGGTTTCAGCTCTGTCAGAGCACTGGGGGTCCCTTCTGCAGAGCCCTGCAGCTCTGTGCAGTGTCAGGGCAGATGTGTCTCCTCTGCTGGGCAGTTCTTATCTTAAACACACTGGGAGGAAATAATGGGTAAGCAGGCCTTAATTCATTGCTATTGATAAACGTTAATTAAACTCCAGGGTGTGTAATTAGAGGAGGTTTCAGACTAGGGCAACTTTCTAGTTCTTTTTTAGTATTGACAACAACTGCAAAAAGACACCTATGACAGATGCACAGCCAGAATGCAAATAATTAGTATCTCAGATCAAGAGTAACTGCATCAAGGCTTGTGTGGATTTACATGGATTTTATATGCTCTGGTCTCTGGAACCTTTTCTATTTAATTCTTAGAGAAACTTGCTTTGTAATTTTGATATTATGCATGTGTTTATTTTTGTATTTAGGACTTAATAAGTTAGACAAAGCCACTAAACTATTAAGTGGACCATGTCAACAAATTTCAAAACCCTTCTGACCATCTGCTTATTTTACAGATTGGCTCACAATCAAATACATGACCATGGGGGATATGAAGACCCCAGATTTCGATGACCTTCTTGCGGCCTTTGACATCCCAGACATGGTCGATCCCAAAGCAGCCATTGAATCCGGGCACGATGACCACGAAAGCCACATCAAACAAAACGCTCACACAGATGAGGATTCCCACGCCCCGTCAGCCTCCGACGTCGGGGTGAGCGTCATCGTGAAGAACGTGCGTACTATCGATTCTTCCGAAGGCGTGGACAAGGATGGCCACCATTCCACAGGCAATGGCTTGCATAATGGCTTTCTAACATCATCAGCTCTCGAGAGCTACAGTAAAGATGAAGGGAAGTCACTTAAAGATGACGGATCAGCCCCTGAGACTGCGCTGAAAGACTCAGCTTTCAACCAGTTCAGCCCAATATCAAGCGCTGAAGAATTTGATGATGATGAAAGAATTGAGGTGGATGACCCCCCGGATAAAGAGGACATGCGTGCAACTTTCAGAGCAAATGTCTTGGCAGGATCTCTATCTCAGCAGGAATATGATAAACTAAAGGCACTTGGAGGGGAGAACTTGATTAAATCTGGAATCCCAGTTTCAAGTAGTATAGATAAAAATAAAGTTGCTAAACGAGAGACAGAGACAAACTCCGTGAATTTAAGTGTCTTCGAGCCTTTTAAAGCTCGAAAAACAGAGGACAAATTGCTAAAAGACAATTCTGACAAGCTTCTGGAAAACAGAGTACTTGATGGAAAACTGAGCACTGAAAAAAGTGACACAAATCTTGCCAGCATTTCCCAGTCCAAAGCAAAGTCATCAGCAAAGCTTTCTTCCTGCATTGCTGCGATCGCAGCACTGAGTGCTAAAAAGGCAGCTACAGATAGCAGTAAAGATTTACAGGCTAATTCAGGAGAGTCTTCTCCCTTACCAAAAGACATCAGTGAAAGTCCCCGGGCTGTTGAAAAGTCACCTGAGTCTCAGAGTCTCATTGACGGTGCCAAGAAGCCATCTGTCAAACCACCTGACAGTCCCAGGAGTGTGTCAAGTGAGAACAGTAGCAAAGGGTCTCCCTCTTCTCCTGCGGGGTCGACACCAGCAATTCCTAAGGTTCGTATAAAAACCATCAAGACTTCTTCTGGGGAGATCAAGAGAACTGTTACTAGAGTGTTGCCAGAAGTTGATTTGGACTCTGGTAAAAAGCCAGAGCAGAGTGCTTCCATGGTAACTTCCATGACATCTCTCCTTTCCTCACCAACTTCTGCTGCTGTTCTCTCCTCTCCTCCCAGAGCTCCTCTCCAGTCCTCAGTTGTCACCAACGCAGTTGGATCTACAGAACTTGCCCCCAAACAGGTGACTATCAAACCCGTGGCTACTGCCTTCCTGCCCGTTTCTGCCGTGAAGACAGCAGGCTCCCAGGTGATCAACTTGAAGCTCGCTAACAATACCACAGTGAAAGCCACTGTCATCTCTGCCGCGTCCGTGCAGAGTGCCAGCAGCGCCATCATCAAAGCTGCCAACGCCATCCAGCAGCAGACGGTGGTGGTGCCGGCATCGAGCCTCGCCAGTGCCAAACTTGTGCCAAAGACAGTCCATCTCGCCAACCTTAACCTTCTGCCTCAGGGTGCTCAAACCACCTCTGAACTGCGCCAAGTGCTAACAAAACCCCAGCAGCAAATCAAGCAGGCAATAATTTCTGCAGCAGCCTCGCAGCCTTCGAAAAAAGTGTCTCGAGTGCAGGTGGTGTCATCGCTGCAGAGTTCTGTAGTGGAAGCGTTCAATAAGGTGCTGAGCAGCGTCAACCCCGTACCAGTTTACATCCCAAACCTCAGTCCCCCTGCCAATGCCGGAATCACGCTACCTACACGAGGTTACAAGTGTTTGGAGTGTGGTGACTCATTTGCTCTTGAGAAGAGCCTGACCCAGCACTATGACAGGAGGAGCGTGCGAATCGAAGTGACTTGCAATCATTGCACAAAGAATTTAGTTTTCTACAATAAGTGCAGTCTCCTGTCACACGCTCGTGGACACAAGGAGAAGGGCGTTGTGATGCAGTGCTCCCACCTGATCCTAAAACCAGTCCCAGCAGATCAAATGATAGCATCTCCTTCCAGCAATCCTGCTGCAGCTGTGCTCCAGAGCGCAGTGGGAACTGGCACGCACTCCGTAACAAAGATGCAGTCTGGCTTAACTGGGACAGTGATCTCGGCGCCAGCGAGCTCTCCTGTCATTCCAGCTATGCCGCTGGACGAAGATCCCTCCAAACTCTGTAGGCATAGTCTAAAGTGTTTGGAGTGCAATGAAGTTTTCCAAGATGAGACATCTCTTGCAACTCATTTCCAGCAGGCCGCAGACACAAGCGGACAAGTAGAGTATCCTATGTTTACATTCCAATGTTTCATCTATAAGCCTAGGGGACTTTGGATGTGTTTTTACTTCCATTTAGCTGTTAATTACCTGAACCTCCACGATTAAAATGATAAATGAAACCCACAAAAAGTCTTGCAAGCACTTACATAGTCAATGTCAACGCTTTTTAAATCAGACTTTTCTTAGATTCTCTTTAGGCCCTGCAGTCTGATATTGACACTATATTTTTGCTAAAATTCAACGTTAGCTTTCTTACAGCCGAACAGCTTAATCCTGAAAGTAATAATAGGTTTTACTAATAATACTTTAACGAGTCTTTCTGTGCTTTGGAATTTGACTAGCCTGTGGAATCCACTTAATTGGCACCCTCATTAACAGCCCGTCTGTTCAAGCTGAATGGTAGCTTTAAGTGATTTGTTCTCGATTGGTCCTCAGCTTTGAGAGTTCTCATCTAGCGCCCTAAGTGAGCGAGGCATTCCTCTCACCTGCAGGGACTCAGGCAGTGACAAATGGCACACTGACTGCTGACAGCAATGCCTGCTGTTTGCCTCAGGTCTTCCTTAAAAAGCGCAAAGCACTGTCCTTGCTGCAGTGTGACCATTGGTTTAGTTGGTTGGGTTTCCTTTCCTCTTATGAGCACTAACGAGTTAAACTTACAAACCATTTTAAAATTCTTGACTAATGTATGTGGCCTAACCTGAAAGAAACACGTCATTCAATAAAACTTAATATTCATCAGTGTGCGATGTATTTTATAATCCTGTAGGAGCGAAGGTGGTTAATTAATCGATACAGTTGGAGTGTGCCAATTAAAAGGGATTCTGGTGTGTTTCAAAGCGTTCAGTCGAGCTTGGTGATCCAGCTTCTTGCTATGGGGGAAGCTGAAAACCTGCATGCATGCTCAGGACAGTAATGCCCCAGGAATATTCCTGGGAATCACACAGCAGTGGACAGGGTCAAGATTTGTAAAAGTCCTGCAGTTAGGAAAAAATGCAGGTAGTCATAGGAGCACAGGCAGGTTCCTGTCAGGATCCATTTACTGCACTTAGGACCTGTTCTGTGCCACAGAGCAGCTCTGCAGGTAGTAATGGAAAGAGGTTTGCATGTGGAAACAGCCTTGAGTGTGGGTTATGTGGCTCTGCCCCAGCTCCTCCTTTCCTAACAGACTGAGAGCCTGCATTCCCAGTGGAATGCCATCCCAGGGAGCTCCTCTCTGGCAGATGCTACAGCTGTGCCGACCTGAGTTTGCTAGCAGGCTGTGTTCCATCCCTAGATCTTGCTGCAGTTCCAAACAGTATCTAATGGCTGACCCTGAGTATATTCTGCACCAGCTCGAGTTACTTAATGCTCAGTAGTTTGGATTTTTACTGGACTGCTCTGCTGGTGCTTATCAGTGGCAGATGGATTCTTGCCCGTAACAGATCTGTTAGGTGGCATCCCACCTAAGAGCCAGCAGTCCTTGCAAAAACCCTGTTGTTCTTGGCACTGGGAAAATCAAGCAAGTAAGAAGGCCCCGAGATAAAGCAAGTGGATGAGAGACAGAATAGGTTGGGAGGATGAGGCTAAAATGGAATAAAAAAAAAAGAAGAATGAAGATAAAGTGATGTGCTCACTTTTGGGGGGCCCTTGTCTTTATGGACAGGTAAACTAAACCTTTTGCCCTTCCCTTTCTCCCTCTGTTTGGTGCTTTTGCCCTGGTGCTGCTGAGTTTGCTCTCCATGAATAAACACTTTGCTACTTTTTCCTTAGAGGTGACCTCTTGAAAACCTCAAGTGAGAAATATTCAGACTTAATTCCCTTCCTAGTGCTTGGCACTGGCTTTTTTTGTAAAACTGCCATTACTTTGGGGGGGAGAAGACAGGGAAGTTAGATAAGATAGATATTTTAACTTTGTAAGGGAGGAAACAAGAATAAAAAAACATTTGGATTCTGCAAACAAATAATAGGAAAAAAGGTTATTTGCAGCTTCCTATTCTTTCTAGTGCCCATCTAATTGCTCTTGAAAGGAAAACGTGTTTTCAATGAGTCTAAGCAGTAAATAAGTGTTCTCATCCTTCTGAAACTCCTGTTATGAAGGTAGAATGTTTCATTTAAAATAAACAATGGTAGAACAGCCCTAGCAGTGAAAATATGTTCCCTATAAAGTTGTTACCTTTCTGTAATGTTTTATCTCCATTCATATTCCTGTTAAAGGGAATGGGGCCACTCACTGACAGGGTTTCTGGCTAAATGAAACCCCCACCTACTTACTGGGGGGAAATGAGTGTTAATATTTATCTTAGTAACAGATAGGAGTGTAGAGCTCCCATGGAAACTACAGAGCTAATTTCCCTTCATGCTCAGCGTTCTTGTGTATCTTTATTTTCCACCTCCACCATTTTTTCCTTCTAACCCTTTTTTTTTTCTGAAACTTTGACTTTAAATGCAGGCAGGTGATGATTTTCACAAACTGTTTTATTTTGGTGTGGGTTGGAATGAGAGAACTGAAGTTAATGCCACCATAAGCCCAAAATAAAATGGTAAGCAAATGTGCTGAATGTCAGAATTTCACAGTAGATGCTTCTTGTTCTACTGTAATCAGTTACAATTAAACATTTTCTGTACTCATCGAAATAGCAGAGCAGGGGCCTTAACCAAGAGCATTATTGGCATGTTGGCTCAGCAGATGAGTCTGGCAGGCGGCTCTCTGCAGAATCAGAGGTCACTGAGCTGGGGCTGGAATGCTGCACGGCTCTGGGGTGGCATCGCAGCCCGCTTTCCTTCGCTAGTGCTGCAGGCCAGAGGCTTTGGAGGGACTATGAAACCCTCAGATGTTTTTGTTGCTGGAATAAGAATTTGTGTTTGGCAGTTTTCTTCTGTAATGAAACAATGCTGCGGGTTCTCCAGGACCATATTGCAGCTTGTTAATACAGAAGTGGCCAAAGATGGATTTGGGGGATGATACTGAAGGCCAGTAAATGTGGCAGAGTCATGGCCTGTCAGGATTTTGCCTTTAAGGCTAACCTGAAGACCCCAAACCAGTTCTAGTCAGCCTGGGGGTGTGAGTCCCCCACTTCTGGCTGTAGCTGTTGGAGAACTCTGTTTGGGTGGGCACTGTGCTCAAACACACCAGGCCATCAGGCTCACAGAGCATTTCTTTCAGGATTTCTTCATGCATATGTTAGTAAATAATTCATAATGCAGCTCTGGAGACCTTGTTCTGGTGCGTATTCTTGCGGAGAGTACACGTCAGCACATCTGCCAGACTCTGCCAGAGAACATTCCTATAAATACCCATGGCAGGAAAAGAGTCTTGGTTTTGATTTTAATTCTTTGTAAGTCACTGGTGAGATTCACAAGTCCCAAGTCATAAGAAATAACAGTAATGATTTGATTCTCGGGTTGTATGTAGGCCCCTTGCACCATCAGGGTAATTCTGGGAGGCACTTCTGCAAACCCACGTGCATCTCCTGTGGTCAGTGGTGAAACGAAGGAGCTTTGTGGTGTCAGGGTGGCCCAGAACACCAGTGGGTCTGGCAGCCAGCACCTGCCAGCTCTGTCAGCAGGGCCTGTGTTTGTAGTTGCTCCTTCCTTTGGGCCCCGTCGCAGCCGTGACGTTTAACCTTTATTTGCTGTATTGCAGTGTTTGACACAAGACCAAACCTATTGTCTCATCTATTCTGGTTTATCGTTTAGAAGACATGCAATATCTGCCAGATGCTGCTTCCTAACCAGTGCAGTTTTGCATCACACCAGAGAATCCATCAGCATAAATCTCCATACACGTGCCCTGAATGTGGAGCAATCTGCAGATCTGTCCACTTCCAGACCCATGTCACTAAGAACTGCCTGCATTATACCCGAAGAGTTGGGTTTCGGTCAGTATAACGATTGCTTTTGTTGTCAATTCTATGTACAATTTATGCTTTTAAAAGTCATTTTCCAATTTTCCTAAGTACTGTTTTGGAGAATACAGCTTCATGGGCTTCAGGTTGTCATGGCAACAGTATTGTTAGTGTTACAAATTTTGGAATAAATGCATTAGGGTTCTGCTTTGTTTGGGCATCCACTTTTGTATATGATTAAATCAGAATATTAGCTAGTGTCACACAGATTCAGGACTTCACTGCTTATAAAGTCTAGAGAATTCAGATGCATTGCCTTAATTTCAGGTTCTTTAAAAAAGTTTGGAGTTTTTTCAGATTATTGAATTCTAGATTGTTCTCTCTGGTAGAACAGTGATTTTCAGTATTTACTTCCCAAAGGTACTGTCACGGTGTTGATGGGCACACTGCACCTGCCTGGTTGTTCTCATTTCTGTGGGAAGTCAAGATTCCTTGGCTTTACATCACGTGCAAATCACCTTTCTCACTCAAACAGCATGGGCTTTTGGTTCTCCTTTGTTACTCCTCAATTTCCCTTTTATTTTTACATCTCCTTGTCATGGCAACCCTGTGAGAAAACGGGGAGCAGAGGCATTTCATAGAAATGTTACGCTCTGAGAGACTTGTAAAAGTTATTTCATCTTAGAATTGTCCTTGCAGTGAATGGCAGGCAGCACAGCAGGTGCTCAGAAGAGCCACCTGTACCACCGAGCTTTGCTCAGCACTGCTAAAACATTTCCACTTCATCCTGTCTGTCTGGGAAAGGGGGCTTTTAAATCTTACAGCAGGTAGCTCCTTCCCCCCCTTTAAGGTGCCACAGGTCATTTTCCAGGATGGCTGTGCAATCTTCCACTAAGGGAAGAAAGCATTTTTACTGCATCAGGCGCCTGTTTTCAGCTGACATGACTCCAAGCTCTTTGCCTTTCTTTGGGTTATTCTCTTTTACCCTTTTCTCCCAGGCAGTAGTCTGTCTTGTCCTGCATTTCCTACATCTGCTCCCTGCACTGCACTGCCCTTCCCTCTGGTCTGTGCCTCTAGGGTTTGCACACAAAATCACCTCCGGGGACTCCTGGCCTGCCCCAGTAACACCAGCACACTCACAGATCCTTCACCAAGTCACTAAACCTTCTAAGCTGTCTCCTAAACATCTCATGTCACATTGATTTCAGAATTTCTTATCTGGTGAGACTAAACCAAAGTCACCCAGGCAAAGAAAAGCACTATCTGCCAATGTTAATGTCTCCCTCCTCAGACTCCTCAGCACTGCCTGAGGAGCAGCATACCCTGTCCTGCCTTTCCAAAGGGCCTCTGCCAAGGAATTCCGTTTGATTCCAGTGATTTAGGCTAGTTGTCTGGACCAAATCAGGTGAAAACTTGAACCTGAAAGTTGACCTGCATCCTGCCAAGGTGCAAACAAGCAAGCTGTTAGAGCAGTCCCTGAGACTGTTGTGATACACAGTGGTGGATGCTGAGGGTCAGTTAAGTCGCATGCCTAGAGCAGCAAGTCGAGACATGTGATGGGCAGGTGGGAAATGCCACCCAGCTCTGCCGAGGGGACGCCCGGGGAGTAGATGTGTTGATGAGAGGATCACCCTGTGAACAGCTGTGAAGAAGGGTCCAGCTCTGCCTGAGCAGAGAAGATCTTAACAGACCCCAAAAGACCAGCACAATCTACCTGAGAGAATGCATTGGTAAGCAGAGACTAGATGAGTATAAACCTGATGAATACTACTACGAGTGTAAATTAAGTGCCCAGAAAAGAAAGGATGGTGCTTCATAAAATTCAGGGGTGATAAATTTTAAGAGGAAAATGGGATCCTGGAATGCAATGTGTATTTCCTGCCTTATTGCTATCATCAGGACACTAAACCCCTCTAAAAACCAATTTGACAACAATCGTACTGCCATAATAGATGACAATTAAAATACTGGAAGGGTAGAGGCCTTTTGTGTTTAAATTGTAAAACTCTTACTGCAAAATACTGGTCAATCCAAAACTGGTTCATTGGACAGGTTATTTTGTGATTGCTGATTGCAGTATGTTCCTGGAGTGATTGGGTAGCATTTACTACTGGAGATGTAGGGCACTAAAAGGGATCGTTGTGTAAAAACATCCTTATGCTCTAATATTAATTCAGTTTTTTAATTGTTTCATTTTAGAATAGATGCGGAAAGGTCACAAATATTCGACTCAGCAGAAGTATGTTTTTGAAAAGTATTTTCCAATTCCAATCTGATACGTTGATGTGATTGTAGAGATTCAGTTTAGTTTCCCCGAGTTTAAATCCAAGTGCTGATTTGATTCCATGTCCAGAAAATCATTACCAGTGTGTCTTCATTCAACCTAAACAAGGGGAATGGTGCAAAGATTTTCCCTACTGGTTTTCTGTTCGGTGGTTGTTTCTAAATTGCTGTGGTGTACCCTGAACAATCCACTGCATGTGATAAAAACGCATTTTGTAACATCTCTTTACAAATTTGCAGAGGATTTAAGCATTTTGCCTGCAATCAATAGAATATTCCTCTGTCAACCCTTCTGTCTGGTTTACTGTAATAACACAAAAACATGTTCTGACCTCCTATCTCTCAGATTCTCCAATTAAACCGTGTGATGTTTCTTATCCCTCACTTTGTGATCCACGAATCACTGGTTATGCTGATTCTTGCTGGGTTGTTTGAACTGACAGAATAACGTGGTTTCCGCAGTTGTTGCCCATGTCTGTCTGTCTGTCCCCCTCGCTGGCAGATGCCTGCTGGTTGGGTCAGCAGTGGGGCTGGGCTGCACTGACTCTCCTCCGCTCTCTCCGCAGCTGCGTGCACTGCAATGTTGTGTACTCCGACGTGGCGGCACTCAAGTCTCACATTCAAGGTTGTCACTGTGAAGTCTTTTACAAGTGTCCTATCTGTCCCATGGCATTTAAATCTGCTCCCAGCACACACTCCCATGCCTACACACAACACCCTGGTATCAAGATAGGCGAACCAAAGTAAGCAAAATTCATCTTCTACTGCACTTGCCTGCCTTTGAATGACCTGTGAAATTGCATTGTGTCCTGTGCTTGTGGTCTGAAAAGTCACCTCTTGGCAGCTGCCACTTTGCCATCCTGCTGGTGATGGGGGGTTTGTGTTATGCTTTTTGTGAGCTGGCAGTTTACTGGGCAAAGGTTGCCTTTCCCTGAACCTGCACTAGCAGGTCTTTGAGCACTGCGCGCTGGAAGAGAGTGATTACCAAATGTAATTACACAAATGATTCGCACAGGTGGCTGGAGCGTTGCTCCTCCTCATGTTTTAATCTGCTTAGCTCATCTGCATTTTTACTGTGAATTAAGATAATGGGATTCCAAAATGAGCTGCTATGACTCATCAGCACTTACATGGTGATTTTCATAACATCTGGTTGAAAAGTTGGGAAAAAGCGGTTTTTATCTGTTTATATAAGCTTTTTTCCGATATGTAATCTCTTTCTTTCTGGCTTAAAGCAGAAGTGGTTCTTTTCTGTAGCTAGAAAAGTTGTGCCTAAATGTGGTGGTTTGCTGAAGGTGGTGATGCCCATGGGGCACAGGGTGTTTGCTCAAGGGTGTTGAGCACTGGTGGACTCCGCTGGAGGCAGCGGGAGCCACAGGTGCTGATGTGTGCAGAGCACTGCAGCCCTCAGGTGTGAGCCTGGTGCCTCTCACTGCACCCCCTCTCTTCCTTTCCCTCCTGGCTGCTGCAGTGCCCTGGTGAGAGCAAACGTTCAGGTGTTAACTGCGTGCTTTTTCTGCACTATCACATGGTAACAACTCGCTGGCTCCAGAAAATGGAGGGCAGATGAGAGAAACAAGGTACCATGTGATGCAATAACCAGAGTTCAGAAGAATTCAGTTTATCACTGTTTCTTCTAACACATTTAAGTTGTTTAAACCTGCATCAAAGCCAAATGGCATCAAACTTGCTGTGTCTGATGCCAGGTGAAGGCATTTCTGCCCAGTGGTAAATGATACCTTGCTTTAATTCAGGATAGTATCTTCGGTGAGAGGACATGAGACACTAACATTTAAAACTTGTTTCAGACTCCCATAGCTCTCACTGCAGAAAGCCAAAAGATTAAGATCCCTGTTTGTGTAAGATGCTTCACATATGAAAAGTGAATTGTGCTTGGACCTGCCAATCTGTTTCTGATCAGCTTCATGACTTCAGTATTTTGCATTTGTTTTCTTTCAATAGAAGCTACGCTTATAATTGTATTCCTTTATGAATTTAGTTTTGATTATACAAAGACTAAACCGAAATGTTATTAAGGACTAGTGTAAAGAGTCACAGGATCCCTAGCTGAGTGCTCCTCTTACCAGGAGGGGTTTTCTTTAAACTTGCCCGTTTTAATTGACACGCTGCCTTAAATGCACACAGAGTACCGGGCAGGGTTTTCCCAGCCCTTGCAGGTTTGGGGTTCTTGGGGTGGGGGACAGTGCCCGAGGGCCCCTGCCCGGGGGCACACTCGGGTGTTTCCAGGAATTGGGCTGGCAGGGAGCTGGCTTCCTGCCTCTGGCATTTACTGGAACTGGGTGATTTACAATTACATTACTAACAGTTGTTTCAGAACAGATGCAGTCAACTATTTGGTGCATGAAAAATGACGTTTATGTGCAAGGGATTCTCAGTGGGATGAAATGAGATTATTTTAATATAGGGAAATGGGATGGCTGCTCGCCTTTCAACTCTGCAAAGCTCTCCCCTGTAACTCTAAGCTTGATTGTGGCTGATCTCTTTTGGAATCCTGGAGAAATTCTTGTTTCTCAAGCCCCATTATGGATATCTCCTATATTGCTACAAAGTGTGTTATCCCACAAGTTCCATTCTTTTAGGGTTAAAAATGTGGGGAGGAGAAATACCACCCTGTGGTGCACAAGTTTTCAGAAGGCTGTGATGGGAGTATTTTCCTGTGTATTTATCCTAAGCTAACAGGGAGTTCTGGGGAGTGAGAAGGAGCGTGTGCCGGGCCTGTGCTGGTGTAGCTGCAGGGCAGGAGCAGGTGCTGAGTAATCAGCCCAGCATTGGGATGCCTCGAGCTACCTGACTTACTGCTGGGTGGAAATTAGGTGCTGTCTCAGCACAGCTGCCTTTGGGCTTCAGACAGTGTTTTAAGCAGTTAACGTGTTAAACACCGACTACTTCAATTAAATAAAAACCCCAAAACCAGCATCTGTGGCTGCATTTGTTTAGGATTGAAAATCATGCTTTTGCTGTGTCCGAAAGAAATACTTGGGTGTGCGTAGCCACAGCTAACACTATTAGGTGTGTTGGTGTGAATTTAGGTGAGTGCGGTCTTTGCCCAGAGACTTGTCTGAAATTTGGATCTTTATCAGATAGTTCTGCTGTGAAAGCAGAGTAAAGTATTTTATCTGCCATAGAAAACACATATATTCTTGATAGGTTTAGAGAGTTACAGTATTTATATGACATAGGTTCAGAAATACGTGAGATTTTCTTGTAGCAGATTCACTGCAGATCTGCAGCACAGGGTTCACCAGAGAAAGCAGGACAACAGTACACCGGTCATCAGAGGATGCTGTGTAAATAATACATTTATCTTAGCACACCTGAGAATTTATCTCAGTGAGAAACTGGGACCACTTGATTCCACAAAAATAGTATCTTTCCCAGTTAATATTAAGTGTACTGTTTTTCATCTGGACTTATAGAATGGCTTGGACATCGAAGAATTGTTCATGTTCTCTCACAACACAGTGCAGAGCGATCCTTGGAGCTCTGGAACAAGGCCCTACTTGTGCTAATTGCCTGGAGGGCTCTGGAATATTTACATGGGTAATGAGAAGATTCTAGCAGGCAGGGGGGTTTGTAGGGTGTTTTTTTAATGAAAGGTACTCTGTAAGACAGAGATGGGATCAGGAAACCTGCTTTTGCAGGGGAAGTGCCTGTTGCTGGACTGAGCACCTGTGGCTGGCTTTCTTTAATTTCAGCTAACCTGTCCCTGCAGCACTGCCAGTGCCATGGCTGATGATGTGTGGTGAGAATACTGCCTGTCAGAGGGGGGACTGAGGGGCTGAGTTCAAAAGTCCCATGTGCTCCGAGAGAGGAAGGTGTGGGTGTGGCAGTGTCATTACACTGCTGTGACAGACACACCGATAAAGGTGTGTAAAGGCAGAGCAGGGAAACACTGTCCTGCCTTGTTGGAGCTTCAGAGCATTAACAGAGTCTAGGCTTGGCATTCAGGAGCTTCAAAGCCACAGATATTGCCAAAAATACATTTATCCTGAAGTGTGTTACTAGTTATGATTGAATCAATCACTCCCTTAAAACATAGTGCCTTTGCAACCTGAAACAGGTATATTGTCCTGTAGCTACACCGTGAGTCCAGAAACAGGAGACGTTGAACTTTCAGAGTATCCTGAGCAGATGTTGGTGATATATATGTAACTGGCATAAGCTGTTGTTTTCTGACTTCTTGTTTGAACTCTTTAAATAATTTTTTCTACTTTTGTGTCTCTTCTACTGCTCCCATATTTTGAAACTGGAGGACGTTTTGAATTAGTTTAATTTTAACTTTTTTTCAGGCAGTGTGAAACAATTTGCTTAAACATGTCAGATCTTATCTCTGATGAGAAAAAAAAGTTGACATTATGATTCTTGCAAACAGATCACCTATATGACTGACATTGTTTATTGTACTTCTGTTTTTAGAATAATATATAAATGCTCTATGTGTGACACTGTGTTTACTCTGCAACCTTTGCTCTATCGCCACTTTGATCAGCACATTGAAAACCAGAAGGTGTCTGTTTTCAAGTGTCCAGACTGTTCTCTTCTATATGCACAGAAACAGCTTATGATGGATCATATCAAGGTGTGTGGGCATCTTCTCTTGTTTCCTTCATAGATACCATTGTTCATGCATTATATGCTGTGAGAACATGCTGTGAAAAGGCACAGAATAACAAGAAGGCTGCTGAGGGAGATGTTGTTAATTCCAAGGGGGTATTCTGGAAATATTGTTCTCAAATGTTAAAATGTTATATTTCCTATGGTCTTCAGCCTACCTGTAATCACTCATGCAGTTTTTCTATGTGAATGTTGATTTGGGGATACTGGGAATATCTCAGTGCATTGAATAGCCCATTTTATCAAAATAGTAATGGGTGTGGCAGAGCTAGTCCAGTCCTAACAAGTACTGAGCCCTATCTACAGCATTCTAAGTATTACTGCAGTTGTTAGGAGCTGAGAATGCTGAGTGCATCTAAAATCAACCTTCCGGTGTTCAGAATTCACCAGCAGGCAGCATGTTGCTACATGTAGAGGTTCACATAGTAACATGAACACGTGTGTGCTTTGAAAAACACTTGGGAATGGATTTTCTCATAAACACCTGAAGATTCCTTGTGAGTCCGGGTTTTAAGACTCAGCAGCCCCCTGGCTATCATTTGTCAGCTGCACTAGTTGCACTATTTCTTGCATGTTTACTGCAAGAATTGTCTTATATTTATGCCAGATATCTTAATGGTCCTCTCATGCATTAATGCAAAGCTCTGTTTTGTATTTCCTTTGATCTACTCAGGTGGTTCTTTTTTAACTAAAAAGGCAAATTCTCTATATTGCAGTGTATGTCCTGTTTTGTAATTAGTTTGTCCTGACTCAGGTATTGTTGGAAAAGCGTTGTTACATCTGTACCTTACCATTTCTGTAAGAGCTGAAGACTGACTGCAGATAGGGTCAGGAACTACCCTTACACAAGTCAAGGTGGTTCAGCAGCTCACAGTTTAAAGTTAACGTAAGTTACTTGCACTTGGGCACTGTTTAACTCTTTAGTGTTCCATGCCAGTATTTGTACTTTCAACCAGTGGGGGTTTTAGCAGGATTCACTCTAAATGACTCTGACATTTTTGAGACTAAAATTCAAGGGTTAGGGAAGCAGCAGCAGAATTACTGGTTTTACAGGTGGGATGTGTGTACCGTAGTAAGGACAGCAGCAAAGCAGGTTAAATTGGAGTTCAGTTAAGGAGGGAGTGAAAAAAAACTACTACCAGGCTATAGATAAAAGCAAAAAAGGACTCGGGGAGAGGACGATGCCTGGCAGGGGCAGAGCTCAGCTGCACAGAAAGTAATGGTTTGGTACGGCTAGACAGAAACCAGCAAGGCAGAGATAGACCTGGATGAAAGCAGAACACAAAGGAACACAAGGAAGCTCAGGAGAAGGTTATTTAAAGCTACAAAAAATAACCCAGAGTAATTGCTGCAGATATCAAATGTTTCTTAATGGCAAACCCTACGTCTCATTCTCCTGCAATGACTCACTCCAAGAAAGTTTCCAGCAGCCAGTGAGAGCAGGTGCTGGAGGACTGGCCTGGCCTGGCCTGGAGGTGTAACACTCCCTGTTTGGCTGGTGGCACATGCTGCCAGCACTGGGACTCCGTGCTGTGCTTTAACACCTTTTGTGTGTTTTCCAATAAGAACTTAAATTTCCAGTATTGAATTGAAAAGACATTTAGAAAGTTGAGTGCTAACATTTGACGTGCTGACAAGTTTGGCTGGGCTGGAACCTCCGGGTTCAGTTGCCTGGAAGTGCAGGAACCTCCCTTCTCCCTCCCCTGTGCAGCCTCCTCCTTTACTACACCCCTTCACTTTGCTTTAGAGCCAGGCAGTTGGGCCTGTGTGTTTTGCTATTTTTTATTATCATTTTAGGGGTTTTAATTACTGGTTTGCCTTCTATTTACCAGCTCTTAAATAGAAGAATAGAATGCTCTACAGACGAGGTTGATATTTGCTCAAGAGCCACGGGGTTTACAAAAGAACTTGTTACCAGAGTATCAAGATTGGTATTCCTATATTCTCAGAATCAAGAATGTATTGAATGGGGGGGGTTGTGTCTGAGGTTACCTGAAGGAAAAGCATTCCCTTTGGGATGGTTAAACGTATCCTCTACAGGCTGTTAACAACGTAGCCCTAAGTGAGAGTGCTCACAATCAACCTCAGCCTCAACATCAAACATGAATATATCCTAAACTATATATATAGCTGTCTGATGTTTCCAGAGTTGCTTGTTCTTGTCTTATTTACCAGTGTGGCAAGTCAAAATTTGTCAGTAAAAGCCTTTCCCTCTTGGAAAGCTTCAGTCACATAGTCTGAAATGAGGCTGCACAACTAGTATGTTAGGTAAGTAAAGCAAGAAATTAAACTGAACAATAACTGTTTCTCGAGCCCTTTTTGCCTCCCTGTTAAATTTAACAGCAATTTAACCTTCAGTAAGTCTTTTGTGTGTGTGGAAATACTGGTGTTGGCTACGTCATGCTAGGCCTTGCCTTTACTTAACCCTGTGTCTTTAAGAATGTGACCTGATGATAATAGGATGTGATTTGATGGTAGTAGTTTGACAGAGAAGGAAGTGAAGGCTTTTGTTTCAAAGGGTCAGTGCATTTTGTCAGTACAACTGTGTTAGTTTTATACTTTTTTTTTCTCTTTTATTGTAGTCTATGCATGGAACTCTGAAAAGTGTTGAGGGGCCACCAAACCTGGGGATAAATCTGCCTCTCAGTACTAAACCCACAACTCAGAACTCAGCCAGTCACAACAAGGAGGACACAAAATCTGTCAATGGAACAGAAAAGTTGGAGAAGAAATCTCTTTCTCCCATAAAGAAAGCAGAGCCTAAAAAAGTGGCTAATCCTGGATGGACGTGTTGGGAGTGTGACAGGCTCTTCACGCAGAGAGACGTTTACATCTCCCACATGAGGAAAGAACATGGCAAGGTAAAGGAATATATCGAATTATTATTATTATTATTTCATGGTTTTCTCTTTGGCTGCTTAGTTTTTGTCATTTTCTACATAGTTCTACTGATAAAATCTACACACTCTTACTCAACTGGAGGCTTGTTCTTTCAGTGCCAACATTTTTTCAAGATGGAAAGAGAGATGTTCTGTGCTGCACTGCAGCAAAAGAGCAGAATTGGAAGGAAGAACGGGCTGATTTTGTCTAAGTGCAGGATAAATCACCCTGAGTGAAAATCCATAGTTTTCAGGATGCTAATATGCTGTAATAAAGGCTAGCACATAATTCCAGAGGTTTCTGTGTCCCTTCAAATTACAGTGCTTATCTCTAAAACTGTTCTGCAAATGATTTGGTGCTGTTTATAAAGATCGTATGGAAAACAGGAAAATGCCAGACTACCGAGTGTCATCTTCAATCTCCTTATGTCAACTTCAAGCAAACAGCACCCCAGCCTGACTGATGGCAGACTATTTCCCTGTTCCTCCTTGCCTTCAGTAACTCCCACCCCATTCCTTCAGCCCTCCTGCTGTCCAAACACTAACTCAGCAGCGCTTCTCCTGGATCTAATAAATCATGGAATTAATTTACAGTCTGATTTTCTTAAGAATGATAGGTGTGTCAGCAGCTGCAGACATAATTTGGTTGTGAGCAGGGAAAGCAAACCTCTCACCTTACTGCCTTTACTGATCCAGAAATAATGCACTGATCTTCCTTGCCTCTTTGGTGGAAGCAATTCGCTTCACTGGCAGTCGGTGACAGCAGTTTCCAGCTGCTGACAGGTGTGTGTGTAGCTCAGTCTGGCCACACTGCTTTGAAAGAGGCCCAGCTCTGCCTTGTGCCGTGTTGCACATGCAGCACAAAAAAAGGTAAGTGAAGTTTCCTCCCTATTATCAAAAGGCTCAACACATGCACTGCTTTTACTGAGCCTTTTTTAATGAAGGTCTTTCTCTTCTTTTTTTAAAGCAAATGAAGAAACATCCATGTCGACAATGTGACAAATCTTTCAGCTCTTCCCACAGCTTGTGTCGTCACAATCGTATCAAACACAAAGGCATCAGGAAGGTTTATACCTGCTCGTAAGTTCTACTTCTGTCTATTTAGAAATGGAGTACAAACCAACTAACCCACTGTCAGCTGACACTCTTTTCTCGACCGTATAAAAGCCAGTATGCCACTGATGCAGATGGCCAGGAATTCAGATGCCGACAGGCCAAACCCATCCGCTGTCCTGCCTCCAGACGCGTAGCAGCGTCCTGAGAGCCCAGTGCATAAAGTCTCTCAAATTCACAACCACTCTTTTAATCTACAAAAGGCACTTGTTCAGTGTAACACTTGAATGTGTCTGTGTGTCTGCAGGCACTGCCCCGATTCAAGACGTACTTTTACCAAGAGGTTGATGTTGGAAAAACACATTCAGTTGATGCATGGTATTAAAGACCCTGACGTGAAAGAAATGACTGAACCTACCAATATGGAAGAAAGGGAGGTAAAAGAAGACACAAAGGTAATCACAAGATTCGTTCCTTCACTGCAAGTGATTTTTTGGTGGGTATCTATTCAGGATTTTTAAACAGATACGCTGATTTTGATGCCATAAAGGTCTCCTGTTCAGTGAAGTAGAGCCCTAAAAGCATGGTGTTTATCAGAGTTGTACTGCAATCTGCCAAGGGAAAGTTTCTGATGTTTGCAAATCACAGATAGTAATTAAAAGAACTGCTTATTTATGCTGATGTGATACCCCATTTATGTCCCCTCTTTAGGTTCCTAGTCCAAAGCGTAAATTGGAAGAACCTGTACTGGAGTTCAGGCCTCCACGAGGTGCAATCACTCAGCCACTGAAAAAGCTGAAGATCAATGTTTTTAAAGTTCACAAGTGTGCAGTTTGTGGCTTTACAACAGAAAATCTTCTCCAGTTTCATGAACATATTCCCCAACATAAATCTGATGGCTCTTCATACCAGTGCAGGGAATGTGGACTCTGCTACACATCTCACGTGTCCCTCTCCAGACACCTCTTCATTGTGCATAAGCTGAAGGAGCCTCAGCCAGTGTCAAAACAGAACGGGTCTGGGGAGGATAACCAGCAAGAAAACAAACCCAATCATGAGGATGAATCATCTGACAGTGCAGCGTCAGACAGGCGGTGCAAAGTGTGTGCAAAGACTTTTGAAACTGAAGCGGCCTTAAACACTCACATGAGAACACATGGCATGGCCTTCATTAAGTCCAAAAGAATGAGTTCAGCTGAAAAGTGATGGGATTATTTGGGATGCCGAAATCTCTCTCCACATTGGAATACTAATGACATTTTTGCTACGGAAAGTTCGAGGTAAAATAGTGTTGCAATATATTCTGAATAAGAGTGTCCCCTTCACCTCGTTGTCTATATCCTCAGAACCATTGAAGCAGTATTTGAGTTGAAAAGAGTTTGTATATATTTAAACTAATAATTTTTTATACTCTTTGTTATGTGTTTGTATCAGTATCTAGTGGGAAATTTGTTTTTTTCTGTTTTGTTTCTGTTCTTTTGTAGTAGGTTTCTTTAAAACAGAGTTCTGAATGCTGGGGCAGTTCCGTATGTTCTCTTAAGCTGTTTCTTTTTTGAATGCTTCTGAAAGAAAGTTTAGCTAATGGAAGTGCATCAGAAGGCAGTGCTTGGAGGGCAGAAGGGAAGGGAAGCAAGTTAAGATTTTAAATTCTAAGAACTTGTGCTTCTAAATGTTTATGGAAGCTTTTAAACTTTCTCTTACAAAATATATATTAAAAAGAAGAAGGAAAGTACCACTGCATGTGTAAAATGCAGTGGCAACCCCAGAACGGGTGCAGACCCCCTAGAGTGGTAAAGTACTTTTGAAAAGTATAATTGCACAACTCTACGTATGATAAAGTGATTTTTTTTTAGGTCATCGGGTGCTTGTGATCAAAGCTCAAATTGTTACAAAAGGGCTGGGCTGCTCTGGATTTAACAAATAAGATGTAATTAGAGGCATAGGTTTATAATGATGATGTCTTTTGTCCTGTAATTTATTAAACATTATATAGAAGTGAGTACGCAGCATTAGGTATTTTCCTCTTTGCTCACCGAAAGCAAACAGTTCACCCCGGCTACAGGGCTTGGTGTTTGCCATCTCTGTACGCTCATGCCAAACGTTCTGGTGCTCAGTGTCACACGCAGGCACAACTGGGAAGAAGCCAAGACCCAGCCATGAGTGTGACAGGGGGGCTCGAGCTTCAGCACAGGCCCCCGGGTGCTCGGGAGCCGTTTCCCACCCGCCCGGCGCGCCTGGTTTCGCTTGCACAAGTCCAAAAAAGGTACCATCCTGTCCCTTTCCAATGGAGTTCTCTGTGAGAGTATATTTTTTTTGGTTTGGTTTTTGCATTTTATACCTTGTATCCCTCCCAGAAAGGATTTTGTACTTTTTTTTAAAAGGAATCATGTATATATAGATAGCTGCATGAGAAACGGTAGTGATTGTTGGGTTCCTTACAAGTCTTGCTGCTGTCAGATGTTGCTACACACTACGTCCCTTACAACTGTATTAAACACATTTCATATGTAAATAAATGTGGAGCATTTGGCCCCGAAAGATTTGTGAGATTCTCTTATTTATCACGAAATTTTAACAGTTTTCAAGTCACAAGTGTTTAAAAAAAACACCTCTGTAAAACTTCTCAGTCGCTCTAGAAATTGTGTATCGGATACATTAGTTCTGCTCTCTCCACCCTCGTTCTTGATTTGGCTCATCATTAAATGCCTGTTAGCCCAGTGATATCACTGGCATGTTGAGTGCTTAGGAGGTACTGCTCCATCCTGCAGCGCTCAGCGGGCGCAGGATCTCGGTGTGTGATGTACACTGCCCCCACTGCCCTGCCCAGTCAGTGTATACCTCTGAACACTTGTTTGTTGATGTGCACTGTCAACTGTACAACAAATGAGTTATCACTATGCAGAATGGTGTTTTGTACACAGTGAACACATAATAAAAGTTAAATTTTCACAGCCACTACTAATACCTTTGTTTATTTTCCCTTTTCACTGCCTTGTCCCTGCAGGGGATGCTGTGACCCAGTAGCTTATGCCATTGCTAGAGGCAAACCACAACAATTTCCTGGCGAGTAACCTGACAGTGTGAACGGGTTGGTGGTTCCAACCAGGCACCAAGGTTCAGATCCACCTGCCAACACAGATCCAGTAAAACTGAATTGTCACCTGCTCATACTGGTTAACACCTCACCTCAGGGCACATGGGCAGTGCTTGGCTGCCAGTCACCTGGCTCAGTCACACATGGGGGCTATGCCTCTTGCTGTACCTCTAAACTCAGCTAGAAAGAGGGCTGATTAAATGACTGCAGTTGTACACGACCCCTGTAGCACCTCCCACGAGTACCTGCCTCCCTTGTTCCTGGGCCCTGCAGGGTGCCCCTTGGCACCTCGCTCGGGGAGGTGTTTAAGCCTTGCCTTGGCCTGCTTGCACACAAGTACAGACAGAGAGAAATCTGTACTTTTGGACTTGTCTGGTTTTTTTATTTCTGCAGGGCACTTACAGATGCACAACCTGACCTGCCCAAAGCCCCAGCATTCTCAGCTCTTAACCTCTGTGCACCTGTGGGGAAATCAGTACGGCAAACCTATTTACTTTCAAAAGGATTTTTATATAACTCTGACCTTTTCATTCTGTTAATATTGCCTTTCTTAGTACACCTATCATACCCTCGCAGCTGTCAGGCCAGTAATAGGACACACAATATTTTAGTTTAAAACCTTCCTCAAATATTAGGGCAGTTCAGTAGTCAATTCTCTGTATTTGAATTTCAGATTAGTATTAAAAGGTTATCTGTCTAGGCTCCCTGAAGGGCAACTAGGGTGGGGAATGGAGTGACAAGAGAAATAAGTACAGAACATGGCAAACACAGAAGGCACAAGCATTCCCGACCCACATCCCTGGGCTTTGAGTACAAACTGGGTTTCCACTTCTGGCTGCAGAAAGAGTGCAAAAGAAGGAGCCACTTCTTGTCCCCTCCCTGAGCACTTCTTCCCTTTGAAAAGCCCCTGTATTTGCTCCTCGACAGTGACTGTACAAAAAGTGGTTTGAATGTTATTTCTTTCACAGATGGGGGAAAAAAGACAGCTTTCCTTCCTGGGGACCAAAGGCCCATTTGAGGGCATCACAGTGAGACACTGCACTGGGAATGACCCAGATTCACCTGGAAAATGACCTGGAGGCACTACAGCTCTCTTCTCTGACCCCCAGGTTTCTACACTGAAATGTATTTGGTGCAGTAATGTGACTATTAGTAAAATAAGCTGAGCGTTGTATCCTTCCCAGCTGTGTCCCCTAATACGATTTGGCACAAGACTTGATGCAGTTCATTTATTTCCCATTCTCAAATTCTGCTATTCTGTATTCAGTGACTGTAATGTGATGATGGGAATATGGATGCAGGGCATCATAAGCATTGCTCTTGCCGAGTCAGTCCACACTTGGCTGACACTGCCACAGCTCCACAGGCCAGATTAATATCGCACGTCAGGCACAACGATCTTTCCTGGCTTAAGTGACTGTCACTTCCTCAGTTAAAATGGAGAGCAGCACCCTGAGTGCAATCAGGGTGGAGGAGCCACGCTCTCAAAATATCCCTTGGCCATTACATTTACATACTGGTGCTCTTGGCAAAATGAGCCTGGCCCTTTGCATGCAGAGAAATGGCCCCTGGAGGAGCAGCTCCAGCACTGCTCCGGGTGTTCACCTCCCTGAGCTGGTTCCCACACACCCTGTGTCCCGTTCACACACCAAGCCCATTCCGAAGGCTCAGGCAAGTCAAGGCACCAGCATCAAACAGGAGACTCTCGGCCAGAGGCCACACTGGACTCCAGTGAACTCGGTGACCAGGGGCCACATTGTCTCACATGCTCCTGTGAGAGAGGCCTTCAAGTGCCATCACATCTATCATTTCCCTGGCATCTTCCCAGGCAATGTTTTAGCCTCAGTTCTGCATTAAGCAAATAGTTAATGAATGTCTTTATTCCCCTTCCCCAGCACATTACAAGCATTTTTAGTCTACAGAAAGATTGTTCTCAAGTAAGGGTTAAATGTTTCCTTTTTTTAGAATTTTTTAAAGCCCTTTTTGCCTTCCCCTCATTTATTCTTGGGCAGTTTTAAAAATTAAACTTTTTTTTCACACTTGGGAAAGCCTAAACATTTTATCAGATTGTTTCTGATTTTTTTTTCTGTTCCATGGGGGGAGGGGAAGGAAAACAGAACATTACTTGCTAAATTCAACTGAACGTTCCGATCGTTGGATCCCTCCCTCTCCTTCCCCTTTTTCCCCAGAAAAACACATTATTTTCACAAATAAACTATTCCCTGAAACAGATCCACAGATCCAATCCAATTATCTCTCCAGACACTGGGTTGCAGAGCAGACTAAAACTGTTGACTCATACACTTAAGAACACAAGCATGCCAAGAGCCCCTGGGCTGGCAAACTGTGCAAACTGTGAACAGGTCCTTGCCCTGCCAAGGCAGATGACAGGACTCATGAGAGCAGTGACACAAGCCAGAAGCCACACGTGCTCCAAAGCAGTGGCCTCCAAAGGGGGGTACAAACCCACGGGTGTGCAGGCAGAAAATATTCTTTGTACCATCACAAAAATGCAACGAAATGCAAATATCAGGAGAACCCAGGAGAGAGGGTGGTATCGGTGCAAGTGGCTTTTGGACAGCCCTATGTGCACTCTAGCAGCCTGTTGAGCAACAGGAATGGGAAGCAGAACAGCTCCAAATGGATTTGGACACAAAGAGTGCTCACTGGGGAAGGCAGTTACTGCACTGCTGCTGTGCTTCACTGAGGGGCTGCAAAAGGCTTTGCCCATCAACCCACACTTTGCAGCTCTGGTGCAAGCTGCAAGGTGCCAGTTCTGTGCCCACAACCGATCTCTTAGAAAACAAAGAGCTGTAATTCAATATTATATATACAGGCTGTTTGCAAAGGTCTGCCAGAATGCCAAGAGCTACATTTTTCTGTGTGCTAAAAAACCGGCGTAATTTTCTAGTTGCGGAGCTCCAGAAGATCTACTGTGCAAATACCAAACATCCAGAGGATGGGAAGATCTCAAAACACACGTAACCTTTAATAATCTAAATCACGCAGCTGGGAAAATAACAAAGCCACCAACAGAAGTGTGGGTGATTCCCAGCACGTCTGGGAAAGGAAGAAAAGCAGTTTCCCACCGTGCTTCCCTTGCCTCCCCATGAAAAATGGGGCAGTCCAAGTGTCTCCTGAGCTACCAAACACCAATCACAATCAAACTGCCAGGCTCTCAGAATTAAGTGTGGGTTCGTGCCTTGGACAAAAGAATGTCCCACCTCTGTGAACAAAAAAATAAGCAGCTTCAATCCTACCGAGTCTCAAAAGAAAGCTGCCTTCTTGCCTCTCTAAATCCTCCAAATGCCAGCTCTGCTTCTTCCCTCTACTTATCACAGAATTAGGTTCTATCACCTGCACTTTCACTTTTCATTCTCTCCATCAGGAATGACTGAAGGAACTGTTCTAACACAGCCCAGTCTTTGTCATTTACTTTCTCTCAGATTATTTTCTTGTCTTTTAGCTCCAAAATTACCTCCCTCCTTCACAAGAGGCAAGAGTAATTTTCTGCCCGTTTGGTGAATTAAAGCACTAGCCACAAATAACACTCAGAGATCATTTTCCTATCGCAGCCATTTGCCTTCATGCCACATTGCAGCATCGCAACTAGGATGAAAACCCATCCATCAATTCTCAGCTGCTCATTGACCTCTCACTTCCGAGGAGGATGCACAGCTCTACGTTTGCAGGAAGCACAACAGCTCCCAAGTCTCCCCGCCTGCTTTGCACCCGCGGCATCCCGCAGCAACCTCTGGAGCCTCGGAGCGCGGACACAGCCCGGCCAGCCCCGGCCCTGCCCCACGCGGCGCGGTACCTGAGGGTGCAGGGCGGCGTCCCGCGCAGTGCCACGGCACGGTCACCCCTCACAGCTCAGCTGCCGAACCAGGGAAAGCCTGGAAAAGTTTATTAGAGGATAATGTCAGCCGACCTGAGCTATTTCAAACACACCAGCCACTGCAAAATAACCCTGCACGCAAGTTACGGTGTCAAATATTTACTGTTAATTGTGAACATCATAAATGCAAAGTAAGCAGTAAATCTATTTGACTTCAGTAGCAATTTGGGTGTGACACAGTGTGTTTTGGAGCAAAAGCTGGTTTGCTGTGGGTTTTTTTGTATTAACGCAGATATGATACTCTGCATTAAGATAATGAATCAGTAGCTAAGGGGAAATGTGCAGCTACAGCCATGAGAAATAACAGAAAGATTTCTTTCCAATGCAAGTAAATTTAACAAAGATGTCTTTGTCAGGTTGTTGCTAATTGACTATGAGTTACTGGTCTGAATCCTGGTGTAAATTACTGGTATGTTCAAGTGTTTTTAGGTGTATTCCAGCTACAACTACAGCGAATGAGAATTTGGCCTCTTTTTTTTGCTTTCTGGGAGAGAAATGTAATTAGACAGTGGGTAGCTTATGTTTTATATACTTTAATTAGCAGTTTTGTGATCATTACTTCCCAGTTGTATAGGTATCAGACACATGGGAAAGGTGTTTCTGGGAGCAGCCAGCCATGGAAAAGCAGGATTTACCAAGCACTGGCAAGGTTTGCAGGCTCCAAAGTGGGCATGCATCTAATGACACCGGTGATACAAACAACAGGTTATTCACCATGGTAACCCACAGGTGTTTGGAGCTGCCCTAAAGCTTCACTCAACTGTTACCTTTATCATTCTTTTTCTCTCTTACATGGACACCTCTGTACACTTCGCAAAAGGCACTGAAGAAGTGATGTGACATGAAAAACAATGTGTGGCTCTGGACTGTGGGTAACAGTCACCCAAAAGAGACTGGGATTTGTTAGTCTCCCTTATGTTGATTGTATTTCCCAATAATTTCATCCCAATAGCCATTTTTACTGTTTGGTTTTTTTTTTAAAGGCAAGCAGATTTGTACACAAAGGTGAAAACCTCTACTAAAAAACCAATCTAAGTAACGTGGTATGAAAAACCTACTCAGGGAAATGCAAAAAACCTTTTGTTGAGCAAGAGTCTGTCAAAAGTTTCAGTGGGCAGATCCCACTCTTACAGAACAGATAACTTTGTTCCACATCTTTTTAATTAAAATCTTAACTACACACAGAAAATGAGAACCTTGTCACCACCTTTGAGTTTGCTCTCGTGTATTTTCCTTGTGTCTTAGTAATTACTTCTGAATACCACATCTGCTCAAAGGGGATTGTGACCAATACTTTTTTCTCTCTCGAGTATTTGAAGGATATTAGAGAGAACTAACCTGTATAATGGAAACTTGGAACAACTCTTGTGTAGTAAGTAAAGGAATATTGGTGTCACTGAAAGAATGCTCAGGTGAGAAGGTGAAGGATCTTTTCGAGATCATGCTTAGCTAGTGTCCTTGGAGCTTGCTTTCCAATATCCATGTGCCACTTCTGTCCATTCCTGAGAGCATTACACCTTCCTCTGTGATCCAATGCCAGTTCTGCCTCTCTTAGTCAGTCCTAGTCCCTCTTGTCCAACTGTTTGCCAACAGAGAGTCTTTATCAATTTCTGGCAAATTACAGAAACACCTTTCCAGTCCTGCACAAAGTGTTTCCTTCCACTGATCTTAGCAGCATTTCCTTGGGTTCTTTGTTCTCCCATTGTCATCCCCAGTCTTCAGGGGATAATTCTGAACTTGGTGAAAATCTCATTGGGTTTGGTTCATTTCAGTCACAGGAAATCAGGCTCTGGGCAATGACCTGTACCCATGTGGTAGCCGTTGCTCCAGATTCATGCAATCCTTCAGATGCCGAACTGGAAATGGGTGTGAAGTCTTTCTGCACTGCCCGGGGGACGCCTGACCTGCTGCCAGCCCCACTCGGAGCAGCCCCGGCCCATCCTGAGGGCAGTCAGGCCTGCAGAGGGCACTGAGGGGCTGTCACTCACGGGGAGAGCTTTTTTGGGCCTCTCTGCTAATCTCTGTAGCGGTCACTGAAAAAACACTGAGGGTACCGCTGGCTGCTGAGACCAGATGGCTCCGCTCACAGCTGGTGAGGAGGAGACCGCGGTGTGCCAGCCTGTGGGCTTCCGAGGCACAGCCCGCGGCGGGCACTGTGCCCGCTCCCGCTGCGGGCTGGAGGGCTCGGCACGGAACCACGGCGGGGCCGCTCCACCCTCACACCTCGCTGTCCCCTCACAGCCCGCCGGGGCCGCTCCCCTCACGCTGCTCTGCCCTCACACTGCTCTGCCCTCACAGTGCGCTCTCCTCGAGCCGCTCTGCCCTCGCGCTGCTCTCGCCTCACACTGCCCTCACACTGCTCTGCCCTCACACTGCTCTGCCCTCACAGTGCGCTCTCCTCGAGCCGCTCTCCCCTCGCGCCGCTCTGCCCTCACAGTGCGCTCTCCTCGAGCCGCTTTCCCCTCACACTGCTCTGCCCTCACACTGCTCTGCCCTCACAGTGCGCTCTCCTCGAGCC
>JAWWLV010000100.1:71497812-71558608 GCA_035041135.1 Platyrinchus mystaceus
GGGCAGCCCCCGGGGCCGGGCAGCCCCCGGGGCCGGGCAGCCCCCGGGGCCGGGCAGCCCCCGGGGCCGGGCAGCCCCCGGGGCCGGGCAGCCCGCCGGGGCGCACACCTCAGCGGCGAGCGCGGGTTCTCAAACGGGAACGGCGGTCTGGCATTTCTGGCTCCGTGTTTTACGCCAGGGAGAAATGGGGATGGGCAGGGCCGTCCCCACCGGAGCATCTTTTTGTGCTGGCGGGAAAAGGAATGAAAAAGGAACTGGTGTGGGTGAAGCGCATCCTCTACTGTAACGGCTGGCGGAGCAGGAGAATTTGGGGCAGAAAGTCCTCTCAGTAAAGGATTTTCTGAATAAGGAATTTCAGTATGACAGCAGCAGAAAATGATCCTTTGTCGTCTCTCGTCTCCCACAGCTCCTCTTGTTAAACAAAAGTAACTCAGAGAATACAAAGGCGGCCCTGAGCGGTAGTCCCGTGTTCCTTATGGCCGGTTTCAATATTTAGAGCTCGGGTGGGAGTCGGGTGTGTGACCAAACTGGGTTGGATCGTTTGCCAGGTCACTTCCCCTGCTTTACAAGTCTTTTCCAGTGTGTTCCCTGGCCAGGATTGAGGCACACGGTGGATTGAGGCTTTGTGCCATGGCAATCTGTGCCATGAGACTCATGTTAGAATAGGATTTTACCGTGAAAGCCCACGTGCCTGGACTCTGTGGGCTGAATTTCTATGTTGTTCTTCTAAATGCTGCACAGTAACTAAAAACCAATTTTCTTGTTTCACACAGCTGTATTACCAAGTGCTGAATTTTGCCATGATAGTGTCTTCTGCCCTTATGATCTGGAAAGGGCTCATCGTCATCACTGGCAGTGAGAGCCCGATTGTCGTGGTGCTCAGGTACGTCGCTGTAAAGGCTTTCTGCTCCAAGTCCAGTTTTGCCCTTTGTCTTGTCCCCTTTCCCCTTGGATACATTTGGAATTTTAAATTCCGCCTCCTTAAAGAAGCACTTGAACACTTACTTTCTTCTAACTCTGTTTTGAACCCTGAACATAGGTCAGGCCCAGTTTTCTGTAGGAGCAGTAACTGTGTGAGATCTTTGAAATGCCCAGGTTCCTTCATTTGATGGATAAAATGCAGATTGCTTCCTGGGATTTGGGCTGTGTTACATAGCTGGGTAGTGTTACTGCATTGGTGAAGCTACAGATTTCAGTTTAAACTGTGAGTTTATCTATCAGAATGAAATGTTCTTTGATTTCGTGGTTCTTCTTTCATTTTCCATAAATACCAAGAAACTCCTTCATTCTTGTTGTTGCAGTGGCAGCATGGAACCAGCTTTTCACAGGGGAGACCTGCTGTTCCTCACGAATTTCCACGACGATCCAATCAGAGCTGGTGAAATAGTTGTTTTTAAAGTTGAAGGCAGAGACATTCCAATAGTTCACAGAGTAATCAAAGTACACGAAAAGTAATGCAACTTGTCATTTTCCTTGTTTCTAAAGATACTTCCTTTCCCTGTGATTTTCAGTTACAGTGTAACTTAAAGGATTACCTATTTTATCTATTTATTGCCTAATTTATCATCATGAAAGCTCCTTGTTTCTTGATATTAGTACTTCAGCAAAATCATTTGGAAGATTGTGAACTTCATAACTTTATTTCAGTGTGTGTTCTGTTGAAAATGCAGATAGACACACAGGGGCTTTTGTTGAGGAAGTTATGTGCCTGGATGGACAACATCCCTTTCATATCCATTGTGCTTACATCAAATGTCAATCTGGGAGTGTTTTAAAACCATTTCTTGTTAATACTTATTGACAGATATAGTCAATAAAATCAGTGATGTTAATGATTTAATGGTGTTTGTTCAATAAGCAGGACTGAAAGCAAACATTGTTATCTAATCTTGTAGTATTTTTCATCCTTTGTAGATGTTAATTGAGGTTTTTAAATGAAGTGGTATTTAGTTTATCACCTCATTGCCTTCTAGAGGAAATGGGGACATCAAATTTCTGACTAAAGGTGATAATAACGAAGTTGATGATAGAGGCTTGTACAAAGAAGGTCAGAACTGGTTAGAGAAGAAAGATGTTGTTGGAAGAGCAAGAGGGTAAGTAATGCAAAATGTACTTTATAATCAAACAGAAAGAAAATTTAATTGTTGAATTGGTTCCGATGTTGATACAGATTAGATCTGGTGTGGTATTTTTTTAATTTCTTAAAAAAAATTGTGATTCAAAAAAAACCCCTCCATACTGGAAAAGTTCCTTCCTGTAGTCCTGTCCCTGATGTGGGAGTGCAGATTAATATTTGGGGGGGAGAAAGGCACATCTAACAAATAGTTCTTCTGTAAATACAAAATTAACCAACTTATCTTTGTAACTGCTGGAAATTCCTGGGAAATTATTTCAGCAATCCCTGGGAGTTTTATGCAAGGTTTGAGCTTTGGACTATGTCCCCTTCCTCACTTGAGATAAAATTTCCTCAGATTTTTCAGTGATAACTCAAAGTTTTACCTGAGGAAAACGAATTAATTTAATTTCCTGTTCAGGTATGCATTAGTGCCAAGTGTAAATGATGGGCTTACTCTGCAATATTCCAGACTGAGTAACACTGAAACATTTCCATGGAATATTTGAGGGCTAATTTTGTCCACGTTCTCTGAATTACAGGTTCTTGCCCTATGTTGGAATGGTAACTATAATAATGAATGACTATCCAAAATTTAAGGTACGTATGCTGACATTTTGAATACCTGAATCGGTAAAATAACAAGTAAAGCCAATACGAACGTTGCCTCTAGGCATCCACGGTAATAAAGTTGTAGTGGTTAATTAGAAAATGTAGAAAATTAATAAATCTTCTGTGCTTTGGGTACCTGATGTCCCATGAGCTGTGTTTCCTTGTTGCTTTAGCCTGTCTCCTACCCAGTAGAACTTGGCACTTGTAAATGAGCTGCAAACACTTCGTTCGTAAGAATTTGGGTAGTTAAGTGACACCGATTTGTGATGGATTTGATGAGGTTGAAACATTTGGGAGGAGCAGAGCTCTGTAACTGGGGGCTCGTGAAGAAGGTGTGATGGTGGAGAGGGGGCACGCTTGGAGCAGTTGGTGCTTTCAGAGCTTCTGTGAAGAGAAATTGAGTGCGTGTTCTCTGGTTTTTTGCAGTATGCTCTCCTGGCAGTGATGGGAGCGTATGTACTGCTGAAACGGGAGTCCTAAAAACCCGGGCAGCTTTCCAACAACAAAGTTCAATATACAGGGGGGGAAAAAAAACCCCTAATCTGTTTCAGATGGTTTTGTTTCTGTACGCAGTTACCAAACTGTGCAAGCTTTTGTCGTGTCTAAATAAACTAGGACTGATGAGTGAAGCTGTTGGCTGTTGGTTAATTATGAAATGGCATATTTCCTGCCTTAAATAGACACTGCTCTCAGTCAGCCTGGCCCTGGGCTGGAAGACACTGTCATGTTATAAAGCAGCCACGGGCTCTCCCTGGTGTGCCCGGTCATTTTCTCTGGAACACTGCTGCATCTGAACCCGCTTTCTCCATCCATCCTTTTTGTTTGGGGTTTTTTTTGTGTTTCTTTGTTGTTTTTGATCTGCCAGCGCCCTCTGATTTCACTCTGATTAGGAACTGAGCAATGGGGACTTGCAGCTTTTCCCCTGAATTCAAAACCTCGGACCAAACAACCTGATGGCCTGATTTTTGGAGGCCTGTTATATTTAGGGGCTGTGTAAGTTTCTAGAATTCAGGCTGTTGGCCTTTACACCTTTTTGTGCTCCTGGGTATTAAACAAACCCAACAGAAAGGTTTTATGGGGCTTTAATAGCACTTGTGAGTGAATAGCACAGTAGTACACTGCAGGGGCACTGGCAGTGAGGGTAAACCATCACTCCTGTGCCAGTTTGGAGAACGTATTATTCTCACCCGTCATCTAGCACCTGGATAGTGTTAGACATAAAATTGATTTTTCATTTCAAAATCTACCTGATAACTGGTGTTTTGTGAAATTCTGTCATTTTCTCTTCTCTTCCATTGTCAGTGTTGTACCTGCAACAAAGCAGACCTTGTTTTCCTCCCCGGCTTTGTTTTTGTAGCTTGGATAAGGAACAGCGTGATGCTCTTTTTCCTCTGGAGTTTTGTTTCTCCTGTAGTCCCTCACCTGTACTAAAATACTCTATTATACAATAATGACACCTTTTCTGTTGTAACAGCTTATGCTTAGCAGACAACTGCTGACTTTTCTCAAGTAATATTACTTCTTTTGTGTCCTACTAAGAGGTTTTCATTATAAAAATTACTTATTTTGTGTCAAATCGTGTAGAAATAAAATGGAGTATAGCAAATGGCATGTCAGAATAATGCAGGTATCCTTAATGCAGTCTTCCTGGAAGTGTATCATCCCAGTTAAGAAAAAATAATGTAATTTTTGGAGGCAGTGTATGTGTAGTAAGATTTTTAAACACACCCCCCCCCCCCGGTGTTGCTGAAATATGAATTTATCCTGTCCACCTGCCCCAGTGTGAGCTCTGACTGGGAGAGCAGCAGGTTAAGCACTGCAGTCCAGGACAGGAGCCCTGGGAGTGGCTGAAGCTGTGCCAGGGGAGGGTCAGACTGCACCTTGGGGAGCATTTCTGTACTGGGAGGGTGGTCAGACCATGGACAGGCTGCCTGGAGGGGAGGCTGATGCCCCGGGGCTGTCGGTGTGCCGGAGGCATTTGGACAATGCCCTTTAACTTTCGGGCAGCCTGGTTGGGTTGGGTGGTCGCTGCAGGCTGTTCTGCTCCACAGGCACGTCCATAAACACTTCCCCTTTTAATTCTGGAGTTATCAAACCCCTCCACCACGGAAATCATAAAGCCAAAAAGGGGCTGGCTGACGCAGCACATTAAACATGCAGCGAGCAATCCCTTCGGCCAAGCTTCAACTGTCTAGGGCTTCCCAACATGCAGCACAAACAGTATCGACTGCCTTATTAAAGAAATGGTTATTATTTCATGTTATTCAGCCCCTGTAAAGTTGTGGAGCTCTTTTCTGAAAAATGTCATCAGCCCTTCGGGGAACTGTTGCTGTGGTGAGTTGATTTTCGGGTTGTTTGCAGAACGCCTGCCCTGAGCACAGGTTGGAAGTGCTGGAGATTAGTCTATTCAGCATCTCCAACATTTACAGAGTATTCCTCAGTGATTGGGCCCTGGAATGACATTGCTGATATGCTCAAGCCAGTGTTTGTTCTGTACATACATCCTGACTGTGTCTGACTCCAGCGTTGCTCCAAAGGGAACGATGAAAGGCACACTGTTTTTCTTTTCTCCCTTTCCATTTCCGTAGGATCTGCTTTGCTGATAGAACAGTGGGAGTTGTCTAAAATGTAAAGGCAGCAAAATTATAAAGATCTGTTGTGGTAATAGCATCTAAACACCGTTAATGTTTTGCTGCCGTGGAGCACAACAGTTGGCTTTGCTGTGGGGTGTGTGAAAAGCAGGAAGGTATCTCAGAATGGAGAGAGCTGTTTCTTGCTGTTCAAACACAGATTTATGTTTTCAGGCTTCTTCTTTAAGAAAGATTGTCTCAAATGAGTGCATCGGTCTCAGTTGATAACATCCTTTTGTTGTACCTGAATCCTTTTCTGTTGTGGAGGGTCCAGACTACTATTTGTCTATGTTATCAAATTATTTTTTTTCTGGAAAGATTAATAAAAATAATAATTATAATAAATCCATATTGCCTTTTTTTTAATCCTTATGAACAAGTAAGTGAAGAAATGCTATGAATGAATGTGAAGGCATAGCCTGTAACACGAGATGTATGAAGACATATGTACAACACATGAGGAAGGTTTATTTGTTTGCATAGTGTTTGCAGTAAAAGAGACTTGGCACTACTGAGCAATAAGGAACTGAGTGAGAATTCACATTTGGTTGGGTTTGGTTTTGGTTTCTGAAAATGGCCAGTTTCCTGAATTTTTGGATTTCCTGCCTTGAATTGCACCAAACAATTGGAAGTTCCCATGGACAGCAGTATTTTATTCGATCAGCTGTCACTCAGCACAGAGCACATGTCTGTAGCTGTACTGCGCAGCAAAACTCGTGATTGAGGCATGAGAATACTAGTGTAAATTAAGCAGGAATGCATAATTAATAACCAAAATAAAAGAATGAATCACATTAATCAGTAAAAGAAGATGCAACAAACTGTGACTAAACAAGGGAACAAATGAGCTCATACAAGAGGATACACAATTGACTTCAAAAGGGATTGTACTAGAGTTTGCCTGGAAATTATGTTAATTCACATCCATGGGAGCTACTGTTGGGTCTAGTTCAGTTCCAGTGATGTGGGGTTAGCCAGAGGGTCTGGCAGGTTCCTTACAGGCAGCTCTGTTCCCTGTCCATCCCACCTCCTGGCATAATTCTCTAGAGAGCAAAATCATCCCATAATCTGCACCGACTCCACATGACTTCATCCTGTCCCTGTTCTCCTGAGGGACAAACAGCACATCAGGACTTGATATCCCATCACTGCTCACCTACCTTGACTGCAGTGGAACCACTGATGTGCCCGGGGCCGAGTGTATATTTAAGTGTTCCACTTTATGACTTTTACAGGGATGTACTGTCTCCTTCCATGATTCATCCACCCTTCCTCTGCACTGCCTCTTCAGGGTGGAAATCTTTTCATCCATTAGCTACTACAAAGTTGGCCAGTTCCGGGTGCCTCGGGGTGCTGGAAAGTTTACAGGTCCCTGTCCAAGGAAAGCAGGAAGTCTTGTAAAGCTGTGTCCGCGTTACTGTCACGTGTGACGGGGAATATGCGTGATGCTGGGAACTAAAACAAGCTTTTGGTGCAAGATTTTCTGTTTCAGTGAGGGACAAGAAGCCGCTTTGCACCAAGCGCAGCCGCCCTGAGGCCCGCGCGGTGCGGAGGGTGACCCCGCCGCGCTGTCCCGCCCCTGGGTGCCCTCGCCGGCCCCGGTGCCGGCAGCACCGTCCCGCCGGCCCGAGGTGCTCCGGGGCCGCCGCCGCAGCGCTGCCCGACGGCCGGAGCGGGGGGCACGGACCTGTGCGCCGAGTCCGCGTTCCGAACGCGGCCGAGAGCAGCCCCCGCGGGGCAGCGCCCGCCGAGCGGCTCCCGGGCCGCCACCGCCTCACCCCCCCGCGGCAGCCGGCGGGGCGGGGAGCGGGCGGGGGCCGGGGCTGCCGCGGCCCCGTGAGGAGGCGTCAGGCGCGGGAGCTCCGCTCTCGCCGGTCCGGGCTCCGTATAAATGGGGGGCGGCGGCGGCGCTTCGCCCGGACGGAGCCGCAGCCGCAGCCGCAGCCGCAGCCGGCCCGCAGCGGAGCGCGGCTGGGCGGCACCGGCAGCACCACCGGCACCACCGGCAGCATCAGCACCGGCACCGGCGGCGGCAGGGCAGGATGGGGGGCGGCCCGCGGCGGCCCGGGGCGCTCCCGCTGCTGGCGCTGGCGCTGCTGGCGGCGCAGGGCGGAGCGGCGCCCCTGCAGCCCGGCGGGACTCCCGCGCTCACCAAGATCTACCCCCGCGGCAGCCACTGGGCTGTGGGTAAGTGCGGTTTAATTCCTAGAAAGGCACTGAGAACGCAGAGTTCCCCCGTCCGGTGTCAAAGTAGGGTAAGTCTAAAACCTACAGCCTCTCAGTCCACTTCTTATTCCAGCAAATGTTACCAAGTGCTTCTCCGTAGCTCCGAGCAAAGTGCTCGGTTATCGCTGCCCCGTCCTCAGCGACATGTTCTCTGACAATGTAGCACAAGAGACAGAAGAAATTAATTGTGTGCGACACTGTGATAAAACCTCCGGTCCCCGTAGTGCTTCAGTTTTGACACCTTCTCGCTCCTGCCCTTCCCTTCCATCGATCGGTAGCAAAGTCCAGCCGATATTTGAACAATCAAATCTTTACCCGTTTTGGTTAATTTTGTGCTACTGTCATTGTTGTTGCAGGACATTTAATGGGGAAAAAGAGCACTGGAGATTTTCCTTATGGTTTTGAAGAAGAAAACAAACCACCGTTTTCAGCATTACCTGACAATATCAAGCAGCTGGAAGACTATCTGCAGTGGGAAGAAATCTCAAAATATTTGCTACGGCTGCTGGAAAGGAACGAAAATAAAAGCGCTCACTTTTTAAAAGGAGGGCTTCCCTGGTATACCAGGAACACCTGGGAGACAGATGACAATAGCAGTTGGAAAGATGTAAGTAAGATAGCACCTGCAAAGATGCTCCCTGTGTTCAATTTTTGTCTTACAGTAGCATATCAACTTCCTCTAACTTGAGGATTGTCCAGAAAAGCAGCAGAAATGCATTTCACGCACTAGGCATTCAGTACAGTAAGACTTTGCTCTTGATTACAGATTGCCACTCACAAATTGTATTTTTGATGAATGAATTTGTTACTGGGCGTGAAATCAGGAAGCGTTAAACAGATTTTAGTGTCTTGGATTCCCTTTAAGCTGCTTGGTCAGACCATTCTTTCCTTCCTGCTGAGGTGACCTCATCAGCACCTCGGTCTGTATTACCCAGCAAAGCCAAGCTAGTGTGAAAATCAGGTGTGAGGGCAGGAGGAAGGCAAAGCCTGTTGCTTTGTGTCACTGTGAATTCTTTGTGGTCTCCCTAAATGAGTCTGTGGCTACTGGTAAGCTGTAATATGTGCTTGGGAGCCACCTCCTCATCCCTCAAGTTAATGTTCTTTTTAGCACCATTTTACAAGGCAACAAGGCAGTAGAACAGATTTACCCCTATTCTTTTGGAAAATCCTATAAAATACATTGTGAAGGATAACAGTGGAGCTTTACAGAAGGTCATTTGGGTCTGATGTAAATCGCAGAGTGGATGAGAAAACTCCTTTCTTTATAATGCCTCAGGCACAGACAGAGTGATAAAGCTGCAGAATTCTTTTGGGTGACATCAAAATAGAATAAAAAGATTAATACGCCCTCCTAAAGACATTAATGTGAAGATTCTTTCCTTCCCATATTCTCCTGCAATATGATGTAATTAATATTCCTGGGTTAACTTCGGCCCAGTCTCTCTCCTGGAAACCCTGGTGCAGTGAAAGCAATGAATACTTAGGCTTTTATTGGAATACAGGTAAAAATTGACCCATTAAATTAAGCTGTGATTTAAGTCTCTCCCCACCGGTTTGGACGCTGGGCTGTGGTTTTCTGACAACAATGCTTATAGCAACTGTGATTAATACTGTCTAAAAAGGAAATCATTCCATTTTCAGCTCCCCAGTGTGCAGCTTTGTAATCAAATTACACTAACAAATTCCATTGTTCTATGTAAAGAGGGAGATATTTTGGCTTCTAAAAGTATCTGGTGATAAATCACACTTATGAAGGCTGGAAGTTGCCTCCAGTAAGTTGAATCATATCCATATGTGTGTGCTATCACCCTAAATTAATATAAACAGTTTCGTGTTAATATAAACAGAACATGTGTGTGGAATAATGAGATTATTGCCTTAAACATCCAGATTTCTGAAATTATTAGTAAAAAAGGTCATGTTTTTTTCCTGTGACTAAGATATAGGACAACTTGCAGAACCTCATTTGGCCATAGAACCTTTAATCTCCGTCATTCAACTGTTACTTTGTCTCCATCCTGAAGTAAAACATAATCATGAGAGGAGTCGTAGTATTTCTGAGATCTTTCCAGATGAAAAGAGCATGAAGATTGAAAGCAGTGTGCTTTCCTTTTCTGAGGGTTGTGATAGTTTCCTGAACATTGAAATAATAATCATTATTTTTAATTTAAAAGTTCTTTTTAATAAAGGAGGCCTTATCTATAAAGGTGGAATTCTGCTATACCCGTGAAATTCTGTGACACGTGAGCACAGTGATACAAGAGCATAAATGACCCTTGGGGTTTGGCTCTGGAGATTTGTCTGGATGTGAGGGGTTGCAGGTGTACAACCTGTGCCTGACTTTGGTTGGATAACACCTTTGGTTCAGGTGCTGCTGTAGCACAGCTGACAAAGGTGTCCATGCACAGGAGGGATGGATGCATGGAGGTGGATGACCACGGACAGTAAGCAGAGAATGATGGCACGGTGCATACAAAAACCTTGTATTTGGCATTAAATACTTCTCCAGCCACATTATGTGTGAGTTTGGAACAGAAACTAGTTCTAGGAGGAACTAGGCACTGTATTTGCAGCAGGTTACTCTTCCCTGAAGTGCAGTGGCCTGTTGGACTGAGGTGTTGAAACCAAAAGAAGGGCAATCGTGAACCCTACTGCCAGCTGATGGAATAGCTGCCACCACTGCAGGCTGCACTTCCCAGGGACAGAGCATACACTCACAGGGATGCCAGCCAGGAGGAGTCTGTCTCTGGGTGTGCAACTCTGTGTTCCCACCTGCTGCAGGTAGCAAAGTCTGGCAGGGCTGGGAGGAAATGTACGACGAGAATGTGGTTTCATGGACACTTGCAAATTTAGCTGATGTAATTTACATTTTGAATTTTAATTGGGAAATCTCCAGAGCTAAAGTTTGCAGAAGTAAATACAGATGAGGACTTCAGGTAACTCATTTCAGGGCCTTGCTTAATAGCTCAACATCATCCAGTGCATCAGTCACCACTAATACTCACATTCCTTAAGAATAAAAAAGTTCTTACTAAAGGACTCACCCAGAGGAGAGAGAGCAGCTGTAACACACAGAGAGTCAAAAAAGTGGAAGAGATGAGCACAATAGTTCTGGGAGGTCGGCTTAGGATGGTGTACCTGCATTGTTTTCGTGTTTTCAGTTTTTACCTTGCCTGCTCTTTATTCTATGAAGAAATTAAGTTAATGTAGTTATGGGTCAGAAGGGAAATCTCTCCTCCAAGTTGGTCTAACTGTAAAAGTAAGTTGGAAAATAAACTTTAAATTGTTCCTATGACTTGGCTTTTTAACACTGATGAGACTATATAAATGAGATGGCAGACAAAATTATTTGGGAGAATGACTTTCCTCGTACTTTGGCAGTCGGTTATTACACTAACCAAGACAAATGGGGTCTATTTTGGAAAGATTATTAGGAATGTGCTTGTTATGTGAATACACAGAGCAGTTATATATTAGGTTTATTAACTTAGTGAATTACTCTTTTCAGGACTGGTCTGTAAATAATATATTTCTCTTTTTATTAGATGATGGACTATCTGCTTCAAGTTGTGAATATGAAAGAGAGCACTCCAAGCTGAAAGAAGGTCTCTAAATCATGAAGAAATTGAATACTTGCTGTAAAAGACTATATTTCACAAGCACTTGATTGTATCAGATAATCAACAAGGTCTCTTTTCTGTACACAAGAATTCCTTTGTGTAAAATACCTAAATCCACATATTCTTGTATGTTTCAGCAATGACTAAACTCTCTCTACTTAATTTTCAAGGTTGCATTTTCTCACTTGAATGGCTTTGAGATATATATATATCTTCACATATATGATTGTCACGGAAGGGTCTTCCAATTAACTACATGACTCACCTATCTAATCAGTTCATATCTCAGTTCAAAATTACATGCCATTTCAGCATTCGCAATAAATAGTACTAATAGAAAGGCCGAATTTATGCTTTTATTTGAGTTAATCGATGGAAGGGACAGTGTCACAGCCAGTAACAAAAGCACAAGGGAACGATTCATCGTCCATCCAAGCTCTTCTGCTTTTGGAATCGCTCCCTGCTCTCGTTCCTGTTCGATAAAGGGACGCTGCCGCTGCCTTCCCGAAGCTGCCCCGCGTGCTCCGCGGATCGGGCCCGGCCGCGCTCCCGTCCCGCTCCCGCGCCGCTCCCGTCCCGCTCCCGCCGCTCCCGTCCCGCTCCCGCACCGCTCCCGTCCCGCTCCCGCGCCGCTCCCGCGCCGCTCCCGCCCTGCTCCCGCCGCTCCCGCCGCTCCCGCCGCTCCCGTCCCGCTCCCGTCCCGCTCCCGCCGCTCCCGCCCCTCCCGCCGCTCCCGCCGCTCCCGCCGCTCCCGTACCTCTCCCGCGCCGTTCCCACGCCGCTCCGCCTGTGTTCGCCGCGGCCGCCAGGCGGAGCCCTCGGGCCGCCCACGGGAGACACCGCTCCGCGGAGACGGGTCCCGGTGAGGGACTGAGGGGGTGAGGGACAGGGGAACCCCGGCCGTCAGGGGAGCCCCGGCCGTGAGGGGACAGAGGAGCCCCGGCCGTGAGGGGAGCCCCGGCCGTGAGGAGGTGAGGGGACAGGGGAGCCCCGGCTGTGAGGGGAGCCCCGGCCGTGAGGGGGTGAGGGGACAGGGGAGCCCCGGCCGTGAGGGGACTGAAGGGACAGGGGAGCCCCCGCTGTGAGGGTGTGAGGGGACAGGGGAGCCCTGGCCGTGAGGGGCGTGTGGGGGAGCCCAGTGAGCCCCAAGGAGCCCGGCCGTGCGGGGAGTGCCCGTGAATCCCGGAGATAGGTGAACCCCGGTGAATCCCGGGGACAGAGGAGCCCCGGCCGTGAGCCCCGGGACCGGGGGAGCCCCGATGCCCTCGGGTGCCGGACGAGCTCCGGGGCCGCGGCTGTTCGCCGTCCCTCAGCCGCTCCACGGATCCCGGCTCTGCAATCCCAACCTTAGCGGGGCAGAAATGTCATATGACGGAGGGATGACTGCCAAATGTCAGCCAGTTTTCACATCATGCCTTGGCAGAACGCAGAGATGCTGAGAGGAGACACAATATTGATTCTGCCAGAGAAGCTGGTAATGTTGTCAGAATGACCAGCGTCCTGGTGTAACCAGCTTCTCGTTCTGCCCTCCTTTGTTTGTTTTATTCCACTATTTTCTCCTATGATAACATTTCACTCTGTGGCTGATAAACGACTGAAGGGAGTTGGTAAAGTCCCGCGGTTTATAACACTGACACAGGAGGACGCTGATTGCACAGAAGAAAGAACCTAAGCGTCCAGCCCACAAACATTGTAGCTCAAGAGAAACCCCTTGAATTAATGCCTGTTGGACTTCACAGTATGTCCCGAGAGACAGAGCAAATATGTAGCCAGGAGCTTTGAACAGATACATGGGATTTTTCAACAGTAAGAAACTAAATGTTCTTAATTGGAATGCCTGTCAGATGTAGCCAGGGCAGATGGAGGCAGGGTCCTTCAACTCCCTGCATTGACATGTCCTCAGCAAAAGGGAACAGTATTGCCCTCAACTGCAGCAGCTCGTAGGAGAAATCTAACCTGTGGCTGAGCTCTGTGTGTGTTCATCTCGCAGGGGCTGTGACCTGTCATGGCAGTGGAGCACACACCACAGCCAGGCTGCTGTTCCAGAGGGGATGACAGCTTTTGACCCCCTCCGGCAGCAACGGAGGGTCCATCCTGGACAGAGAGACGGTCCTGCTCCACTGGAAAACCACTGAGCTGAATCTCACGTCCAAACTCTCCTTGGCTTAAACAAGGTACCTTTGCTAGTTTTCTTGAATACTGATACAATTTTCAACAAGGATGGGAAGGGAGATCAGAGTACACTTGGTGCTTAGAAATGGTGCTGTTGAGACCAAGTTCTAGCATGGTGTTTTCCGCATAATTATTAATTCACTGGCAGTCTTTTATCAATATCATTTTTCCTTAGAACGTCAGATGTTGCAAATAAGTATAGACACTAAAAATACTATCTTGCTAATACAGTTTAAGCAAAAGAAGAAACAGACCACTCAGAAAAGGCCATGCTAATAGCCTTAGCAAAGTTAGAGTAAAGAAGTGGTTAAGGATCTAGATGATTTAATCCAGTTTTAAGAAAAGGTTTTACAGTGAGCAATTAGATGCTGTTTAAGGAATTAATCACTAATGGGTCATTAACTCTGACTGCTATTGTACAGTTAACAAGCCGAGGCAGGATTATTAGACTCAGCACCCAATTAAGAAGGAGAAGATATTTACTACAAAATGAACAAATGAGCTTTTAAAATGGAAAGGGACAATTTAAAAGAAAGTGTAGGAACATGGAAAACTAGATAGGGTAGAAGAAAGATGGGAGTTTGCATATGCCTGTCCCTTTATTTGCCCACTTACGCTTAGCTGGTAAAATATTTATTTTTAGCAAGAAACTCATGGCTTTCCTTGTAGGACATGATGGCACACGGTTGATCCATTACAGTGCTGACAGCTGATGAGGAAGTCAGGGGGGGTATTTCCAATGGCTTTACGGGATACATGAGAACTGGAGGCAACAGGGAGGGACGGAGGGCACTAGTGTCAAAATGTGGAAAAGCACCACTGCAGTCTTGGAGAGTTGCTTGTTAATCAGGAGCAATAAGCGCGGGTAAGACCTTTTGGGCAGCAGCTAAATGTGCTCACCTGCAGGAGGGGTTTCAACTTGGGAGCCATGGCTGGACTGCAGCCAAGTAATGACAAGGGGGATTGTTCCTCCCCCAAGGAGGAAGAGTGTGCAGAGCCTGTGCAGTCACTCACTGGTGTGTGTCTGTGGCTGCCACAGCCCAGGCTGTGCGGGCACTTCTCAAGCACACCAAGAGAAATGCTTCCCTCAAATGTACCAGCAGATGTACCTTCTTGCAACCCCAGCATACTTGGCAGTGCAAGCAAGGCTCATCTGTGAAAGGACCATTGGGGTAAGACCTAAAAACTGAAGCAATAGGGTCTCCTTATTAGGAGTTAGCAAAATACCTCCCCGGTCACAACAGCGACGGCGCTTCTTTTCCTGACAGCAAAGAGCTGCGTGCAGGGCAAGCTGGGCACCACCACAGACGCACACAGTAGCACTGTCAAGTCCAGAGCTCAAGAGGAGGGTCTGCCCCAGCAGGGCTTCGTTCCCCCTGAACTCAGGGCGGACCATTCACTGGGCCTCCCTGCATGCCCTGAACCTGCATGGCGAGCCAGGGGGCCTGGGCACAGTGTGTGCTCTGGTCCACAGGGGCAGGTTGGATCTGCAGGGAGGCTGGGGAGAGAGAAAAGGGCATTTGAAACCAGAGGGATCCCTATTATTATCTTTAAAAGAAGCTCTCCAGACAATAGATGGGGGCTGCTGTGGAGAAGGCTGTGAAGGGATGTTTAGAAACTGCTGTCTAAGGTTAAAAAGCTCTCCGAAGTGAAGCTGAACAAAGTTGACATACTTGTTTCTGACAGGACTCTTAAAAGATACGCACAGATTGTGAAAATATAATTAGACGCCAGCCTTTGTCTGGCCACAACGAGTGGGAAATGGTGAAAGGAGAGGTCTCCCAAGTCTGCATTGAATCATCCCCAGAACACAATGAGGGCACTTGTGCATCTTTCTCTCTTCCCTAATGAGAAATGTTAATTGCCACAACCTCCCGAGTGTGTAGAGCACCCCATGCCCAGTGGAGGAGAAGGGGTGTTTCATTACAGCTTCTCAGCCCCATTACAGGCAGTAACGGAGATAATGAAAAATAAAGATGCCGCAGTTTTAGTTTCGGCGGGCGGGCGATGGGCGCTGGGTGGGCAGGGGAGCAGCCACGGCCCAGCGCTGTGCCAGCCTCCGGGGGCTGTGCTGGGCAGGCAGAGCAGGCAGGACACACCCGCCAGGCCCCAGCTGGGAGTCCGGTGCCCAGGCAGTGCCTGTCTCCTGCCGCAGCAGCTGGGCGGCAGGGACCCGGGACCCCCGCCACTCCCCTCCTCTGCAGAGCCAGCCAAGGCTGGGGACTGGCACCGACCCCGGTCTGCCTGGGCAGGGGGCAGGCAAAGCCCACCTGAACCTAGGGCTGCCCTACAAGGGCAGCTGTGGGAGTGCTGTTCCTGGCCCACATGCTGCCAGGGCCCTGGCGCCTTTGTGCCAAGCGGGGACCCTCATCTGGCCACGCTCCCTGCGGAGGGTCCAGCCCAAGCAGCCCATTTGAGTGCAGAAACATGATGCACAGCCTCCATGCAGATGTCGCCATTTAATGGTGCAAAAGCAGAAACCCCTTCCCAGGTACGGCAGGACACCTGGGCTCCCAGGCACCTTACACAGCTCTTTGCCCTACTGCAGCTTTTATTGTGACTAAAGGATCCAGCCAAGGAGACAGAACAAAAGAGATGGTTTTTCCTAAGCTATGATCGGGCCCCTAACTCTTCAGGGCATGTGGAAAAGGGAATTAAAGGGACCACAAAATACAAAGCAAGTCAAGGCGTGGGGGAAAGGCTGGTGCAAGGGACAAGCCCTCCTGTGCCCAGCCATCCGGGGCGGCCAAGGCAGGGCAAGGGCATCCCTCAATCATCCTGGGATGGGCCTTCCCCATGGGTTTCTCCCAGGTACTGAGAGGGAGTTCAGATCGTCTGCCAGGGCTTGCCGATGGACTGGATGTGCTCCTTGGCCTTCAGCCGCAGGGCGGCAATGCTCGTATTGCGTGGGTCTGCCTCGTCCAAGGGGAACTTGTCCACAAAGGTGGCCCCACACTGGTAAGGCGGTGGCGGCCCCATGGCCCCCAGGGGCTGCAGCGCGTGGGTCACTGCTGGAGAGTTCAGGAAGGGCGGTGGTGTGTAGCTGCCAGGCAGGCTCTGCGGTGAGGCCACGAAGCCAGGCAGGGTCTGCAGGGCCGTGCTGCTGGGCACTGGCGGGCTGAGCCATGTCTCCAGGGGCAGGTTGCTGCTGAGAGGACCCATGGGTGTTGCCTGCGGCGAGCGGTTGAAGGAGAGGATGGGCGAGTCCTGCAGCTTCATGGAGGTCACCTCCAGCTTCTCCTGCCGCCTCCACTTGGCCCGTCTGTTCTGAAACCACACCTGCAAGCACAGCCATATCAGTCGGGCCCCAGGCAGGGGCTTGCCCCTGGGTGCACTTGAAACAGAGTGAGGGAAGCATGCAGCAGGCGATGCGCCGCGCCGTGCCAAGGCAGAAAGGGATTTGGGGGGTTTGGGCGTTTCCCCGTGCCTCGCACTCGGTAGAAAACAGCCCCGCGGTAGATCTGGCCCACCCGTCCACCTGCCGCCACCCCGGCGCACAGCGGCTTCGGCGGCACCGGGCTGGGACACGCAGCTGCCGGAGGGAAAGCGGCCCCAAGACTCGCGCTGTCCCGCCGGCCGGGCCGGGCCGGGCCGGACCGGGCCGGACCGGGGCCGTACCGCTGCCGCGGCCGGCGCTCTGGCGGGGCCCCGCGGGGCCGCTCAGCCGCGCACCGGCTGGGGCGAGCGGGGCCGGGACCGGGGTCGTGCTGCGCTCACAGGCCCGCGCGCCGGATCGGTGCCGCTCCGGGAACGCGCCGAACCGCGCTGGGCCGCGCCGTGTGTGGCTTCCCGATGCCGGGGGCCGGCGGGGTCGGGCCGTCGCGGGGGCTGGGCCGGGCGTTACCTGAACGCGGACCTCGGGCAGGTTGACCTTCATGGCCAGCTCCTCGCGGCTATACACGTCGGGGTAATGGGACTTCTCGAAGGCGCGCTCCAACTCGTGGAGCTGGTATGTGGTGAAGGTGGTGCGGTTCCGCCGGTGTTTTTTCTTGGGCTGCTCCTCGTCCGACGGCTTGCCCTCGCCGCTGCTGCCGGCGGGCAGCTCGGGGCTGGCGCTGCCGGGGCAGTACGGCTCTGCGGGGAGAGACGGGCGGGTCACCGGCGGGATCTGCCCGCGGGGCCCGCCCGAGGGCGCGGAGGAGCGGCGCTCGCCCGCCCGCCCCCCGGCGCCCAGCCTTCCCCCCCGGCGCTCACCTTGGAAGCGCTCGGCGCGGCCCTGGGGCTCGGCCGGCGGCGGCTCTCCGGGCATCTTGGGAAGGCAGTGCCGGGGCCCCCGCCGGTCCGCCTCCTTGGCGGTGCCGTCGGGCGGGAAGGCGCCCAGCAGCCCGTCCTCCTTGGTGAACCCCAGGATGGCCTCGATGCTGTGCAGCCTCGACGGGTTCCCCCCGGGGCTCCGCGCCGCCGGGGCGGACAGCGAGAAGGCGCCCTCGGCCATGGCGAGCGGGGCGCCGGGCGGGTGCATGAGGCGGCCGGCCCGGGGCCCCGGCGCGGCGCTGCGGTCCCGCCCGGCCCCGGGGCGGCGCGGGCAGCTCTGGCACGGCGCCGCCGGGCGGGCTGGCCTCCTTGGGGCGGGGGAGGAGTGCCGGGGGGCGGTGGGAGAGAAGGAAGGCGAGGCCCCCGGGCCCCTCCGGAATGGAGGGGGAGGCAGGGCATCCCCCGGCCCCCGCCGGCCGCCCCGCCCCGCCCCGCCGGCCCCGGCCGGCGCCGGGCGATGCCATCCGGGGCCCTCGAGGAGGGGCGGGCCGGCCCCCGCTGCAGCCGGTGGCCGGCCCGGGCAGGGCTGCCCGCCGAGCCCCGCAGCTGGAGCCGCGGGACAGGGGCAGCGCTCTCGGAAACCGCGGTGGGACGGGCGACGAGCGGCGCGCCGGGCGCGCTGGGACCGACCCTTGACGGCGGGAGTCGCGGGAGCCGCTGCCGGGGGCGCAGCAGCCGGGCCCGGTAAAGGGGGCTCAGCGTAGCGGCCGGGGAAGGGCGGGAGCCCGGGGGTCCCGGGTCAGAGGGCAGCCGGTGCCCGGCGCGGCTCCGCCTTGTGCGGCGGCTCTCGGAGCGTTTCTCTTGCCCGACGGCTCCAGCACGCATCCCTCCCGGACGGATTTTACGTGCATCGGTTGCTGCCCCGCGGGAGGATCTGCTGCACCGGGCTGGGTCAGGGGCACTGGGGTAAACGCCGCTGCGCTGGTGCCCTGCAGGACGCTCGTCCTGCGCCCGGCTGCCTCCAAAGGCGCTTTACAGACCAGCTGCTTGTGGGCAGGAGGGACGCAGGAGACACCTGAAGGAGGTGAACTCGGCCTCTAAGATTTCACTAGCCCGGGGCGTGTGCTAGGCGATATTTGTGAGGAAATTTTCCAAGATGCTGGTGTAGAACAGAGCCTATGAGGAGAACCAATTGTGTGACCCTGCCCTCCACGGCGCGAGTGGGGCTGGGGGGTATCGGCAGGGCATGGTTTCACGGGGGATGTACAAAATGTTTTTGGAGGTGAGGCAGAGAGCCAGATCCCACACATCACTTTGTACTTGGCTTGGTGGAAGACGTGGACGCAGCACTAACCAGGAAACGGCATCTCGGCTCCTGCGTCCATTTTTTTGCTGCTTTTCTCTTTCCGTCACTTCATCACTTTTTACGCTGGCACTTCCCAGCTCCTCTGAGGCACCGAATGTCTTTTGTCCCAGGTGGTTTAAGGGACAAACACAGTCACATCCCGAGTGGTTTTCAGCCTCCTCTTAGCTTTGAAGGTGCTTCCATTTGAAGCATTGGAGGAGAGTGTATGTGAATTAAAATCACCATTGATGCTGCTGCTTTCTCCAGATATATTTGCTAGTCTAATAAAAGGTATGGCCTCACTCAATAAATCCTCATTTTTGCTTCCTCTCCTACCGAAACAGGCTGCATTTTGTGTAGTTCTTCCAGAGGAATCACTTCAAAGATTGGCAGTGGTTGCTTCTGCCAGTGCCCACACCTTTTGCAGGTTTATGGTCTTATGTCCCAAAGTTAATTACTTTTAGAAGGGCACAGCTTCTTCTAGCTCCAGGTGAGGTTTGCCTTCACTGACTGCTTGCGAATGGGGGAGTGGTTTGGGGCAGAAAGAACTCGGCCATCCGTTTTCAAAGAGGGAAGAGGCCAACAGAAGAGACAAGAAATGGTTAGTGTGGCTTTTGTGCACAATATAAAAAGCAAGTCAATACCATTGTAGGGGCATTGGAGGGTACTCAAAGCAATCAGTCAGGGGCCATTGTGTTCCAGTAATCTACATGTGTATTTCCCAAGAACTCTATTAGTGAAGATGAATGAACTGTGCAATGTCCCTAATTTCTTCTAATTTGGAGCTGGGGTTTTACAGCACTCACAACCAGCACAAAGCATGCCCGTCCTTCCAGAAGCCCTGGGCAAATGTGGGAATCATTTTTGCTTGTAGAAGAAGGATGGCAAGGTGAGACAAAGGCACAAAACCCCTTAGTCAGTGCCATAAAGGGCGCTGGATTCTGGCAGAGATGCTGCTGCTAGGGTGTCTGTCAAAATTGGCAGCAACAGGGGCAAGGCTCAATTTTGTTGCTGTACATCACAATGTGAACGTTCAGCAAAAGAAGCTTCCACCCTTGAAGCAGAGTGCATGAGTCCCACACAGGACACAAGAGACCTTCCTCTCTAACAGAGGAGGATCCACTTTCTTCAGCCGTAGACTACTACAGCTGTATTTTCCACGTGAAGCTGCATTTGTCACGGTAGCATCCTTCTTGCAGGGAAGTGGAGTTGTCGAAAGAGGAAGCAACTCCCGTGGTCCCAATTCGAAAAAAATTCCATCAGCTTTTTTATTTTTTTTGCAATGTATGATTACAATTACTGCTGCAGTTATGCCTGGAAACTAACAAAATTTCTCAAGGTGGACAGTCTCTAAAGTGCAGCTATCTGCTGCACCTCCTTTCTTCATATGCATATAAAGACTAAATGGGAGCAGCTTTCACCCTGTTGAGACACATGTGTGGGACGTGGCTTCACACAATGAAATTGGCACCATAACATGCCACAGATTCTTCCTTTGCTCCTGCCTTTTTCTTATATCAAGCTGAAATAATTACTGCCTTGCCAGGGCAGATATTTGAAGCTGAAGTCACACTGCAGGTGGGACATCACTCTCCAGACCAGAGATGTGCAGCAGGGAGCGTGTCCCTGAAAGAGAAATGGGGCTTCTAGGGTCAGACAGCAAATCAATGGGGGGAGCAAGGTAAAGGGAGAAAGATTCATCCAGAAGTCCTCCTGTGGTTTACGTGCTCTGTATAATCCAACAGATTGTTCAAAACTGGACAAAAAGGCTTTGCTTTTCTCCTCCCCAGAAATTCCTAGCTGTGCAGTTTAAGAACCTTCTTGAAAGCACAGTGCCCAAGGAAGCTGCTGTCACTGCATTGCTTCTGCCTTTTTTTTCTGCTGAGATTTTTCTTTATGTGCTCCAAGGAGAGTCGGTTGTGTTTTCTCCACCCCTGACACGGTGCTCGTTAGTGTGCAGGTATTGCCCAGCCTGCTGCCCCGCTGTGTGTCCGGGCTGTGGGTGTGGAACAGGCTCTGCAGCTGCTCTGGGAGCCGGGCAGCCTGTTCTGGTGGGAGCACCGTGGGCTGGCTGCGAGGGCTCCGCGTTCAGGCTCGCCCTGCTTAACCAGCCCTTCAGAGGGAGGGAGTGGAGGTTCATGCTATAAGGCTATATTAATGCAATCCTTCTTTACTTGTTTTCCAATTAGCCTAATTGAATTCAGATTGCTTCAAAGTGGGCACTAGAGACGTTTATCTTGATGGGATGACGGCCTTGAGCTCCAGCGATCCTATTAACTATAAGAACCCAAATCCCAGGTAGGGTCCATCCAGCAGTAGTTCCCATGTGACCTAACAATTTAATCTGCTCCTCTTCTGTGGCGCACACACTCAGATACACAGACATGTCCGTGTCCATACTCACACGTGCATAGGTCTGTGCACACATATGGACACGCACACACGTGCAGTGGCTGTGCCTTAAGGCTCCAGCAGCCTTAGGAGAAGGGTTTAGTGCAAGATGTTGGGGAAGGACATTGGAGAAAGGCATTGGAGAAAGACCTTCTTTCCCTTTTCTTGGCAGCTGGAACAGTCAGTGTGCAGCCTGCCTGCCTGCCTGCACAGCCTGCTCCAGGCTCCCCCGTGAGAGCTGCATGCCCAGTGACGTGTATCCAGCGTGGCCCTGCCACCTCCTGCCCCCGTGCCTGCCCCAGCTTGCAGTGGTGTCTGAGGACAGTGGTGTCTGAGGCAGGGATGAGCCATGCAGGTGCTGGCAGGGAGCAGGCAGCCACCCCCAGCAGGGTGAGGATCACGCTCCTGCCGAGGGGCAGATTTGCTGCTCTGCCCTGGCCACCCTAACACCCTGCACAAGGGTTCTCAGGGAGATCTGGGGCAACGGTGCTGTGCATGCAAGTCCTGGCCCCAGCACCCCAAGGAAGCACCATCTGAGTGTGGGGGATCAGGGCAGAAACCGATACCATCTGCGAAGCAGCCCTGCTTTGCCACTCCAGACTGAGAGCGTGTGAGTCTGTGCCTAAGGCAGCCCACTCCCCTGACAGCAGCACTTCACTGGGGCTGGAGAGGGCCAGCACCTCTCAGTCCTTCTTGCCTCTGCCAGCCCTGACGTTTTTTTGGCATCTCATTAATCGCTTGTTTGGTGATTCTCACTGTACTTTCTTCTCTTACCCTTTAAACCATGAAAATGCTGATCCTGTATCTGCTGCCGAATTTAATTAGATCCTCTAAACCACCAGATGATTTCAGTAAAATTTTCAGGATGTCCCAGGCACATTTGAATTCAAAAGTTGAAAGACTGAGGCTTGTTTACTTTGGTGTCTTATAGAGAAGACAATTCAGTCTGTCAAGCTGCAGAACAATGTGGACACACCAGCCAGATTGATACCAATGAGGAGGGAAATATATTGATCCTCACAAACCACGGACTAGTTGAACTGAGCTGGTGACTATTTTAACTACTTTATGTCAAGACCTCCTGAAAGACCCCACTTGTCCTTCTACATAGATAATGAAATTCTTGGGTGACATGTGAGAGAAGGTTCCCAGGAGGCAGAAATCAGATCAGAAGTCTTGGTGGGTTTAGGCAGAGTAGAGAAGGAAAAGCATATTTTCTTGGGATTACAGTGAGGAAAATATTGGATGACATGTTTTCAAGCAAGTCTGTGCACAAAGGGGTAAAAAGAGAGCTAGAAAAGACAAAGAGAAAAGACAGGGGAGGAAGGATGGAAGGAAGCAAGGAAGGAAGGAAGGGAAAGAGAAAGGAAGGACACAAACCATACTTACTGCATGTTAATTTAAAATGAATATTTTTACTTGGTTAGGTGGAGACAGAGAGAGAAAGAGAGAGAAAGAGACTTATAAACCTGTAGGAAGGTGCTCCATATATTCATTTCCAAATTTATTTCACGGGTTAGCTCTTGGAGAGGTGACAAAGTCCTTCCTTTTATAGAATACCTGAGCCCCTCCGGAGTCGTATCCTGCCCGTCCCCACAGCCTCAGTCAGATTTAGCACGAGTGAAAGCCATGCTGTTCCTCAGGGTTTAGGTGCCCTACTGTGGCACAACCTTCTAGGTGGGCCAGAATCAACGTGCTGAGCTGGTTTGAACCTGGGCAAGGTTTGTGCTGGTACCTTGAGCCCCGGAATTTGGCACACGCGGAGCAGCCAAGCTGAGAGTCGCTGCTGTCCCTTGACAGTTGAACTGCCTTTGAAGCCCGAGAGCCTGGGAAATGGAAGCAGGCTGGAGATGCCTGCACTGCTGCAGACCAGGGCTCACTGAGAGCTACCAAGGTTTCCTACAAGTCCCCACTCAGTGTCACAGATGACAACATTTTTGTCCCGAGCCATTGAGGCATGTGCTTCACTTTCTGCCTTTTGCTGCATTTAGCACAGAGCTGGTAAAAAAAATAATCTTTCAAGTGTCAGCATTTGAATATTGTGTTTGTTTCAAAATGTTTGAAACAGACGTGTTTTTATAAGAAATATATGCATTTATTTCTGAGAGCACTATGAAAGGAATGCTTACCTATATGTGATGTAGCAGATTTGCTAAAAAACACACATTTAATAGCATGGAAAAAAGGCACATTTTTTCCCCCAATATTAACTTCTTTTAAGCCATTTTTTTCCGTGGGGAAAAATGTCACATGAAAAACTTAGGATCACTTCTAACTTTGTCCTAGGCGGTCACAAGATGTAAATTTTCACCCTCCCCTCAGGGTTTTAAGTCTCTCTCTCGTCACTTTTCTATGTTTACATTGAATGCTCTAGAGCTAAGTGCATCCCTCTGCCTGCCCTCCCTCTGCAGTCCTGCTGAGACAAGACTGAAGTCACAACCCTTGGGTAGTTGGTGGCTCTTCTACATCACAGAACATTTCTGCTCAGCTGCCTGTTTCATTTCAGTAAAGGTGGCTTGTGCCTTTTCCTTGATGGTATCCATGTCCATGTTCTGGATGTTCTGCAGCTGTCCCAGGATGGAGTCCTTGTCCTCTTCTTCCTCCTGATCTTGTGCCACCATCTTCTGCAGGTCTTCTGGCAAACCCACGTCGTCTCCAGCCATCTGGATTTGATTCTCGTCCAACTCGCTCTGATACAAAAAGCAGAAAATAAAAACAGCACGTGAGAGTGTTTCTGCTCTCCCAGGATCTTTTTTATTCATTTGTTTGGTTTTTTTACAGAGAACCAAAATAGATAGCACAGATTTCTCAGTCAAAGCTTTTGGGTGTGACTTGTGAATTCAGGGGCTCAATCAGCTTCCGTGCAAATCCCAAGATTTTTCAGACAATGCCTACTGTGTTTTTTGGATGGGCTTCAGCACTGACAAAACTGAAGCCCTCAGTGTCACTTGCCATTTTAGAAATCTTTGACATATGTGTTGGCCGCGATAACACGCTGATATTGCAGGAATTCCATTCCAACTTCCTTGTATCCACTGAAATCATGCTGCAGCACACTGCTCAGCCTGTCAACTGCTGTGCTGTGCCTGTCAGCTGCTGGTCAGTGAAGCAGGAGCTCTAGAAAAACTGCGTGGCTCCCATTTCCCTGTTGTTGGGGGGGATTTGGAGGTATCAGCACTTAACTGCAGCCTTCCAGAGGAAAGATGCATGAAACTTAGGAAAGAATTCCTGGGAAAAGGGTCCTCATCTTCCTGAACCATGGTTGGGTCTTTGGTTGGCCTCTCTGGGTTGTGATGAAGAGCAGGGGCTGCCTGGCACATAATCAGAGCAGTGTTGCAGTGCTGGTAACTGGGGTAATAGGAGGACTTGGACAACAAAAGAGAGGATGGAGGTTGGGTGTGAGTCTGAGAAAGCAAAAGGAGACAGGAGAAGGAACTGGTTAAGCAATTAAAAGGGCTGAGATGCAGTGAGCACTACACACACTTGCTTCCTGCCTGCCCCTTGAAACGCTCCATCAGTGGGGCTGTGTCAATTTTTCAAACAATGGTGATTTTGTTCACGTTTAGTGGCGGATTCGGATGGATCCAGTGCTCAGAAGAACAGGATATTTTGACACAGTTCACACATCAAAGATAAGCATTAATGCCTCATTACATCTCCAAAATGAAGCATGACAGCAGCAAAGGCCTGATATGAATAAGCAGCAATGCTATCAGCAGGAGGTGTTTTTGAGAGTGAGGGGTTTGGGGCTTGCATGAATGAGTGCAAGAATGAATGGAAGGATGTATATGAGCAACGTGTTGTCTCGGGCCTCAGCAAGGACAAGCAGATTGGGATGATGGACTGCATAGACACTATTTACTGTTATGTATTTGTACAGCTGTGTGTTTGCAATAACTGTACTTCCCTTTAACATGATTTCTCCCCATATCTCTTATGGAATTATGGAGAGCTGTATATGGATTGTTACTCCTATGTGGCTAAAATGGGTGAGGCCATCTCTTCATCTCTTTGGATGAGGGTTGCTGCTGGCAGATCTGTGGGAGCAAGGAACAATATCCCAATCAGCAGAGTTTTCCTTTATCAATTGTGCAGCAGGAAAAAATATGTTAAGCTTTTAATCAGCAAGTGCTGGCTGTGAGAAGAGGTAGCCCTTCTGAAATCCTCCCAAGTAGCAGTAGAGGCTGATTAAAAAAAGATACCATTCTAATTACTGGAAAGTGCCTCTAAGCAGACAATCACACACGTTCTTTTCTTTAGAACTATTTATAATGTAAGACATCATCACTGCACATTAACCGTAGTGATTTCACATCTTTGGCAATGTGAACAATTGTCTGGTGTGCCTTTGCACCAAAGCCCACTGTCCTACTTAAGTCCGAGATGTGATGCACAGCAGCTGGGAGGTTCCAAGTGTTCCCTGCCCAAAGAAGAACATATTCAGATATAGTCTGAATAGTACAATTCTGCCCAAGTCACCTGCCTCTACCCACCTGGCATTTAGCTTGCCCTTGGATAGTCCTAGAAAGAGCTTCAACAAGAAGCACATAATATGTGTATTGTCTTTCCTCTAAAATTTGACAGATTTGATTATTGTTTCCTTTGATTTGAAATGGACACATAGGATTAAGTGTCTGATTTTATCTGTTGGGGGGGTTCAAGTCTTGTGAAAAAGAGTTAAAGCTTGCTTTCTCATGAGGAGAGATCTTCCCAAGGCCAGCCACAGCTCTGACACTGACAGAGACACTGCCCTGCACCAGAATATACAGCTTGGACTACACAGAGCACCCAAAATAGGCAGACCTCATGGACAGACAGCTGGGGCCCTGGGCTCTAGCAAGCCCATCCAGATCAGCCCCTGGGGACCCTGGCAAACTGCACTAGACTGGATGGTGTCTCTCCTGATGACTAATCTTGGGATCTCTGCAGGTGCTCAGCCGCTCTTATGGGATCTTTGAGAACAGCCATGCAGTCAGTATCTCTTCTAGGAAATTAAATACGCCTGGCACTGGTCTCTTGCCCCAAGGCCAGCTGGACTGGAAAAACCCACTGAGATGCTATTGAACTCTCTTGTCGTCCCAAACAGGGTGGTCCCATCTAACTGCCGATTGGGAATGCCTGTCCTAACTCCCAAACTGGCCCTGGGAACTGCTTGGGAGAGTGCCCAGGCCAAAACTGGGTCAGACATTAGTCTGACAATTCAACAGCATAGGGGGTAGAGTTCTAGTGCGTGGTAGTATTTTTTGACCTTGATTATGCATCTGATGTAGTCATTGTCAGATCTGCAATATAATACAGAGTCCTTTACATACACGTTGTGCACGGGCAGGTGTGAGTGGAAAACAGTCTAAACAGCTGCTTTATTACAATTTGATTTTCAAGTCCAAATTAAGGTGCAAACGAGACCAAATGCCAGTCCAATAATACCATCTTTCTTTTGTGACATTGCATTTATAGGGAAACGAGACGAGGGAGAGTGAGAGAAACGGATAGGTAGTGCAAGCAGAAGATGGTCACAGGGGAAATTCCTTCTCCAGCTCCCAGAGGTAAAGGATATGCTTTAACATTAGACAGCCGGGCAGGAAAAGCCATCTCCCTCAGAGAGACAGCCCTGAGCCCCCTGGGTGGGAAAAGCCATCTCCCTGAGAGAGAGCTTGTAACAGTAAAAATTTGGTCAATAGCCCTCAGAGGGAGATGGTGCCCTCCAGGCGGGCAGAAAGTTTGCTCTCTCCTGTTAAACGGCATTTTCGAGTTTCTGACCAATGACGTTGAAGTCCTCTGCCCAAATGACGGTGCAGAGGAGACCAAATGCCGGTTCAACACTCCTATGAAGTCTGCTTGTAAACAAAAAAGATCAAAGCTCACAGACTAATCCACAGGGGAGCCAAACTTCTTTTTCCAGCATCACTGTGTGATGTACTGCTTTCCTTATGCCTAACTTATCCTGTCATAAAATTTACCTGCAGAGGTCCTTATGCCACCCAAGTGCTGCAGATACCTCACAAGTAGGTACGGGAAGCCACAGGTGGAACCTGCAGCCTTATCCCTCACAAACACTCCCTTGTGCCATCCCCACACAGAGACAGTCTGGAGCAGAGATACGGTGTGAGGGGACTGCTGCCTCCTGACATCTGCGTTGGGACTCCGTTTATCCACAGCTCACCAGCAGCTCATGACTCTGTGTTGAATCTCACCTCAGGAAAAAGGCAGTAAGTGGATAAGAGAGTTTGGTGGTTTTGTTTGTTTGGGTTTTAAATAAAAAAATTATGTATTTATCTAACTTTTTTTAAAATGTGGTTTGTTGTCAATGTCACGCATTGAATACCCCACAGATGAAAAAGTTGCCCACAGATCAAATGTCTCATGGCTAAAAACATCTTTCTGATGACAAATCTAAGTTGACAACTCTGTTAATAGGATTAGGTTCATTAAGGGTCTACTTTCTCTTATAAATCTGGCCCAGATAGCCTGGAGCTTTAGATTTTACACTGCAAAGGGGGCCCTGCTTAGTCTTGAATTTCATGCATTCATTTCCAATGTGTGCTGATGATTGATACTGGTAATATTCAGGGTTTCTAGCCCATACGAGGCTATCTCAAATGTGGAGACCTGAACACCATCTCAAGCTGAAAAAAGCACTCCAGGTGCTTTCAAATTCCCAGACACCCAGCTCTGCTGATGTTTAGGTGAGGGCTGAGCACTCAAGTCTCCGGAAGCTTTCGAAACATGCCCCTCTTGGATTTGAAAACTGTGGCGAGGCGATGGGGAAATGCTGTCCAACAGCCATCTCCAAAAGCACAACAAAGCCTAATGATATTTTACTCCTCAGCTGCTAATTAAAATGCTGGTGTTTAGAGATTTAGGCCTGCAATCCAATCAACCACTTAAAATCTTGTACTTAAATTTTTTTGCATAATTAATCTTTCTGTAATTAAACTCACCCTCAGGATGTTTTCCAGCCACAGGGTGGATGGAATACATTTTACCTGACTTCAGCTGTCACCCGGCCTCCCTCTGCAAGAGACACATGGCACTGAGAGGTGACCCAACTCCACCCTAAAGGCTTATTTGAAAGTCTGGATGGAAGACGCTGGAAGTGCTGGTCCCTTTGTGTTGACGACAGAGTGCCTAAGTGACTTGCTTGGGTTAAGCTCCAAACTTTTTAGCAGTTAACTTTACATGAGATAGGTTCTTTACCTTGCTGCATTTTAATGAATACTGGAAAGTATTGGTCAGAAAACAAGTGGTAATGACTTAGAGCTGGCAGGTGAGTCGTAGCAATATAAATGAACCCTCTAATTACTGTAACCCACCAAACAGTTCCTTGAGGGATATAAATGAAATATGCCAACATCTTCTCAGTAGCAGCAGTTCAGAGCAAATGCACGATCCCAACCCCTACAGAGACTACTCTGGTGTGTCTCACCTCTCTCCTGCCCATGGCAAAAGTTTATAGATTAACACAGTAACAACGTTTCCTGGCACAAGACTCGGAGTTACTGTCTCTGTGCTGGAGATGACAGTGCAATCCCCCTGATCAACCCCATGAAAGAGCCTGTCCTTGGGAAATCTCTCTAAGGACCTTCATGGTGATCCTGCAGTTAAAATGAATGGAAAGAATTTACTTAATGTTTCTGTTATGGGCAAATTTTCCCTGATTCTTTTGCCCTCAATTCCAGCCCAGACTCCTAGCAGAGATACCAACTTCCTTCATTATAGAAGGATCAGCATCTTGCAACAGGATATAATCTCCCAGATGTCAAACTTTTTTCTTTACCTTTTTTTTTCTTTACTTTTTTTCTTTACCTTTTTTTTATTATTTTAAATAAGTGTGGATGTTTATCACATCCAGAAGCTATTGCAGCTGCTGCCTGCTTTTAACAAACCTCCATATTTCTCTCCTGCTTTCTGTGTTTTGCTTTTCCTGGGAATATTTGACAAACAGAATCAGGAAAGGAAAAAGAATGGTCGCAGTTTGCTTTTGAGCTTCTTAGGAGAAGACAGGACAAGTGAGCCTTCAAAAGTTGAGCAGAACTCAAATGCAGATCTTGTCCAGGAGTTTTCAGGGACTTTGCTGATGTGCTTATAGCTTTTTTTTTTCCCCAACCCTTGAAGGTTGCCAAGTTAAGAGCGTATACTAATGGTGAGGAGAGGTCAGACCAGACACTCATCTTGCCCAGTCACCTGTTTCAGATCTGAAAGGATAGAGAGGGATTACGAGAACCTCTCCATTAGACTCACATGCTGAGCAGAAAAGAAAGGTCTAAAAGGAGCACTCAGGAGGGAAATCCATGGCTCTGGCCTCCTCCCTTTCTGCTTTGAGCTGAAGTGGGGATCCCAGCAGTTGCCATTTTCAGGTAGTGGGTGTGTGGTTTAAAGTGGGCCACCGAAGGAGCTCATGAGCTGCAGCCTTACCTTAGGGAGTCTGTACTTTTCTCGCAGGTGAACCCTCAGACAGGCTCGCTCTGCTTTTTTCTGTGCAAATGCTGCATCTCTTTCCATCCTGGAAAGCAGAAAAAGTCAGGATACTTCAAGAGACTAATAAAATACAGTCTTTTACACTGAACAAATTGCTTGGCTACAAAAAGCTCCACAGGGGAGTTATTCCCCAGAGTTATGGGACTTGTCCAAGGGCACAAAAGAAGCAATAGCAGTAAAGTGATGCAAAGGGGTCAGACCTCCTGTGCTCCAAGCTTGTCCTCAGAACAGTCCCCTTGAGTCCTGGGAATAAGGAAGGCTGAGCTAACACTCTTTGCCTGCAGTTTGTACCTGTACTACCTGTTATTGTTGACTACAAGAACAAACAATTCCAATAAGCAGAACAGAAAAATTGCACTTATTCCTTCTACAGACACGACACTCTCTTAGTATGACACCACCCAGAAGGGCAGGGGAGTCTTTCTGAGTCAGGACAAAAGTTTAGCCATCCTAGAGTCCCTTCTCCAAACAGGAGGGGACATTTAGAGAAAGGATTTAGAAGTATAAGCATCCTGTATCAAAACTGCCCAGCTTCCAAACTCAGTGGTGCAGAGTACTGGAGATGGACACTGGCTCTAGGTCCTTGTGTTTGATAGCCCTGGATGGCCTCTGTCACCTGTGAATTTTCCTGGTCTTTTCTTTGCCCATTCATTGTTTCACAATGGCAATGGATTCAAAGGCTTCCCTGGATGGAGAAGGGCTTAGTTCCTTTATGGTTTTATAAAAATGTTTTCCCTAGATTTGAGAACTGGTCTGCACAATTTTTGGTGAGATTAATTATGTCTTTATTTGCAAAATACGTCTCCTGGAAGATTTTTGGTAACTTTTGGTAACATTTACCTTTCCCCTCCGCCTTGAATTTTTTTCCCCTCAGTAATATTTTCATGGAAATCCCATTGCAAAATTGATCTTGTTTCAGTATAGGTCCTTTGTCACATAAAAGCTACTTGCAAGATCAAATGTGACTTTTCCTCTGCTCCCAAAATGAGTTTTTGGATTTCTCTCTCTAAAAACAAACATTCTGTGCTTTATTCCAAGCCAAACGATGCTTCTTCGGGGGTTTCATGATAGAAATGTCTGATGCTAAATACAGACCTGGATACCTCGAATTCCGTCAGTCATTAACCTGTCACCTATAATCATCTTACCAGAGGGATTTACACAACCATTATGCAATTGACCATTAGAGGAACAGATGCATTTGAGCTTTAAAAGGCAATCGTTTTATTTATAATTACACATGGTTTGAACTCCGACAAGTTCAACAAGTTATTTCTCTTTTCATTTTTAAACACCACAAGTGGTAAAGATTGCATTTACAGACCAGACTGAGATTTAATCAGTTCTGCTTTATTTAGCAGATTTTAGGAGAAACAACCATATTAAAACTCTGCTCTAGATAAATATAATCCATTTAACACAGCACTGTCTTGTGTCTGCCATAATAAACGTAGACAAAGAAATATTAAGTATTGAAAGTGTACTCCCCATGCAGTTCCAGGAGAAGAAATCATATGTATTTTAGAATTAAATCCTGCACCACACAGAGCTTGGAAAATTTCTATAGATAAAGTAACACCAACTCAAAATGAGTGCAGCACATCCAGCTGTGGAGATAGCAGGAAAGCACAGGGAGACAGTTGCAGGATGAGGATGGGGAGGCAGGAAGGGGGAAATAATATTTTACCATTTCCAGCAGGTGAACTTATTATTTTGGAAAGTCTTTTTAGCAAAGATTCATCTGCTTTAAAAAAAGAGTGAAGAGCTGAATGTTTGCCTTTTCCTTGGGTTATTTTTATCTGCACCGAGTTACCAAGAATCAGCCCCGTACTGATAATAAGGGAACAGGTACTCACTTCTCCTCAACCATTTGCTTTTGATATTCCTCATACTCCTCTCTGGTCATTCCTGCAGCTGCTGCTGGATCAGAAGGAGTGCTCTCTTCTTTGTTTTCTTCCCCTCCACCTCCAAGTCCCAAATTCTTTACCTGGTTGCTCAACATGCTTTTCATTAGAAAGGCCATCTTCTCCAAAAAAAAAAAGAGGAAAGCTAGAAGCAAACAACTGTGAGAAAGCCAAACCAAAAATGCTTTTAAACCCAACAATTGTAAGCAAGAGAGTTTCTACAGCCACATCAGCTCTTCAAGGGCACAGCGCTAGTGAAACGTGAATGCCAAAACCAGTTTGTCAGCCATAATCTGGATTAAAGAGTGAACTCCTTAATATCTGGAGGCAGATGGTTCAGATTACTCAAAAAAAATCATTAGATGCAGCTACCTACTTTTTATATTAATGCCCTAAGCTAATTGTACACACACACACACACACACAGAGAAATCAATTATAGTGTGTAATAGCATTTTGACATCTTCAGCCTTGAAACTCTCTTGCTGTCACAGAGATCAGAACATTCCCTGGAGCACAACACATCTGAATTCCAAACCTGCCTGCCTAAAAGGCCACAGCAACACCGTAACCTTCAGGCCATGGAGAGGAAATACTTCTGTATTTACACAGCAAAGGAGATTGGAAAACTGGGGGTTCTTCCTTAAGCAAAAAAAACCCTGATCCTTTTTTTATCCATCCAAATTTCACCCCAGTGGACAGAAAGTACATGGAATGGTTTTCTTTCAGCCACTTGGTTTGTCTCACAGACTGCTATGATTACTTTTATTTTTCCAAGGAAGTAATTCCCCCCCCCCAAAAAAAAACCCCCAGCAGATCGTATCTTCCTAATTTTGTTTCTCTTGGCTTTATGTCAGCTCTTCCCCCAGGTTGTCTCCATCTGCAGCACCACTCTGGTGCTGCATAGAACACCTCCTGTTTTGAACCCTAGCTGTTGGTAAAGGAGAGATTGATCTGACTGATTCTGTGTTTCTAATACATCCTGGATGCCTTTTGCTTGTGGGTTGTTTCCGTAGGTCCTCACCTTCCAAACTTTCATCCATGTTATTAGACTTGCCAGGTCTATTCAGGTGAAGATTTGCAGGATCTGCCACCTAGGTCAGACTATTTGGGGAAAGGAAATCACCTGCTAGGTCACAAAAGGTCATGATTTTGGGTTTTCAGCATCCTGCTATGACTGATTGCACATGCCTTAATGAAACATTCTGTACTTTTGATTATCTAAATGGTTCTGTCTGCACTCTCATAATTTTGCTGAGAACTGAGAGATGGGAGGATTCCAGTTGGCTTAATGCTTTAATCTATATTACAGCCTTTCTAATTAAAGCAGACCCATTACTATTAAAAAAAATTAACAAACAAAAAAGGCAAAAGGCGGGATGTTCTTTAATCCTGGATTATTAGTCATTAAACAAGAAACTTCAAATTTCTTTTTGAAATTATTACTCAGAAGCACGAATCCCAAATAACAACGGCATTGCTTTGACAGACTACAAATACACTGTGCACTTTCAGAACTAGCTGCAAGAACCTGTAGGTAGGATAAACTTTTCACACCTGACCCACTCCAACCTATGGGCACTGAAACTGCTGAGAAACACAGAGCAGACCAGTGACAAAACTCTGGAAGACACAAGGTAGCCAGTACACCCAGAACAACCCTGTTTTGGCCAGTACTGCATCTATTACAGTTAAAAACCACTTGCTGCTCCTTGTAGATTCCAGGGATCACGGGCTTAGTGAAATTAGCTGCTAATTGAGTCTTCATGTTGCTGCTTCCTTGGCTTTCAATCTGTCTCTTTTCCCTCTAGCTTAAGCAGTGATATCAAAACTGCTTCACTTTCCTGGACAGGTACCGAATGAAAAGAAAAAGGCTTACTAAAAATATGCATCTTTATTCAAATAAGGTTATATCTGAACTCCAAGTGTCAATTTACATTAGTCAGAAAACAAATACATGAAAACGTCAGCTGTTGGAATTGAAAATAATAAACCCCCAAACCAGTAGACAATTTTTGTGTGACAGTAAATCGATCCATCAGAAATGTCAAATTTTCTTCAAATAGCAAGTTACAAACTGTAGCAGGTAAACTACAAACTGTAAAACAGGTGATTTACAAACCGTATTATTGTGCATTTTACTTTGGAAAGATTCAGATGTGACCATGTATTTGACACACCCTGACCAGTACAATCAGATTCTCTTGTCACTGCCAAATATCTGCTACTTATCGTCCACAGTTCAAATCCAATTACTCGACTTGTTCTCCCTCAGACTGCCAAGCTGGACTCCAAGTTGTTTTCTCCTCCTAGTTGTGAAATCTTACTTGATAAGGGAAGAACCACACTACCAGTGTTGAAAGGACCTTCTGGTAGCCAGCTTGACTGGCAAACATTCTGCAAGTCCAAATTGGTTGTTGTCCCTTTGAGAACAGGCAGGACGAAATAGGAGCTGGGCAATGGGGAACTTGCTTTTGATCCAGCGAGTGGTGAGGCAGTTATGGAAATTCCAAGGAGAGGCAACTGTGAAATGAAGCACGAAGCAAAGGTTATCAGTTTCCTCACACTGCGCTGGCTCCCTAAAACAGAAGTTTCCCAGTTGCAGATGGGAGATGTGTCCGATCTAGCAGCTGCATAAACACGTCAGCTGAGACTCCTACTGAAGGTACAACTGCAGGCTTCAAGTTTTCCCCTAGACACCCCCAAGCCTTCTTTCTAACAAAAGAAATGGAAGTATGGGCTGCTCCAGCTTCAAACCCAAAGTTACCGTTGGATAAATTCACAGTAACAATACAGGCGCTTCTTCCACTGGATACATCAGAGCCGCTCCTCCTTACGCCACATCCTGCTTATCCAAACCCCCTTGCAGCCCCCCACCGAGGGGCCTGGCAAAGCCTGCTGGGAGAGGAGGAGGTCTGGTGGGATGTTGCACCGATGGAGGAAGGCCTGCACTTGAGAGGAACAACACTGTACATTTTCAGTAAAGTTAAGAAAATAGATTTAGTTCAGAGAGTCAGGGTTGGAACAGTTTAGACTCAAGGCACCTGTAAATATTTGCTGGTGTTGGAAGAACTGAAGAGACAAATTCTGGCGTGTTATCCTGGCTTACCTGGAAGGTTTTTTCCCCTTGATTTCCCCATTTATCCCCCAAGACTAACCTAAGGCAGTAGTTTCTCCAATTAGCACAGTCAAATCTTCTCAACTTTACCAGTGAATCTATAAACTACACCACCTGCAGTGCACTACCCACTGTGGGCACGTTAACTGGTGCGTAGGTAGTGCGGTTTTCCTCAGTACAGCACAGGCATTCACTGTCTGCACACTGTATTTTCAGTGGCAAAATGGGTTGCATAGATATCTCCTTCCCCCACAGTGACAGGCACAGGACTGAAGGGATCTTCACTACAGTGAGCTCTGCAGCACGTGCTGCACCCCCAGGGAGCAGACTGCAGAGATGCAGTAGTAGTATGTTAAGGGCACAGATCATTTTGGTGGATGCAGACAAACAAAGGAAGAGTTAAAAGTGGAATATCCTGTTGCATTTGTGTATTTGATAGAATTTTTAAAACCCGTCAAAATATCTATTCTAACTCTCCAAGTCAAACTCAAGGACAAAGTTACCAGAGGTATGTAAACGAGGCAAAATGAATCGCTTTCACAGTCTCAAATTTGGCTGGCTGCTTCTTCCTTTCCTGGAGCAAATGTTCATTTGATAAGCAGTATCAAAACCACATGTTCAGTCTCACGCTTTCGATATTAAAGCAGGAATCGACACAAAATACTGGTCCTACAAACTGCATTAACAAACCTGTCTGAAGCAACACCTTGTGAAGAAATGGTTGAACACCTAACACCTGTACTTGAGACTACTTGCCATGTCAAGATTTAAATCAAAGCATCTGCATTTGGTACGTGAGAGACACACGACAGCATTAGAAAAGACATATTGATACGCTAAACACACCCTTAATAAAATCGGATTTGAAGAGGTATAAAGCAATAATCTTTGCTGGAAAAGCTCCACAAGTCTCCAAACAAAATTACAGACAGACTTGAAACCACAAAAAAAAAAAAGAAATCAGGCCCACAATATACTTGAAGAAACTACTTTATCACATTTTCTCTCACTGCCTAAAACCAAAAGCCAAAATAAGAACATAAGGCTTTCTTTGCTTGTTCTGTATAATTTGTTGGGATTTTTTTAATATCAACAGTCAGAGTCTTTGTGTTCACATGTTAAAAAGTGTTTAAACCTGTATTTCATAAAGAGTTAGAATTAACAAAAATATTCTTATCTTTTGAAATCCAAGTGGTAAACAAATAAAACACTTATAATAAATTTTTACTTCCCCCCAAAAATACAGAAGAACAGGGGAGGTTTGCCTTCTTTCCTCCCTCCCCCTCTTTTTTTTAACTGGTATGTCAGAACACTCAATAGCAAATTTTCTGCATGAATCATCCATCTGCAAATCACGCTACAAACAATCAGCAAACCTGCAATTGCCTCCTCTGGAGTCTTAACAAAAGCAGAGGAACAGGCCAGTTGCCTTTCAGTGTTGATGAGAAAGTTGGCTGAGAACACAGACCGGGGTAGGGTCTGCAATCTTCCCCCATCCAGCATTTGCTCTACTGCTCCACGGTCTGTTTTCAGCTTCAGCATCGACCGTTGCAATAAGAACTCATTTTGTTGAACAAAATTCAATCATTGACAGTATTGACGCCTATTGAGCACTAAAGTGTCCCTCATTTACACAAGTGTAGAGTCCTCTGTGCATACATACTGCTGTTATATGCACACACAAAAGGAACGAGTCATCAAAAGAACTTTTTGGCTGCTGCTTCTTGTTGGCTCCTGAAAAAAAATGCAGAAAAGAATTCAAGTACTTATAGCACAGAAGTAGCTAACTGGTTTAAATTTTCATTGATGTGAGGACTAAAAGATGCCACTCCTTATCAACAGAGACTTAAGAAAATCAAATAGAAGTCATATCACAAAACCAGGATATAATTTTTTCTATTTACGAAGACATCGGTAGCGTTGCTATTGTTTCAATTTTGCATCAGGCACAGGAGGGATAAAAAAACCCCACATTCTGGACAGAATCCAGAAACTGTGAAAGAACCCAGAAACGGATTTTTAAAAAAAAAAATTTAGCATTTTTAAAAGCTTCTCAGTATCTGACTGGCCCAAAAATCATCTTAGCAAAGGAAACCCATGCAATTAAGCAGGGAAAGAATTTACTTGAAATAGGATTTCCTTTTTGTCTCTGGCACGGAACATATTTATTTTCTTAGTGGGCACAGACACTGAGGATCAACCCCACACAGCTGCCAGAATTACCAGGGCATCCAAAAGAACTGGAGGGGACCAGCCCCTCGTTTGTCTTGGCAGAGAGGCAGACAGGTCATAAAAGTAGTGCTATCAGCAGCACTGGGCTGGTATCAATACTGCTTATCCTTCCACAGAGGTAGAAAACAGCCTTTTTCTCTTTGAATCAGCTATTTTGATCCCTGATTCTGATGAGGGTGTGTGACTACCAAGCAAGTACATCACCCTCTTCCACCAATGCCAATTAATTTGAACGTGGTGACTTCACAAGGAGGAGGAGAAGAGGAAGAACCATCCTAATCGGTTTAGCTCAAAAGACAAAAACCCTCTCAACGTGGCAAAGGGATAAAGGCTTGTAAGAAAAGTTCACCGAGGCATCTGTAAATGGGATAAGTCATTTGAAGGGACACATAACAAACAAAAAAATTAAAAAACCAAACCCAAATCACATCAGATTTTGTTGGGATATCAGTTAACTTCAGTAAGTCCAGCAGAGGATGATATTTGCCTTTTTTTAAGTAAAAGCACACTTACCTGTACATGATGTAACCGATGAATAACACTGTTTGCACCGCCACAAACAGGATGAAATGCACTGTAGATAAGCACGATGGAAACGGTGGCAACTCTGGACACTTTGGTTTCTCACTAGATGGCTGAAAAACAAGCAGGACAATATTTGAAAGGAGAGCAAACCAGACTTCTATGTAAGGAAAAAAAACCACCCTCGGGTCTTTGCAACATGATGTAAAAATCAGAACACAGGTAGAAAAGGGGACAGAAATGACATTGCTCTGAAAAGTCAAACTCTCACTCGTCTAACTTTCCCTTTGCACCTTTATGTTTCTCAGATAAACTGACTTCTGGGGGACAGAGGGGAAAGAATAAGAGAAAAAAAAACCACCATAAATTTGGTATATTAATCAAGAACCTTCTATGAGATCATTCAACTTAATTGCCACATAGGCTAGATCAAGGTGATGAGCACAGTCATCTTTCACACTTACAAACCTTAAGCAGAACCTGCCCAAGTTTCCCCTGATTAAAGCTCTCCCTTCTGTGCAGAAGCAACACAGTCTGCTCTGTAGAGAGCTGTTAAGTAGGGGGACAAACACACCCACACACACACAAAAAAAGTACCCAGAAAACCTAATTGCTTGACCTTGTTTCCACAGGAAATTAGACTAAAAATCATGCTCTTTGTGCAAAACTTCTCATCAAGACACAGATCATGCAGTTAGGTCAAGGCACTGCAGTTTTAGTGAAGCAGCTTAATGAAGGATTAATTGCTCCGTAAATTGCAGGCTGGCTCATCCTAGCTTTTCACTGACAGCCAAAGAAAGGAGTATTACAGTCATGCTTTACACTAGCAGCCCAGAAATTACCATATTTCGTTGTGCTAAATGCTCAATGTCCCTCTTGACTAGATGGAGGTGTTCTTTGATGTCATTGAAGTGCTGGGTTGTTTCATAGGCTCCTGCAGAGCCAGGATGTTGAGCTCCGCTGATGGATCGCAGGGTATCGGCCACGGAGTTTCTGACACGAAACAAACAGCAGAACAGCTTTGCTACAAACAGTTCAGCACAAGTAGTTTGCAATACAAAGCTGACCCGAAAGGCAGAAAGCATTTTTTTTCCAGCTTTCAAGAATACCTATCAAGAAATAACCCCTTAATCGAACGACGATTTGAGTTAATTGCACAGCGCGCCATCTCCCAGAGCCAGGCTGAGAACGGGACCTGCCAAATGTTCTATGGCCACACATCTGCTTTGCCTGACTGGCTGGAATGAGAGTTTTATCTGAGGCTCTTGCTGAGGCTTTAGGATAAGCAGAGTTTAATGCAATCTTTGAAGGAAGGCAAAAGCTGTTTGAAAAATAAATAAAGAAACAAACACAGCCGTGTAAGAAATAAAAATAAGGAAGAGGCTTTAGGGATAAGAAAAGATTTAGATGCATCCTCGTTTCATGATTATCATTTATATGAGGAACTCATTTCCCATATGCATTGTCATAATACTTAATATGGTCTTCATGTGAATTCATTTGGCTTCTACAACAAACAAAATTAAATCCATAAAAAGTTGAGGTTCCACAACTAATTTTGTTTGAGGTAAACTAGTCAATGAGAGAAAAAAACCCCATAATCTCTAATCAATATGTTTACATAATTTTCCCCTACTGTGCTGCTGCTTTTGAGTTGCAAAGAGGATTATTCTACAGCTAAAATATTTATCATGTGATTGTTAATCTCTTCATTATTACCAGAATAGACAATCAAAATTTATGTCTTTGGATTTCTTTTTAATTTACTTAAAACTTTACATTTCGTTCAGATGAGAGCTTCCTTCAGTGCCTTCACAGTGCACCCCTAACTCCTTGTACGGTGGGCAGCAATCTGTCAGAGTATCTTAGACTGATTTGGTTCAGGAGGGAAAATTAAAGCTCATCCAGTGTCACCCTCTGCTGTGGGCAGGAACACCTTCCACTAGCCCAGGTTGCTCCAAGCCTTGTCCAACCTGGCCTTCAACTGGTTCACATTAGGAACTAAAAAAAAAAAGCTCCCACACTGGCTGGAATAATATTCACTGAGGAGACTGGAAACAACACGTAATCCTCCCATTTGTTAAGTGTCACACAGAATCGTACGGCTGCTTTCGAAAGAGGCCTTATTCCCTGTGCAAACAGCACAAGAACTGATTAATATCTACCTGTGCTTTCCAGTAATGTTGTGATAATGTATTTTAGAAGGAAGTTTCTCACTGGAAGATTTCTCTCTTAACTAACCCACGCAAGCAGCACTGTGCCCACTGCCTAATAAATGCTGACAGCGGTTCTGTCACTGCTCTCAGTGCTACGACACAAGCGGAACGCTCACTTTGTTGTTCTCCCTCCCAGCAGCAGCATCTCTCTGTAATCAACAGAAATCTGCATGCCCACCTTCCCCCAGACCCATCCACTGTTCAAAAGCAAAACAACTTCCCTAAAGGCTTCGATTTAGTTTTGCATTAACGACACCGCGCTGGTGGTTTCCTGCTGCACAAACACGTAAAAATTCTTCTGTAATCAGATGGTTAAGAAATCCACAAATCTTGACAAGGAAATTACTTGGCCCTGTAAGTCCCAGCAACGACAGGCTGTTCATTTCTGTCCATAAAAAAAGCATTTCTTTAATCTAAGGAAAATATTAAGACGATGTTACGCAAACTCTGAGCTGATAAGTAGTCACTGAAAGGGCAGACTGCCAACGTTAACAAGAAAATCTAATTTGCTTGCAAGGTATAAAGATTTGTCAAGAATATTAACATAAAAGCTTTCGTGGAAGAACAAGTGCAAAAATGGAAGGACTCTAATCTTCATTCTACAAAAAACTGACCTACTTAGATAAATCACAAGAGCTGCCTTGGAACTAATGCAGAAAAAAAGCGCCACAACTTGTTTTTCTCCTTTTTTTCCCCTTCTGTTTTTAAACACAAGGTAAGGGATGCTTTAGCTGCTGTAAATGAAGGGTTAAACCAGCTTAAAGCCATTCCTGATTAAGGCAGCAACAATAAAACATCTTAAAAAAGTACACAGGCATTTTCTCAAGTCCATTCTAGCACCTCTGAGATACAGCTTTTCTTCCCTGTGTTTAAAAGGGACTGGACTTATCTGTTCAAGTGGAATCTCATGATCAAAAAAAAAAGGCAAATTAGGGGCTGAGCCATCTTAGGGACACAAACTTACTTTATATATAGAAATTAACTGTATGCAGAGAGTCATCACTAAGGAACTGACACAGAAACTTCAAGTTTGTCAATACTGTCCCACTGAAATAACAAACAGGATTTAAAAGGGGGGAAAATCACATGACATTCAAAACACAGCCTTAATGTTTAGAAGGCATTTACCTTATTTCATTTACTTGTCTAATGACCTCTTCCTGAGTTTTCACAACTGTCTCAATCTCTTGCTGGGAAACCTGGTGTGGGGGCAGGGGGAGGAAAAAGATCAACATATCTTGGAAAAAGCAAATCAGTCCCACTACCGAAATCAGGCCAGGCTACGGAGCCGCCGTGGTTTTAATTTACCTGCCCTTGTTGGCCTGGAAAAGCAGCTCCTCTTTTTGCCATCTCCTCTGTGACCGCTGAGACGTATCTCCTCTGCTCATCCAGAATCATGTCCAGCTGCCTGTTAAGCTGTTTGATTTCAAGGTGAATTCGATTCTGCCCCTCGAAGATTTGCCTCAATTCACGGTCACTTACGGTTTCGAAAACATCATCCGCTGATAAAGAAAAAGGCACAGGTAGTTCTTACAGATATGCATTCCTCAGAAGCTGCACTGCATCATTTTCCTTTGCGTCAGCCAGCACTGTTTTACCAACCACCCTTCAAAACATCCTAGCAAGTGCTAAGTAACAGCTACTTTTTAGAAAAAATAAGCTTTAAAAAGTAGTCTGAAGTAGAGAGGTGATGGCAAGTTTCAAATGAGCTCCTCTGCAGTTTCAACAGTCACAAAGTCCAAAGGACTCTGTGGCAAAGGGATTATTATTTCTTATCAATGGTAGGCTGGACAGTGTTTCCAAACCACACTTGACTCTCAAGATAAAATATGGGACCTTTAGAATGGTCCTACCTTATCACTGTGCAATGAAAGAAATTCCAGGTTTGGATGGCTAAAGTACAGTCCTGGTGCATATGCATTCATTTACAGCTAATACAATCCACAGAAGGAAGGAATGGCTTCCATTATACTTGCAAATAAGCAGATTCTTGCTTGCCCAGCATTAGGGTAAGCATTAAAAAGCTTTTCCATGTAAGCACATGTTCCGACATATTCACCAACCCATCTTTAACAGATGGGGAAAAAAACCTTGTCTATGAATGTGCAGAAACAGACCAAAAGATGCCCTTTCAAATAACAACAACAAAAAAAAAGGTCATGCTTTCTTAATCACTTTACAGAGGGATGCATGACCTTCTCTCCCTTCTGTTGTTCCATGCAGATCCTCCTAATTCCCACCAGGTTTCCAGTCATTTGTTTTGTTTTCAATCCAGGCATGACCAAAAGAATTTGCTATTTCAGGAAACACTTGACAAAGACATAACCAAAGAGTCCTAAATAATGTAATTAACACCAGTGGAAGCTTAGTAAGATCAGCCAGAGTATCAGGCCCTAGTTCTGATCGTCCTGGAAAACCAACATTTTCCTTGACAACTGAAAAACACCTCAAACAACTTGCCTGGCTGTCCTTGCACATCAGGGTGTTCCTTTTGGAATTCTTCCTTCTTTTTATCCAGTTCTTGTTGGAAGTGTTCAAACTCCTCTTGATACTTCTCTTTATCTTTCTGAGGAATTTCTGCATCTGGTGTTGGCTTTAAAACATTATCAGGGGGAAGGTGTGGGGGGGGGTGAGGGTTTTTTTCACGTTCTCCAGCAAGGCTGTTCAGATTTCAGATGTGAACACTTGACACAGCCACTGGAGCACATTGAGTTGAAGTGAGAAACCGCACGTTCCCGTGGAGACCCACAGCTTGTCCCCAACAGACAAGTACTTTTTACTATTAAAATGTAATCAAGTTTGACAAGCATAGATGCTGTTTAACCATTCTAGAGGTAGGGCAAGTTGAAAGCAAGAACTGATATTTGCCCACTTTTCTAAACAAAGTGTACTTTTTAGTATTTCATCATTTAACATCATTGTTGCTTCACTGATGTTCCCAGAATTCTGGTCTCAGAAATATTAATTACAATACTACCAAAACAGAATAGCACCAGTTTCATTTCTCTAAAACAGATGACATCACAGCTACGTGCCAAAATCCTGAAACAGAGATGCCAAGTGTGGCTTCAGAGGGAATGCCATCATCTGGTGCTGCACAGAAAACATGTACAATAACTAACACACTTTATTAATTATGCATAAAAATGCTTACTACTTCCTTCCCAGGCTCAGTCAACTGGAAGGTCAGGAATGACAGGACATCGTGATCATCTGTATTCAACAAACAAAACAAAAACATGTCACAAATCCCAGTACTTCCCTTCCCAAGTCACCTTTCCACCCGCAAAGGATCTTCAAGGAACAGCACCCTCCCAAAGTCCTCCCAAGAGCTTGTGCAGTGGGGAAGGAGACTATACAGTGGCTGTGTCAGGACAAACTGAAAAGTCTTCTGCTGTAGCCAGGGAAAGGCCTAAGCATGTCAGTAATTTGGGAATGGGAGAGGATTAATGACATCATCACGGTCAAGAACTGGTACAATGCATCAACACTAGCAGTAGCCTCTTGCAAGCCCTGCAAGTCCCCCACACCGTTTGTCACAGTTTGAAACATTTACTACCTGCAAGTCCCCCTGTTGCTGCAGATATTCCAAAATAGCCTTGGGATGGCAACTCCATATCTTCCACTTTGGCACACAGTTCGTAGTCGTCTTTATCCGGAGTAAAGCCATTGTTAACAAACACCTAAAAGGACAAACACTTGGGATTTTTACCCCAGAAATCTACTGGTGTTAATTGCTTTGGCAGTTCACAGTAATGGTCACAAATAAAACTTAGTGGGTAATTCAGCAACCAAAAGCTGTTTCTTTTCTGAAGGACACATTTTACAAAGAAAAGGCATAAGCTCTCTATGTTAAAAATGGAAAAATAGGATGGATTCAAAGTTCAGCGTGACAGATTTCAACATTCTCTATTCATCACTTAAGGGGACACAGCATGCAGAACTCACACACAAGAGGAGGTGTCAGGGACCAGACACATCCCAGCACAGAGCAACCCTGGAATCTGAAACGTGATCTTTGCTTGAGAGCGACAGACACCTCTCACTGTGACAACACAGGACAAGGTCCACCCTCTTTGAGGTGCATTCCTGTTTACTCTTAAAGAAACTTCTACTGCACAATGGCAGCTGTGTGGCTTATGGCTGACACCTACGAATGTATGAACAGCACCCTTCCAGAAGAGATCAGGAGCCAAACACACTTTGTAGCTGTCACATCTCAGCACTGCATCAGCATTTTTCTCTCCTTACCTACAAGGAATTCACAGTCATCTGAACAGTATTTAAGAAGCCTGAGAGACTTGCTTATACCGGTGGTTTTCTACCTTCTTTAATCCTCAAAGCCCTGCTGTTTGTTGGAGATGGGAAGCCTCAAGCAGCAGATTCAAAGCTAGTCAAAGAGTTTAATTTTTTTAGTCCCGTTTCAAGAACCTTTTACAGTTAGCCACAACACCCTTTGCAGCTTATTAAGGAGCTGCTCAAACCCTTGAAGCTTAAACAGATACTGCAACAACCTCACGCTTCAGGAGCTGAGGACCGTGAGCAGTTCCCTTATTTCAGAGTACTTACAGTCAGTGTTTTTTTGTAGTATGCTATCTTGACTCGAACAGGATAGGGCTTGTTACGGAAGTCCCTCAGACAGGATGCCAGTGCTTGCGTGGAACCGTCACTAGACAAGAAAGCAACGTTAGGATCTATCAGCTAAGACCAGAAAGTATCAACCTATTGCTGAGCAACATCAGGATCGCTTTTCCATATGCAAGTTTTCCAAAGCCTGTCCCTGTAACTGCACTGAGCTTTTCTGCAGGCTGGAATCTGCAGCATGAGATGCTTTACACATGACACAGCACAGATGGAATGCAGGAATGGGGAAATCTGTTTGCTTCTAAGATACACTCCTGCATCTGTGAGCAGAGGTGGAAATCAGCTGTAGTCCAGACAGCACCAACTAAGCTAAACACTCCTCAGACAATCCCAAAAGGCATCAATTGTGGTGTTGTTCACAATAAACCATCCGAAACCAAAATTAATCCAATCAGGTTTAGTAACAGGCAATTAGCTTTCACTTAGTCACTTCTGTCAGTCAGGAGCTGTGTGTGGAAGACATCTGTGAGCAACGAAGAGGTAAAAAGTCTGTACCTCTCTCAGAGTTCACCCATCCCAAAAGACATTTGCCACTGAAATATCCATCAGCTGCCAATTTCTGTGCTGTTACTGCCAAAGCAGTACTTTAATAAACAGAAAATCTCAAATATGAAGGAAACAACAAGGTTTCCCATGAAACTTCCTTGTTTCTCCAAGGCTTTCGTGCAAAGTTTCATCAGTCAAAAGCAAGCACTCCCCAATAACACTGAAAATAAACTTACTTCTGATGGTCATACAGAAGCTTTCCATTGTTGCCTACAACAATCACTCCGGGGTTGTTTTTCTAGAAAAAGAAATGGTAACCAAATGGAACAGTTTGATTTGAAGTTAAGCATCAGTAACATCATTGACAGCCTTTCTGTGACAGAGCACTTTGAGTCATTACACCTCAGGGGCTTTTATTCTGCTGGAATTTCTGAATGACACTAGCAAGCTCCAGGCTTTGCAAAAGACTGACACGTTCTTTGCGTGGTTAGAGGTGGGAAAAATACACATAAGTTAAGTTCCTTCTGTGTTTCTGCATTTGTCCACCTATGGTAAGTGGTAGCATTGAAAATTACCATAAGCGGACAAATGCAGAAACACAGAAGCCACCGGTTGGATCGTGGAGATACAGTCCTTGAGACTAACTGATGACTTAGTCCATCCAACTTGGGATGTTTTTCCCGGTGTTATGTAGCCAAGCAGACACTGTGTTGACATCCCACTGACCTTGTCACAGTGGTTAGAAAAACCTTAGGAGCTTTCTGTCAGAGACTAAACAAAGGCTGTTGAACATTCCCCCCCCCCCCAGTTATTGGAATTGCTGGAGAATGAAAACAAACCAAACGACAATGGCAAACAAATTGCAGAAGAATTTTTCCATACTGGGGACTGAAGCAAGTAAGAGATAGTAATTTAAAAAAGCCTGAACACTCCAGTCCTTAAGACTGATACAGGCATGACCAGGACTCCTGTTTTGATTAAAAGTGACACATCATCACTTTATACAAAGGGTTTTACACCACACTGACTAAACTTGTTGTGATCAGAGTCCCAGTGCTCTCAGAGCTCTGGCAGGCAGTGCTGTTCATGTGCAATTTTTGGCAGATGGCATCCTCAGCCAGCTGAGCTATGCCAGTGTCCATGTTTATGCCAGAAGTCAGGAAAAGAAAAAAGAAAAAAATTCTTCGTAAGTTGAACTGATTCTGTGCCTTGTCTTTGAAGATCAGAAACATAAACATCACCTTCAGGCTTTCAGTTTGTTATATGCACTATAGTTTGCTGCGTATCAAAAGCCATCTGTGGGGGGGAAAAAAACGGCACATACACCCACTAAAATATATCTAAAATGTCTAAAAGCAAGCCAGAGTCTGCAGGGAAAGCCAAAAAAGCAAAGCAGGCCTACTATGTATTATTAAAGTTTCCCAGGATCATTCTGGGCTGGAACACTGGAAATTGAAAACAGCAACTGTCACTCCCATCTGCTACAGAATTTTTGCTGCTGAGCTACTCAAGGCAGATTTGGTCCAGAAAAAGAGCATCTCTGAAGACAGACACAGAAACTGGTGTTTCCACTTCAACGTTCAAGCTTAAAAAAACAAGTGGGAAAAAGTCTAGTAAAACTTCTGTAAGGGAAACTCATCTATTTTATTTTATCCCTCGGAAGTGAAAGGGAAGAAGAGCAGGAAAATAACATCCTATTTTGTCCACAACATTATTAGTTTGTGATCTTTACCAGAAGAGTTGACTTCCAACTAACCTTTCCATCATTGTCAAAAGAATCAAAGAAAACTCCCACACCGTTCCATTTATCAGCGGCCCCGAAAACAGGCCCTTCCAAGCCTTGCTCTTCTGTAAACCAGACTGCCTGTTGGGAAAGCAAGAAGAGTTGGTAAGTGCAGATTCACTTTCAAAGCGTGACTATTTCTTTCGGTGAGATCAGGTTGTTCACTCGTACCAATCCATCAGCTCCAATGCGGCCTCTTCCTGTAACTCGAAAGGTCACTTCGACTTCCCAGTATTCAAATACTGACTTGTTTTTTGTCCACACCGAGCCCTTTTGGCTCTTCAGAGATGTCGTTATCCGAATCTGATCCGCGCTTGGTATGGCATCTGGAAAGGAGAGGAACTGACACCTCATGTACAAAAGAGAACATGTTGCAGGTGCTTAACTAGACAGTTAACAAATCTTCCAAACTTAGAAAGTCTGCTGGTCTCCTCAACTAGAGAACAGTTTCCAAAGGAACTTTCGAGACGCTTGGGGGCCAGGAGAACCCAAAAAGCAAAATAACCCAGACCTTTACTTCCAACAACTTCATTGCTACTGCTTTACAGAGACCTGCTCCCCTTCCGTTTGGGACTACAATGCACAGCTTAAACAGAACATCGGTCTTGCTGTTCAGATACATGTTAAAGAAAAATAAAAAAAATCAGGTTTAGCTTTCTTCTGTATCCTACATGACTCTTCAGAAATCACAGGTTTCTGTTTTGCTTTTTAAAAGGAGATGTTTCCAAGTTAATAGTTTAAAAGAATAATAGGCATACATTTAGAAAGATATTCATTTGCTCACATTAAATGATATCTATTTTTGTGATTTGCTTTAAAAAGCAGGGGAAAAGAAGCTCAGCTGTTGACCATTTCCTTTGTGTCACCTGCAGCATAATATACATACATAATTTACATTTATGAATTAAGCCATATCAACTAAATTAAAGTCTATAAAAAAAAAAGCACAGCAGAACTTACTGCAGAGAAACTATAGGAAGGTAGAACCTTACGTGCTGTAAATGTCAATACCTTCTAAAAGCGGGGGGGGGGGCCCACTTAGGAAGAACTAGAAGCCTTTCTGAGCACAATGAAACCCTTAACCCGTACTGCAGAGAACACATAGTCTGTATAAACGCTGTTCAGTGAAGTCGTATTTGCGAAGGCAGAATTTTTCATTTCTGTGATGAAACTCAACACAGTTCCTGTCCGCGGGGCGGCCCGGCCCGGGGCGGCCCCCAGCGCGGCAGCAGTGACACATCAGCACTGCTCGGCAGTCCCCTCCCCACGGCCGGCACCAGGGCCGGGGGGCCCGCGGCCACTTCACCGCCACCGCAGCGCCCGCTCGGTGCCGCCGGGGCACGGCCGCTGCTCGGCCCGCCGGCCCCGGCCGCCTTCGCAGGTCTCCCCGGGCCGGCCGCTGCTGCCTCCGCCGCAGGAGTGCGATCGGCCCGGCTCCGCCGCCCTCCTGCCCGCCACTTACTGCCCGTGTGCACCCAGAACGGCACCGTCCCGTCCGCCTGCACCAGGTGCGGCCCCTTGAAGCTGTACTTGTACTCAAAGCGGCGATGCGGCGCAGCAGCCGCCGCGCTCTCCGCCTCCTGCGCGGTGGCGAGCGCCGGGCGGGCGAGGGCGAGCAGGAGCAGCGGGACGGAGACCAGGGGGAGCCGCGCCGCCATCTTGCCCGTGCGGGACGCCGGGCACGGCCAGCGGGGCGCCGCCTGATTGGCCGAGCGCGGGGGCGGGCACGGGCGGGGCGGGGCCTCGCCGCTGCCCACTGCCCAGGGGGCGGGGCCGGCGCGCGGGGCCGAGGGGCGGTGTGAGGGGGCGGCGCGAGCGTTCGGTGTGAGGGGGCGGCGCGAGCGTTCGGTGTGAGGGTTCCGTGCGAGGGTTCGGTGTGAGGGGGCGGTGTGAGGGTTCGCTGTAAGGGTTCGGTGTGAGGGTTCCGTGCGAGGGTTCGGTGTAAGGGGGCGGTGTGAGGGTTCGCTGTAAGGGTTCGGTGTGAGGGTTCCGTGCGAGGGTTCGGTGTGAGGGTTCCGTGCGAGGGTTCGGTGTGAGGGTTCCGTGCGAGGGTTCGGTGTGAGGGTTCGGTGTAAGGGTTCGGTGTGAGGGTTCCGTGCGAGGGTTCGGTGTGAGGGTTCGGTGTAAGGGGGCGGTGTGAGGGTTCGATGTAAGGGTTCGGTGTGAGGGTTCCGTGTGAGGGTTCGGTGTGAATGTTCGGTGTAAGGGGGCGGCGCGAGCGTTCGGTGTGAGGGTTCGGTGTGAGAGTTCGGTGTAAGGGGGCGGTGTGAATGTTCGGTGTGAGGGTTCCGTGTGAATGTTCGGTGTGAGGGGGCGGCGCGAGCGTTCGGTGTGAGGGGGCGGAGTGAGGGCGTCGCTGAGGGCCGGGCCGGGGTTGGGCTGGGCTCGGCTCCTCCCGCGCGCGTCCCCGGGGCACGGCAGGGTCCCTGTCGCGGTCCCGGTCGCGATGCCTGTCCTTGTTCCTGCCGGCGGCGGGACAGCCGTCCTGCCGGCGGTTTCGAGCAGCCCCGGGCCGGGGGAGCTGCCAGGGGGGCGGCGGGGCCCTGGCCCGGCCCGGCCCTTCGGGCCGCGCGCTGTGAGCGGCTGTGCGGGCCCGGCGCGTTCTCCGCGGGCAGCTGCGGCTCCGCCGGGCCTCCTTCGGCCTCTCGCGGGGATTAACAGTGTGCAGAGTGTCTGAAGGTTAAATAATCTCTTCCTTCCCCTCATTGTTACTTTCTTAGCAAAGACGCCACTTACACAAGCTCTTTTTCAGTCCATTTTCAGAGTAGTCGGGAAATCCCACAGGAAAAACAACACTCTTCTCACAACACGCCAGGCCAACCTTCCATGGATGTGAGCAAAGCAAACCCCAGGTACGCCTCTACCATGCCAGCTGACGGTGGGGACTCGTGGGGAGGGACCCCAACACTGCCCGGAGAGGGTCAGGCTCATAAAGGTGAGAAACACGGATGCTTAAATTGACGACCGAACCAGCAGTTAGAACTTCCTTTTTCATTCTTTCCGTTTTCATTTAGCACCCTGTCTTACAGAAAACAGGAATGGGGTTTCATTCGGTTTCTTTACACCCTTGTATTTTGTTCTGCCTTTTTCATACCCCTTTGATTATGACATCCCTTCTTTTCCTCTTACTTAATCTGTGAGTATGAGCGATTTAAGACTCAGTAAGTAGGTTCAGAGCCAGCTAAAGAATAGGATGATCTTGGAGGTGTTCAGGAGAGATTTAAGTTCTTTTTTTAAAATGGCACACATGTACTTCAGCGTGGATGAAAGTAAAACTGTACATATTCACCGTGAAAAGTACAGTCTCTTTGTTGGCTGTACAAAGGAGTAAGCAAATACATTGACCAGATGAGACATGCAAGCAAAATATATCTGAGATAAACTGTAGAAGAACTTTTGCATATAAGTTTATTGAGTACTCTTGATAAGTTAATGCTTGTTTCTATAGAGAAAGTAGTTGATGTTTTGTTTTGTGTGGTGGGTTCCATCTAGCAATATTCTAAAATATCCCTAATTCATGAATCTTTTTGGGTTTTCTGGAGTACATATGTGGGAGATGTTAAGGGAATTGGGAGTCTCTTCTGAGTCTCAGAAACCTCAGCTGTTTTTCTGTTCTTTAAAGGCCTTAGAAAGTAATGTTTGAGGTAAAATTCGGGTACACTGGAGCAATGCAGTGTGCTGCAGTTACTGCAGGAGGATCAAAACGCTGTATGCGTCACAGATCCAAACAGAACAGCACGAGGCTCTATCCTGTCTACTCTGTAAGTCTGGCAGCAATCCAGGAATGTATGCCAATAAAACAACAGAGCCACGCAGCGAGAGACTGGAAACCCAAAAGCACCAGCCTTGAAACAAATACCTCTCTTACCCACCTGCCCACACACACGAAAGCAGGTCTGAAATTCTGCCACTTGGAGGTACTAGCATTGAAGCAGTGCATGGTTTAAAGGAGCAGCTGTTAAATGCATAGCTTGATGATATATTACATTGTCTCAGCTTATTAGTGTGTCCAACTTCAAAATATTTGATTTTGGCATCTCTAGAATTCGTTTTCAAACTGATTGTCTTTATTCCACGTAACTAACAGAGTCCAACAAAAGCAGTGTTTTTAGAAGACTTTTCTCCTTCAGATACCTTCCTTCTCCTGTTGGGTCTGCTGTGAGAGGAACAAATCCCAGCTGCTGCAATCCAGTAGTTTAGCATTCTTGTAGATGGCAAAATATTCTCTTTGTGCTGCTCTTCTCCTCCTGCCTCCGTACATGAAGGACGAGTGGAGGACACCTCACTAGACTGAGAGGTCATTGTTGATTGCCTCTGGGGAATCTGTGTCAGGCCCCTCTGGCCACCAGGCACCATGATCACCATTTCTGTCTTTTCAGCACCCTTCTAATGTTTTTGGTGGAATTTCTTATGGTAGTCATGGGGTTTCCTCAATGATTATGAGGGTCTGGCTCATGTTTCTGAACTGACCCTTCCTCAAAGTGTATCCAACAGAGCATCATCTTTTCTCATGATTTCTATTTATCAGACTGGTGAAGGGAAGGTATATTTTGAGACATTGTAAGCAACATTTCAACGAATCAACCCCATTTCATCTCTAGTCCAAGACATCTAGAAGCAATAATTTTTCTTTTTAGAATAATAGAATCATTAAGGTCGGGAAAGACCTCCAAGATCATCAAGTCCAACCTTTAAAAAACCTTATTTATTGGACAAAAGAATTGCTTAAAATGTACCACAGTTTTAAAGAGACAGTGAATATTTTGACCCCAGTTTTTAGTTTTTAAACTTGCCTCTTGCAGCACTGAGGATTCTCCCTGGTTCCTCCTCCTAGTCCTGAAATCTCTGTATGAAGTGTATTACTTAATTTCAATTACAATGTTAATTACAGAAGACAAGTGGTTACTGAATCTTGCACCATAATTAATCAACCTGATATTTACTTACTGCATTGTTCATACTGGATTAAGCTGTAGCTGGACAAGCAGGGCAAGGAAAGTGAGTGACAGGAGCATTATCACGGCACACTGCCTCCCATTGGGAAAGTTCATCTTCCTTCTGAAAGAGACGCCTTCAGGGATCATGTAATTTGAATTCCCTGTGAATTTAGTGTCATCTTAGCTTGACCAGCTCTGGAAGAACATATTAACCTCCTCTTGTGATTTTCAGAAAACCATTCTAATTTAGCAAGTAATTAAGGGTCACATGTAGGATAAAGAGCTAGATAAGCTTGGATTACGCACAGGAAGCTTTGTTTCCAAGGCAACCCCAGCAGAGGGGGTGTTAATGCTGAGGTCAGTCAGTTAATGAACTGGGAATGGGTACTGGCTGCAAAATGTATTAGAGCTGGGGAAATGAAACTAACAATTGCATTACCATTTAATGATTTGATGATAGAAAACAAATGCCTACAGAGCTAGTTATCGCTGCAAATACTGGAGACAAAGGTTACAGGCAGTGGGACCATTCTGCTAAGCGAGGTCATGAGAAGTCCAAAACAATGACGCTCGACAAAGCAGAAATGCTTTAGTCCTCATGCATGGATTTCACGGCTCCCCGGTGCGGAGCTGTCAATGTTTGCGTAAGCTGCCGTGGCTAACACGCGCAGCCGGGCGTTTCTGTGGGAGGTTAGTCGTGCCCGAGGTCACTACCTGTGGAACGGTGTCGGAACGAAATCAGCCTGGTGGATTCAGCACACTGAAAAGCAAGACCGTGGGCTTCCACGAGCTCGGGATGTAACACACCCTCTCCTGGCAGCTGATCTGGTGGGAGGTTTGACAGGGCAAACACACAAATGCCATGGACCTGCATCAAATGTCCGAGCAGCTCATCTGCAGCAAATGGAATATTGGTAATATTTAAAAATGGAACCTTACATTATGATTTTTTTTGTGGTGTGATGTCAGGAACCTTTGGCAATCAGATTACTGTGCTATAAGGCAGCAGGACAGAATATTGGAGAGTACAAAGAATAGGAAAGACCCATTAGATACCTGATGCTTTCTCAGTTCACTTGTACCTCAGCTATCCTTTGTGATCCGTGAGAGAAAGAATTGCACAGGCATTTTTCAAAGCTTCCTTTAAACCCAACAAGCATTCTCTGCTTTTTGTCCCAGTCAGGTGACACCGGTGTCACAGAATACTCTAGCAGTTGGGTCATTCTTGCCTCAGGAATACAGGCACCTCTGACTTTGTGCTGTGCTTTTTGGAAGCATGTGTCCCCCTGTGGATATAGAAATGAGGACAATTTTAGGTGCCACCTTAGCTCTGTTTTTCTCATGTGCAGCCTTGGCATAAAAGCGGGTGATTTGGTGTTAGACTGCCTGCTTGCACTGAGGGATTGTAAATGGTCTGCTCTTTCAAAACTGTGCTGTGGGACTTTGGATACGAAATCAGACTGTGCTGAAGGTGAGCTGACAGCTGTTTGAGACAGCAGCTGGACCAGACGAGTCTGCACTGAGGGTTATGGGTACTCTTGCTCACGGAAAAGTGTGACTGAATGAGGAGAGATCTGGAAAACACAACCTGTCAGCAAAGGCAGGCAGAGATCAGATTAAGGAAAGCACAACACAGCCAATCAAATGGAAAATGTCTTTAAACAGCAGCAAGGAGCATTCATGCAACATATTAGTGGATCTTTTGCTGTTGTTCCAAGTGCTGAGTATCTGGAGAAAGTGCCACCAAGGCCATAGCATCTCTCCACAGGAGAAGTCATATCAGTGTATTTATGCAGTCTCAAAATCCCAGCACCACTGGAGAATTTAGATACAGAGAGAGCATTTAGCTGAACCTGATTTAGCTGAACCTGATTTTTTCCACTTTTCTTCAGTGACATTCCATGGTAAAGGAAGTAAATGCTTTTCACTGTGCAGACAGCATTGTTTCCACATGTGCTCTGATTCCCCAGATAAACAGCAGGGTAGTTAAACAAATTACAGGAATATGAGCTAAAGGCAAGGCACAATTACTATTTTGATAGTTTCATTTTTCATAAATGTCTCCTCTCTCTCTCGTGACCAGTGATGGGACACAAGGAGATGGAATGAAGCTGCACCAGGGGAAGTTCAGATGGGATGTTAGTAACAGATTCTTCCCTGGAAGGCTGGTAGGTCACTGAAACGAGCTCTGCAGGGAAGTGATCACAGCACCAAACCTGCCAGAGTTCAAGGAGCATCTGGATGACACTCTGTAGTTTGGTTATACTACTCCTTTGAGGAGCAGGGACACTCAACAATCCACCTGTGTCCCTTACAGCTCCAGATACTCTCTGGCTCGTACTTCTCTCCTTTTATGCTTTACTCAGCTCTGGGGCTGCAGTGACAGCATCCAGACAGCTCTTCCCTGATTTTATCAAGCGTTTTAGGAACTGAACATCCTCACTTTCCTCTTCAGTGAGAGACAACACACCCCTCTGTGGCACTGAATGGGTGGTTTTTAGCTGCATTTTATTAAAAGGCCCAATTGACCCATTCACGCTTATTTCAAGCAGGGATGAGCTGAACGGATTTAAAACCACCTAAACCTCTTTGAACATTGGGAGTTGTCAAATTTAGGATCTTTTCAATCGAATGACCCAAAAGTGAACCATGAAAAAACATGGAAGCATCCCTACCTTTGAACTTCTTGAGTGCAGCCTCTGGGTGAGCTGCTCTCCTGATCCTCAGCACTGGCCCATCTTTTCACTGCTGCCTCTCTTGTGGCTCTGTGACAAGTGCCTTTCACTGTCAGATGTCTTCCCCAGACTTTGAGCCTTGCCTCTACTACACTTCTCTTCTCTCACTTGTTTTACCTCCCCTGCCTCGGTTTACTTATTTGCTTTCTCTGGTGAATTGATTTCTCTGCTGACAACAGGCCTTCCCTCAGCAGCTGCACGTGTGTCCAGGTTCTTCACTGTTTCTTTACTGCAATACAAGTCCCAGTCTCATGAACAGAGAACCTTCCAGATTATTTGCAGTGCAAGCACAGGCACTGCACACTTTTCTGCTTTAATTTCCTTATGCAAGCAGGAAGTTCCTCTCAGTGATTCTTGGTACCCAAAGGAATAACTGGACGGGTAAAAGCCCCCTTCAGTTTAGTTTTATTGAGAATAGCACTCTTGAGACAGGAATCGTCTCATAACTGATCACGCATTGCAGGAGCCGCGTCCCTCCTTTCTCTGAGACACCACTTGCTTTTTCTGAAGTGGAGCCAGAAAAATCAGGTGGCCCGTGCTTTGTGCACTTTACTGACATGGTGAGAGAACTCCTGTTCTCAGTTTCAGGCAACCCAGTTCCTACACCACAGCACGCTGCAGGTCACCTGTGGGCCACCCATAGCCTCTGACCTGAGCAACCTCAAGGGGAGGGGGGGCTGAAAGCACAAGAGTCACAACCTGCCCACCCTTTCTTGAGGAAGAGCCATTTTCATGCTCTGTGAGACAAAGCAGCAGGAAGGAGGACAGGGAAAGGCATGGAAGTTTTGCTTACCAGCCTCTCTTCCGCTGCTTGCTTTCTCTGGGGACACTGTTGGTGCCAGTAGTCGTGGTCGAGTGGCTTTGGTGCTTCCCACTTTCCACGCAAGCTGCTGCACCGCAGAGGAGATGCTGCCATCTGCTACCTCTCGAGCAGGGATAGCTGCCAAATTCCTTCTGGGATCAAAGATGAGATTTATAGTCCACTGATGGTAGGAGCCACTCGCTCAGGCCTGAAAATGCACTCGGGAACAACACCCAGCAGATCCAAAAGATGCTTCTGCTTCAGCATGTGCAACACTAATTACAAATGTGATTTGTCCTTTGGCACATGACATCTACTCCGTGCACTTTGCAACCACTAAACTACTCGCCACCTCTGCAGGAAAAAAGGTAGGATTTCTGGATCCAAACCTGTCAATAAGAGCAAGTGGTTTAAGGCACCTTTGGTCACATTATTAGCAGCATCTGATGAGTTGTACTGCCCCATGGGCTAGGTAAGTGGTTCCTACCTTTCCCACTCCTTAGGTTGGTAGGGCTGCATTCCTGTGCTGCATATGCCCCCAAGCTGCAGCTGATGAAGCAGCAACCAGGCCTCAAAGCCATCTACTCCCCAAGACACAAGGAGCTGAGGAAGGATCCCAGCCCTCATGCTTGTGTTCCTGAAGAATAGGATCACCATCACTATTGGCAAATGAAGGTCATTCCTATTAAAATCGGTGCACAGTTGGAAGGGAGGGGGGGTGGGAAGCACCTTTCTCAACATACACCAATGGCAAAAGAAAACAAAACAAAGATACTTGCTCAATTAGCCGTAAGGGATCCGGGCTTTTGTTTTCAGCTTTGCATCTTTTTGGATTCCTCAAAGCAAGGAACTCTGTTGCCTGTTTGCTCTGGGAACGCTTTTGGAGGAATTAGTTGTAACTTTTAGTTCACCAAGAAGTTTCTTGCTACCAGCCAGCAAGAAATCCCTAGTTTTCATGACAACCAAAACAAAAACAAGTGGCCCTGCATTTGAGTGCAAAGAATCCCCTTTAGAATGTGAATAGAGCTACGAATTACCCAAGCATAAACACATATCCAGGGAACTGGCTGTTTGGAAACTAGGTGGTGTTTCTAACCGTGGTTATACACAGAAGATTGTGTTTAACGTGGGTATTTGTAGCATGACTTTCAGAAAGCTTGCAGAATTATTTCAGTGTCTTGCGAAGTGACATCAGCGATAGACCCAGTGCTTTTTGTACTCTCCTTTAGGACTCGGAATACTGTCAGTGGTGGAGAACTTCACGATTGGTCTGGCAATGCAGGTGCCAGTATCGGCCTATCTACGGACCACCCGTGAAATGCAGAGTATTTAATATTATGCAAAACGTTTCTTTAAGAAATGCATTTGGGTGTGGCCAAACCGGGACCTCTGGACGCAGCTGTAGTAGCGACAGGTTTAACACCGTGTGCTCTGATGACAGCACTTCCTCCCGCTAAAGCAGCGATGCTGACTGCGGGTTGTGACTGTTACACGTGACACAGGTCTCCGGGGTGCTTCTAACTTGCTTCTAACAGCAAAGGTATTCAGTGTTAGAAAACTTTCCAGCCTTGGTGGGGTGCAGGCTGCGGCAGCTGTTGGTGATGCCTCGTCCACCGCAGCTGCTCGAGCTGTGCTGTGTGGCACGGCAGGGGCAGTAAGTCATCCCCCGGTACCGGTGTGCATTGGCGCACCCTGAGGTGCCGAGGATGCCAGCCACGGTGGTGGGCATTACTTTACTCCCGGTATCGCCCCTTCTCTCACCGAACTGAAACCCTGACCACCATTCACCTAAGTTCAGTCATTTCCCTTCTCGCCTGTGTTTACACCAACACGAAGGCACGCGCGTGTTTGTGCACGCATCCTTCCGGGAGCTGGTTTGCTTCGGCGTTTTTCTGGTAGGTCGGTTGGTTTTGGTGGCGTTTTTATTTGTTGGATTTTGGTTTTGGTTGTGTTTTTTTTTTTTTTTTTTTTTTTTTTTTTTTTGCTAAGCCCTCATTAACTCCACTCACGCTGTCTTACTCTGTTAGCCAGTGCTTAAGTAGTGCTTTTTTAAAAAAGCGACCAATTAGCACCTCATCAGCTTCAATTAGAGGAGACAAAAGCAGTGTAAAGATAACTCAATGAGAGGGGGTGGCACAGCATCATGTAATCACTTAAGACAGCGGTGAGCATTCACTGTGCCGGCTCTGCTGGGCCTATTCACCTTTTTTCCTTCTTTCTGGATGCATTTAAGACCCTTTTTTTTCCTCTTTTTTTTTTTTTTTTTTTTTTTTTTTTTTTTTTTTTTTTTTTTTTCTGGGAATCCGGGCCTCCCAGGAGTCTCAGAGTCTCTCATTCAGGGCTACCTGTTTACAGCTCACCGAACAGAAGGACCTAAACAATCCTATATTGTACGCCCAGTGCTTCCTTAAACTTAGGCCTCCACAATGGCATGTTTTCAGAAGCTAGGCAGAATAAGTTAAAGGCTGGCTTTATACTCATTAAGTGTTCTGCTTGTACTGTCTTCTAATTACATGGCAGGGCAACAATGTGGTTTTTTTTTCGAATAGAGTTCTTTGGAGCAGTTAATTTGGTGCCTGTACTAAATGCCCCAAAACATTAATTAGTGTGGAAGGAACCCTAATTTCCTCAGCGGCTTTCCTCTCCATTTACTTCCCTTGTTTTCACATAGGCTTGGATGAGCCTCTATAATGAAATTACCTCATTAATGCCTTTATTCTTGCAGAGTAACTCATTCAAGATCTACCATTTAGTTTTAATTTAATGCTGTCAAAAGCAAAAGGTGCATTCATGTCTTTGATTAGTGCATTTTTTTCTCTCTAAAGAGTGGACAGATTTAAATTATTAAGATGGCAAGTAGTGAGTTATAATTGGATACAAGCAGCACTTCAGTGAATATTAAATGCTTTCAAAGCCTGGCCTATGTGGTCTGCTGACTATTAACTGTGTCCAGTGAGTTGTTCTGTGGGGTTTGAATTAACGGCGCATTAGCGACCCTGAAGCAAATAGTTTAATTTTGTTTATAAAAAAACGGTGAAGTTGCATTTATCAACATGACATTTCCTTGTAGCAGAGTTCAGTTTTCCCCATTATCCTGTCCTGACCTCATTGCCTGGTTAGTGCTGCTGACACAGGGTCTCATCCTGCACTCCACAAAGCCCAACTGGAGACTTGCCTGTGTCCTAAATGTTGGGAAGCAGGAACCACCTGCATTTGACTACACCGAACGTTTGCTTATAGTGGCACCGAGTGTGTCTGTGATTTATGGTGCGTGCACAGTTACAGACTGTCTTGGGGCAGGATTTAACATCTGATGCTTGATCTTTCGTTGTCTCTCTTCTCCCTCCTTTCCTTTCCAACTCAGGTCATGAGATACCTGAAATGTGTCACAGGAACGTGCGTGTCAGAAGACTTAAGCAACCCGTAGTCTGCTTGGCACATGCAGTTTATTATTAACTAATTCTAGTTTATTGTGTTGCTGCAGTGCTACCAGAGGTCAAAAGTCAGACTTTTTAACCTATTAAATGTGAGGGGATATGTTTTATTAATAACATAAATTATAACTGTATTATAATGTACTACATATTTATTATAAGTGTTTGATATATTTAGTGCATATTACACAGGATACATGTGCAATATATTATACATCCGTTATGATTGCAATCACAAGCAACACACGGGGCAGTGTTGTTTATCTTTGTAATCTTTCCTATCTCTGCTGTAAAAGCCTCTTGGCTTTGGATTCATTTCTCCTCCCAGGCCGAGCAGGAGCAAACGCTTTATTTGTTCCACAGTGGAGCGAGGTCAGGGGAACTTTTAAGTAATTTCTAATGCTGTGTCTCACTGCCCTCTCATGGCCGGATTATCCAAGTACACATCACTGCAGCGAGTTTCTCAGTCCGGCACCAGCCAGGCTGGAATGTCACCCCGAGAGTCCAGAGAAGAAAATCGGAGAGCTGAGGAAGGCCCGAGGAAGCAGAATTGAGAAACTGAGCCAAAAGAAAGAAATCACTGCGGGGCACGAGGTGTTGGTGGCCCCCCCGGGGCCGGGAAGGGGCAAGGAGGGGGGATCGGGCACGGGGGTAATAACGTCTGAGTTCAGCTCTAGAGGAGAGCAAGAACATTTTGGGTGAAAAGGGAGGCATCGGGAGCGGACAGGTAGGGAAATTCTGGGGCCGAAACTTGGGAAAATCGCCGGGGCAAGAAGCAGCAGCAGCGTGTCCGGTGTGGATTTCCTCGCAGGACTGTGGTGGGCGTCAGCTCAGCAACGCCTGCCGCCTCCCCATTGGCTGCCGTGAACCGGTCATCGATTTCTGATTGGTCGCTACGCGGCTCGCACCGCCTGCCCCGCGGTCCCATTGGCTGCTCTCTCTGTCAATCCCGGCGGGACCCAAGGAGTTGAATCGCGACAAGCCTGACCGGAAAATTAATTAAAAAAAGATAATTCAGATTATAACAGATGCTTTTGCCGATGGCGGGGCTCGAAGCCTCGGCTCCGGAGAAATGTGCCCTCCCAGCGCAGCGCCTCGAGCCCTCGGGCCCCGGGGGAATGGGGGGAGCGGGGGCGCGGCTGCAGTGCCGCTCCCGGCCGTGTCCGCCAGGCGGCGCCTGCGAGGCGGGGCCGGCGCTCGGGGGCGGGAGCTGCTCCTGCCGGGGGAGCTCCCGGTGAACGGTTCTGGTCCGGACAGGGTTCGGGCCACCTCGCAGCTCTGCTTTGGGGCTGTGGGGTTATTTCTGGTGGTTTTTAAAGCAAAGAGTTATTTGCCACATCGGTCTCGCTGCTTGCAATTTTTTTTTTTTTGGTGGCAGTGAATACATTTGATAAGCCGTGGGGTTCTGTGATTCAGTTGCTCTAAATGAGGTGATTCTCTTACTGAGCAATTGGAGTTGTTATACAGTGCAGACTGCAGAAGGATTTTTCTGTCAACTAATTGTTTTTTAATTTCTTTTAAAGCTCTCCTACAAACTCTCCACCGGTGTGCATTTGCTGCACTTGCCGTGGGGGCTGGAGTGAGAACCAGCTGGAGGGGTTTGCTCTCTGCTCGATCCCCGCCTTCTCCTCAGTTCCTTGGGACTCCAGGTAATCGCAGCTCCCCTTGGCTTTTCCGGCGTGTCATTTCCTTTGGATGCTGGCAAAGCCTCTCTGGGCGAGCCCCAGTCCCTGGAAAGAGCGGAGCGGGCTCCCAGAGCACTAATTGCAGGCACTGTGTTTAAGGGAAGAGCAGGGGAGCCTCTCTGTCGCCCAGGGGAGCTGCAGTATTTCCCTCTCTGGAACACTGAGAAATAAAAAAATAAAAGCAAGACAAGAAATAAAAGAAATTGAAAAAAATAATAAAAAATAAACGAAATCAAAAAGCAAACGTATTTTTTTTAAAAAAGCAAGAAAACCAAAACCGAAATAAAAGAGAAAAAAACCCCTTCTTGTGGTCCCCGTTTACTCTCCTGCACTCTGAACCCTAAATTGGGGGTCATCCCTCAGATGTGAGGAGGGGACCCCAAAACGTGGGTTGGGGAACGCCAGGGACCCGAAAAAGTGTAGGGGGAGCCCCGAAATGTCCGGGAGGGGCCCCAGCAAAGTGGGTGGGGGCGAGCGCAGTAAATGAACGAAGCCGGGCGGTGCCGGGGTGAAGAGA
>JAWWLV010000103.1:6618-19660 GCA_035041135.1 Platyrinchus mystaceus
CAACACCGCCCGCCTGCCCCCCCCCCCCCCCCCCCCCAAAAAAAAAAAAACCCCACAACAAACAAGGAGTGATAGCTTATAAAGCGGATACATTTCTAGTCTGTACGAGTATTAAAATATCTTTGACAACGCCAGCTAAGTATCATCAGTGTACTGGACTATGCTTTTAATGGGATAATCTAGAAGGGATGGAAGGCAAATTTGAAAAGGAAAAATTCTGTATTGAAATGGCACAATTAACCATCTCACTGCAGAGTAATTCTCTGTCTTCTAGTCAGATTCATCCCACAAGCTCAGGATGCCCTCCCTACCATGATAGATGTGAAAGTCCCCTCTGCTCTTCTAGTTACCAGAATTTCCAGCTTTTGCCATTCCAATGTAACTGCCAATAGCTGAATATGAAAAGATATAGACAAAGCATAAAATTAATTTATAATTACTGTGAAACTAAAGAACTTCTCCGGACTGTTTGAGTTAATGCTCAAAATATTCTTTTAGAAACTCTTACTCTTCAAAATATAAATGAAACAGCTGTGAAATTTCTAATTTGCTATTCAAGAATGTTTCATGTGATGCAGAAAAGTATTCAGGAGTCAAAGAACAAGTAGTGAATCCACTGGAGCCTGAGGGGAATCTAAACTCTACTTAGAGCTTTTTGAGGCCATAGGGAGTTTTTCAAACTATCTATATTAAAGTTGATTCCTGAGTCCTAAGCAATAGTGGCAACTTTAACTGTCTTTTTAACTCTTCGCTTGTTTTTTTGTTTCCTTTGGGTGAAAGTAGGGAAAAAAAGTTTTGAGGTTCTGTATAAAAGCTTCGAGGTTCACAAAGTGCAATGTCCTGTTATAGCAAACAGTCATTTAATAAAAATCTACCCACAGACTGTTGGCAGTCCTTTAAAAAGATCATTGGTCTTCTTGCACCTATTCTGTCAGAAGGCTTGTTTCGTAAGTCCCTGCTCTGCGCTTTAGAAACCTTGCTTTAGCTCTCATTTAGCCAGTATCATCTTTAGAAATGAAGAACAAATTCCTCTTATCTATGAGCTTATCTAAATGCTCATTTGAACAGCATTACTCATGTAGGTGCCTTAGCCAGACAGGCTCTTCATGAATGTAGAATGCAGTCTCCTGACCAGTTTAGCATCCCCTCTTGGAATGTGTTCTGTGCACCCAATCCAGATCAAATTAATTTTTTTAATAATGGTGACCCCTTCCAGAGGACATATTATTATTTCATATAAAATTATTTTAATATTTTCTAATCTCTGTTAAAGTATCTTGTCCCTCAGCTGAGCAACACATTTGTCTTTTTCATGTCTTCAGGTCAGTCATATCTCATATCTGGGCCATCAACTTTACACACAGGTCTTTGTTCATGGACACCTCCAGCTGATAAAGTGCCAAATTAAAGGAGAAATTCTTAATAGTCTTTTCATCACATTTATATTACTCTTGACTTAAAAATCAATCTTTCTCATGTGATAATCCATTCCCTGTCCTTTTACAATATTTTGTCACTGTGTTGAAAAATCTTCCCACTGTGTCACGAACAGATTTCATTAATGTGCTCCTCGTCTTTGTGCCAAGGCCATTCTTGAGAGTATTTTATAATACTGAGTTCCGTAAAGAGGCCTGGAGGATGCCTCTCTGTAATCTTCCTTGAACTCTCAATGATAAACTGTTGTTCCCTGTCTCCCCTTTACTCTCCTTGCCAGTCCCTCTTGCTATGATCATAGGCATTTGCATTCACATATTCAGGTGATTCCTATGCTATTTCACATCTTTCCCGCTTTAATTTATGAACTGTATGAGAATACTTCACGGAAGTAATGATTTACTACATTTTCTTTCCCTAAAATAAAAGCTGAATGCTGTCAAAACCAATGCCAGATGAACCTGTTATCTTTCATAAACTCAGATTGCATTTTGTCCTATTTTTTACACCTTGTACAGTATTTTCCTTAGGAACACATTCTAAAGCCCAGTATACTACTGAAGTTTACAAGTGCATCATCATGTTCTTTTTGTATTGTTAAACACAGAAGTTTGTTTCCTATACAGGATGCAAAAATAGCCCCCATTTTCTTGTGGTTTCTTCAGCAGATATTAATTTCTGATGTGTTAGCATTGCATAGTGAATAATTTTTTAATGATTAAAATCTCCTCCCCCACCTTCTCCCCCCCCCTTTTCCTTTCTTTTTGGCAATTCATACTTTGTTGCTATTTTTTCTGATCTCCAAGGCAGATTTTTTTTCCCAAGCTTTTGTTTAATTCTAATATATTTTTTCAGGAAGCTGCTCATTCATTTACAGACAGATCCCTCCTTTAAGAGTGTTCTTCTTTTCTTGGGATTCAAGTTACAGAATTTGTATCTACTACTTACAAATCCTCCTGAACTTCCTCAGCATTCAGGATTTCAAACCATTCAGTCCATTCTACTTTTCCAAATGGTTCTCTTTGTTTTATAAAATTTCTTCTTTTATCCAACACTGCTTTTTGATTTTTACAGTATTTTACTTTGTATTGATCTGATCGCACTCATGATCTTCAACCCAAAATTATTTTATGTCACTGTTGTTCTTTAGCCAGTTGGAGCAAAGATACAGTCGTTATTCAATAGCACTTTAGAGTGAATTATCAAGCTTTTTCCTTCCTCAAGCTAAATGAAAAACATTACAACAGAAAAATAAGGTATTTCTTCTATTAGAACAGCACATTTTTCAGTTCATGTGATGGCAACTCTCTTTACCAAGTCTCTGATTTATAGTGATGAAGAGACTGATGCATTGAACACATAGTTTTTTCTCCACAGTGAAAAAGCATATCTCCTTTATTTTTTTGAGACACATTTACCTATTTTAGTGATGCCCACTTTATTCTTTAAGGCTAAAGCCCTACCCCTTGAATAATTCTAATAATTTCCAATGGGGCAAGCTTAGGGCATGATATTCTGAGAAGATACAAGACAATCAGACCCTAAAAGAAAGGCAGTGAAAGCTACCAAGGGAGGTGAATTTTTGTTGCATTACAAAGGGGTGTGCTAGTAATTATGGGAAGAAATTCAGGTTATATAAAAAAGGATATCAGGAAAAAATATATGGAGACCAAAATGCACTACAGTCCAGAGACATCTTCCAAAGGGAATCTTGGAAGCAGAAAAGCCTTGGAGTTTCAAAAGCAGATTTCACAAAGCAATAGAATAGGTCCTGCGTTTTTAAGCTGGCTAGCAGAGATTTTTTCCATCTGTAGCTTCCATGTGTCTGTGTTCCCTACCTTCTCTTTTCCTGACAGATGTTCTACTCCTCAAAATAAGGAAGTATCAGCACCCTTTACTGACTGTTCCTCAGTTTTCACTTGTAATTTAACCCCAGATTTAAAGTACTGATGCGCTGCTTTGCATCTATTCCACTGACATAAATTCCTTGTATTTTTTTCCCTTTGAGGTACTGTTCCTGCCGTGGCTCAGCAAAGGAGGGGAAGGAAAAAATACTACCTGCAGTTTAACAGTTCTGTGAATGAAAAAACTTACTTTTAATGCACAGCTTGCAACCTGCTAGGACTCAAAACCAGGTGTGGTTTATTAATTCTGTTTAATATCACACACTGAAGTTTGAGGCACCAATGACAGGTGATTGATTTTTGTAGAACTAGTTCCCAGATCTCTAATTTCTTTACAGTCTTTCTTTGTACATTGTCAGATTTAGATGCAATCCCCCCTCAAACATTAGGCTGGAGTCACTCTTCATCTTCCAGGGTTAACTAATCCATCATTAGGCAGACCCATGCAGATCCACATGAAATGTTTGCTTTTAAAGCCAAGCTTTCTTACATCAGGTTTTGACATTTTATTCACTTGGACAAGCTGATTAATGGTGTCAGCATTGTTCATTTGCTTTGCAATGCATACTGAGCAGATGTTATACTGGCTTGTTGCCTCACACTGAGCACGAAGAGGTAAATCCTGTGAGACCTTGCTTTTGTTAGCAGGTCAGTTACCAAAAGGTCAAATAGTGTCCTTTAGTCTGTTTTATACATAAATATGATATTGATTAATTTTAGATATTTTGATTCAGTTCTTCTGGGAGGGGCTTTATATTAGAAGTACAGGGCCAAAACATGACACGTCAGACTAGGTAAAACATCTGTTAACTGTGAGGATATTTTTTTCTGTGAGGGTTTTCAGGTTGAACCAGTTGTGAGTTGCTCTCATTAGAGCTTGCATTTTTTCTCTCAGGAGGCGTGCAGGCAAGGGCTGTAGGGAGAGGTAATGTCTTTTCATCAAGCCAATGGGAAGTAAAATAAGAATGTTTTAGGCACACAAATCCCTCTTTAGGTATGAAATGGAAACCACAAACCACGCTCAATAAGGTGTGAGAGGGGAACTTCAGAAATTAACCCTCTGATGTAGGACTACAGCTGGTAGAAGAGAATCAAGTGCATTGATATAAATTTCAGAAACAGGACTTTGTCCAAAGCTCAGGAAGTATTCAGAACCAGAGCTTTTGGGCTCTTGTCACTTAATTTACAAAACGGAGGCTGTAAGCCAACATTATCTGTTGTCCTGAGACAAAGATTTTGAATATTCTTCTCTCACAGATAGAAATAGAATTATTGCCTTTCTACCTACTGAAAATCCAATGGAATTATTAATTGTATTTAATTTATGAATTATTAATTTTATATGTATATATGTACAATTTTTTATATATCAGTTTGTTAATTCCCATGTGGGCTGTTTGTTGCTTTCCCCCCCCCCAAATTCTTTCTCCATCCTAGCTAGAAAGAAGAAAGAAAATTGAAAACATACACGTTATTCCCACACAGGTAAAACTTAATCTATTTCAGTGGATTCAGACTATGAATATTCACAATTTGATCAGGTCTTATAGCCATCTCTAAGGCTTAAGGCCTGAATCCCAACTGAATATCTATTAATACCCAGTATTAAACATAAAAAGAGATTTTATAAAATAATTTTTAGTATTTGTAATATTTAAATACCAGAAGTATTATATTATCATTTTTATGTAAGGTACTTCAGTTAGAATGACACAATTATATTGACACAATTCTGCTGGTCTGGAAAACCTTTCCCTTTATAACTCTTCTTGTCCCACAAGTTCCTGGGAGCTTGGTTATTTAGCTTAAGCTGAAGAGAATGGATTCAGCTCTGGAGGTCCACAGTTCACTGTCTGCTTTTGAAGGGTATGACTAATATTTAATTCAATATTTCATTCACATCTCTATAAAGACAAACAGAAAATGACAAAGACATATAACTAGACTAAAGTCTGTATTAAGTGTAGTTTCCTGATAATTACATGTAAATTATTTATATTTCTTTCCCTAAGCATAGATACCCTACTTGCATGTTATTAAAATAAGTCTTTCTCTGACTTAATAACTAGCACGTTGTAAGCCTGTTCCTTTAAACTACTAAGAGTAAAAGTTACAAGGCTTTTACTTACTGAACACCTTTAGTATCCTGTGTATCTTTCCCTGTGTAAGCTGAGTCTCAGTTGTGACATAAAGTGGTTTCTAACCAAATTCATTGCCTTCCAGCTGACTGCACACTTCCCCTTGAATAAGAATTTGCAAGCAAGAAAGCTACTAAAAGGTCAATGAATAGAGAGAAAAAGCCCCCTGAACAGAATGGCAACTGTCCCTTCTGCCACTTCAACTTACTGACTTCCTTGCTGTCTCCATGCATTCATTTGCATAACAGAGGTGATCATCTGGCCTTTATTGCAGTAAATTGAATGTATCACTACTGAAACATAAAATACATCCAAGAGAACACTCTGCACACTGATATTAAAAAGTGCTGCCTAGGGATACTGGAGGTGATGAAAGAAAAATATCAGAATACTGATTGATTCTCATTGTTCCAATTTGCGTGGGAGGCTTCAGGAGGTTTTCATGGTCTTGGTGAAAGAAGTGCTTCTTTTAGTTCACCTCCTTTCTCCCACTGCTGTAAAATTGTTTAAAAGACTGGACCTCATACCTCAGTATATAACTTGCCACCAAAGCCATGCCCACTTTTGACACCCTCTTGGACTGGACTCCCAACAGGAAGATTTCTGCTTACGTTGAGATATAACCCTGTACTTAATGGCCACCAAACCTAATGAAAAGACCCTTCTGATCTGCAACATCTCACTGATCCATTCTGCTTAAAATATATTTCCAGTTTCTCTGGAAAGAAACTGTTTTCCTTCTCAGGAAGCAGTTGCAGGATTTATTCCCTAATATTTAGAAATAAACTGAAAACTTCAGACTACACTCCTGCTCAACCTTTTTGACAAGGATTTTGACCTTTGATTTTTGCTAGAGCAGGCTAGTCTGCCATGCCTCCACTCTCACTTAACAGAACTACTGGACATACACACTCATTCCAGTACTGCCCAGGAAAATGGCACACATCTGTGCTGCTGTGCCTCATCTCAGTAAGCCTATCAGTTACTGCTCTAACCTCCTAATGTTCAATATGATAATTCTTTCCCTTTAAGTTTGCCCATAAGACATGATTTGACTCATATCTGATTCACAGGATAGATTGGAACTGCTAAGATTGCAATCTCATCCAGCAACTCACATCTTTCTCATGAAGTCTTGTCTGAGGAATACTGGGGCACGTGTCAGCAGAGAAGCTGTGGTGTTGCACTTCCAGAGGAGTATGTGTCGTTTGTGCCTTATATGAAAGCAGAAAGGGGTTAGGGAACTGAGTATTGCCAATCACAAAGTTAAAAAAAAAATGCTAGGGCTGAAAATGCTGTTTTAAGAAGATGTGGGGTCAAGGTGTGGGAGTCTTTCTTCTATTTTTTATCAAAACTTCTGGTTGTTTTGGGCCATCTTTTAAAATTATTTCAACAACCATAAGGGCCAGGAACTTACTGTTTTGTAACATCTTTTATGTTTCTCTCTCTTTTTTTTTTTTTAGTTTGTATTTTGATTCTTGAAACTCTTCATAAAGCTTGGATTTCATATAGAACAGCTCTATTCTTCTTTAAATTTGATCATATACTCTCATTTTCATGTATTTATTAGTAAAGTGCAATATTTCTTTTAAAACTTTTACTATTTTCAGGCTTCCTTCCACTTAAAATTATAATCCTCTGCTATGTCAGTTAAATCTACACCAATTTTCTTGCCTAATTTTTGCCTTCAGTTCTAGCTCTGAATTTCATCAGCACCAGTTAGGGCTGTCCATCAGCAGCACATTACTTAAATCTGTACAAAAGATATCCAGCTTTTTAATCGTTAATCTGATATTTCTACAATATATTTCCACATTTCAATTCTTCTCTTTTCACTACAATTCATTTTACTCATCACTGTACTAATGTGGCTGCAGCTCAACTCAGCTCAGTTTGCTTTTGTGGGACTACATCAGGAAAAAAAATCAGGCTTGTCTCCAATTTCTTTATCTGGAGGAGAAAGAGCTGGTATCAGTGTGTTCATAACCTGCTTAACAATTTTAAGAATGGACAAAGTATAAACTCTTGAAATAAATGAATAAAGGAAACTACCAATCTCATCTGCATCTATTTCTGAAACAGAAAATTTGCTTGAAGTTCTTCCTTTTGGATCTTAGATTAATCCAGACATTGTCTTCAAACGTCCCAGGTTTTAACATCATAATCTCACCTCAAGGTTCTGTTTACATCTGAGGCTCCCCTGTAGACAGCATTAGGTACAAATACATCAGAACGTGACATGATGTTGTTCTCTGACATTGATGCATGGACATAGTATTTTTCTTTAGATTGGATACAGAGGCCTGAAACGTGACACTTAATTCCTCTCTTTCACCTTCGTAAGGACAAAAGAAAGGGTGCTCTTAATTATTTTCCTAATTTCATAAGTGTGATCTGTTCTCCACAAGCATGTAAAACATCAGTAAAGAGCTTCATCTAAATTTTTTATAGTTACTACTGGTCAGTTAGATTGGATGCAGATATCAGTGTAAATCAATTCATGATTTGACCTGATACAGTGACTAAAGTAACTCAGAGGCAAGAACAAATAAGGATGCAAGCATCGAAGATGTCTAGAACATTATAGGCAAGATACAGAATTTGTAGGAGCTGCACATGTCATGAAAGGTTGTTTCAACTTGGGCTTTGCATAAAAGACGATAAGCTAAAATAGAAAACTAAAATCCTGACAAAAATGCAAAATATTGAAGAGAAGGCAAGGAACAATACAGTAACCATAAAACAGAGATAAAATGCATGGAAATAATTGAAGCAGCAGACTCATGATTCCTGATGCAGCAAAATAGATACAGACTTAAGTCTCTATTACAACAGAAGCTATGTTGTTTAAGCCATGATTAAAATTTTGCCTGTGTTTATGTGTTTAATTAATCCTATAGTAATCATAGTCTCCTCCTTCAGCTTTCACTGAGCTGTAGGATTCACTGCATCCTGGGAATTTAGATTGCTCAATACTTCGAAATACTGCTTTTATTTAAGTGTACCAAGCCCACAGTTACAAGACACAATTGGTCTTTAATGTTTTTCGAGCTGTTTGTACTTGAAGGATCTTAGTAGTACCGGGCATTGATCCAATAAACATGAACTTGTTCAAGGTAGAGGACAATATATGAGATCGTCCCTAATATTTTCTTTCTCTATTTTACCCTGTTTAAATAAGAAAAAAATAGCTTAATTTTTTCCCCCAGCATCAGTGAATTGTTTCACATATATGATGCAGTCAAAATGTAAAAGAAAATTGCTCTGGGAATTTATGCTACCATTTCCCCCTGCTAATGACTTCAGGCTCAGTAAAATTAACAGATTTTCTTACCAAAATAACCCAGAAATAAATGTTAAGTGTTTATTCTCTTTTAAAAACAGAAACCACTCAGCGACCAAATAACTCTGGAGTGTCAAATAAATGTGCTTTATCTACAGTCATGAGACTCCTATCTGAAATGAATTAAAAATTTATCTTAGGTCAATATGTCATGATGGTTTTGTAAATGTGTTTCTGAGGACAAGACTAATTACATCCATTGATGTGAATAGTATACAATCAATACCCATTTTCCTTTCTAAAATAATGAATTGAAATCCATCTGTAACTAGGCCCTTGTTGTTATTCTTCAAAAAAAAAAATCTGCATAATAAGCAATTAAAACTGGAACAAAGAAAACATGAAAACAAAGAGAGGAGGAGTAGAAGGATTTTTACTGAAAGCTATAACAAAAACCAGAATTCCCAAATGAGATGAAAAAGAGTACCCAAGACCAACAACAGATAGATCTTAAGGTCTAGCTCCTGCAGTCTTTTAGTACTACACATTTAGCTCATGCCACAGAGCAAACTGCAGGATTCTGGGAGTGTTTGCAAGATCAGGCACCAACCATTCAGCTTGACTGTAGGTTAGCAGTAACAACAGTTACTAAAATGACATTTGAAACACCATGTAAACTCCTGAAATTCCAGAGATGTTTCCATTCTCTAGAACTAACGATAGCTTAAATTACTCATAATTTTTCAAGGGTTTTTTTAGATATTTAACTTAAAATACTATGGAACCATTTATTAAAAGGTGATTTCCAGGAAGCAGAAGGAAGAACTATAGCTTTTTCAATAACAATTTCTGTTTAATTCTAATACTTTTAATAATTAAAAATAATAAGAAAAGGGTGGAGTTTTGTTCCAGTGCTGTAGTCCCATGTTTGACCACTCTCATGGTATTTTTTCCCCCTTTTATCTAGAAGATGGAATTTACTATGTTGCAGCCTGAGTCTGTTGGCTGTCATCGTGCACCTCTGAGAAGAGCCTAGTTCCATTTTCCGGTCCTGTCCTGCAGTCAGGAAGCTGTAAGCAGCAATAAGGTCTCCTTTTAGCATTCTCTTCTCCAAGATGAAAATATCTAGCTGTCTCAGCATCTTCATGTGCATCATGTTCTCCAGCCCCTGGCTGTTTTGGAAGCCTTTTGATTGACTCTGTCCCATGTGTCAGTATTGTTCTGTACTGGAGGGAGCCCAAAACTGGTCACAGTACTCAGATGAAGTCTTATGAAAAAGATCACTTCCCTGGCCTGCTTGTTAATACAGCTCAAGATGCTGTTGGCTGCCTTTGCTGCAAGGGCACACTGCTGATTTATAGTTAAATTGTCCACTAGGACATCCAGGTTTTATTGTGCAGAGTTGCTTCCAAGCAGCTCCCAGCCTGGACTGTTGAATGGGGCTATTCCTTCCCAGATGCAAGACCTTGGGATTGCTCTTGTGGAGCTCCCTCTGAATAGCAGCCCTGCCCTCCAGCTGAATTCAGCTTTCGAAATGTAATGAAAGAATGTAAAAAGCTAGAGAGCTATGATGGGAAAGAAGCCCAATGCTCAGAAGCTTCTCAAGGGAAAATGAGAGAACCAGATGGAGATGATAGTTTCAGTTACCTCTAGAAGCTACTCACAATGGGAAGGAAACATTACAGAAATGCTTAGTTGGCTAAACATTCTCCTATCAGCAATAAGAATTTGGTTGGGTCTTCTGTCTTATTATCTTGAAAAAGAGTATTTGTGCTGATTTCTTAATATGTGTTGGCAACTTGCCTTATGAGATTGGTATCATATGTTATTATATTTGTATTTGCTTCCCACAGCATTTTAATTCTTTATCTGTTTTGATTTGATGACAGGGACATTTCTAAGTCACAAACTAAAATGGTGTCTTTATTACACAGTTCTGTTTCCCCCTGAGGTGATGCCTGGGAACTCTGGCAGACCAAAATGTGCAGTCCTCTGCCTCTGGTGTACCTAAACTCATCTTGTGCTTAAATCTGAGAAGAAGGAAGATTCTGAAGGCCAGGGTGATCATCTGGATTTATATAATTCTTCAGATTGTTTTGTTGCATGAAAAGCATGTATTATGACAAGTCTTCCAAGCAGTTGCATTGTTAATTCTTTGGCTCTGTAGAGTCTATGGTTTTTAGGGTGTATAACCTCTAATAGTTCATCGCTGCTTTTGTCAGGATGGTGTTCCCTGTGCAAAATATGCAACCTAGGGCTCCACAAAAAACATTTGTGGTCAGGGAATGTGGCTTTGGGACCAATTTCCAAGACAGATGAAGCAAACTCGGCCTCTGGCTGCTCTTAGGAATTCTGCAAGTTTTCACACCCCATTTAAAAATCAACCCTTTCACAGATTCAGATACTCCTTTTTTACATGAACAAATCAAAACATTTAGAATACTCGAATCAAGCCAACAAAACACCTTCAGAACATAACACAGGAGGAAACCTCCATCAGGTTCACCAGAGACTGTTACTGAGTTATGTATAGGATGTTCAGATGTTCCTGTTAATGCACAGCACTACTCAGCCACAAATTATTCAAGGAGTGATTTTTCCAGTATACAACAAATACCACTAATGATTAGTGATCTTAGGAATGTGCTCTCTATAGTACAGAAAGGATGTTATTGTAGTGGTATAACTCCTTCATGTGACCTATGGCATGAACTTCTGTGTTTGGTGAATGGAAGACAAAGAGACACAAATTATTTTCGATTCATCTTCCATTATGTGTTACACAATGTCTTGTTGACTATTACATCTTACAAGCTGACTTAAATCAGCCTCATCTGTGATATCCTTCCATTGACTGCTTTCATTGGGGTCTCTTCCCGTATCACTAAAAAGGTTTCAATAGGGGAAAATATGAAATATTCTAAAATCCTCACGTTTATCATTCCCTAAATATATGAGAATCCACCTCTTGGCAGCTATGGCACAAGTATGGGCCAAACAAGTAAAAAAACTCTGTGGATTGACACAAACACAAACCATCCTCAAATGGTTTTTCTGACATTTTGATGGAGCCAGCACTAGACTACCCTGGCCAGAAAAGCAGTGTCAGTGTCATAGAGCTGTTTGAGAGAAGTGAGGAACGAATTCTTCCTTAAGACACTTTTTACAGTGGAATCGCTGCATTTGGATGCCACTGAGGGTTGAATTTCAATAGCACTTCCACAGCAGAAAGGATGAACCATGGGGCCTGTAATGGCTGAAAGGCTGATCTTTGGAACCTGTGGAGTCCAAAGTCCCTTCTCCTTTGTGATGAGACAGAGCATGGTCAATGAAGTGCTGAGTATGTTTCAATCATGAAGCTGAAAGAAATGTTAAATGATATCTGTGTAGGTGTGGCTCCAACCCTTCCTCTTTGCCTTCTGACCTCCCTACTGGGAGGAATCTTGGCTGTGACTGCAGCTGTGGAAGCATGGACATGGCAACATTTCATTAGCATCTGAAAATTACATTCTTTTCATCTACCACTCAAAACCATGTAACAAGGTGCTCCGTTGCATGATGATGGTGATATTACAAGGGTGACTCTTCGATCCTACTTGTGCTTTGGGTGCTTTTTTTTCCTCCCAAATATGCTCGACAACGTAGGGGTACTAATTCAATACTGTTACCATAAATCTGTGCAAATTTGCTATTTTGCCGACTTCTTGTAAGACTTGAAAGTTACCTTGTTTGTTTGTTTGTTTGTATAAGTGTTTATTCCCCATAGTTGAATTCAGCCTCCTAAGGCAAGGCTGATTACACATGGTATGTGTTCAAAAGCAGGAGGACTAAAACTGCAATGGCTTGGGACCTCGCAGCCAAGCTGAATTCACATTTGCGTGTGGAGATCTGTGACACCAGATTATCCTCTTCTCTTAACAACAGCAATACTCGTGTTTCCAAGGAGTTTTGTTTGGTTTTTTTTTTTTTTTTTTCCCAGCGATTTTGCCTCACTTAATCTCTACTTTGGGAGAAAAAGCAGAGTACTGTCAGCCAACTCGTAAAGGTTGGACGGAGGCGGAATGAGGCGGGAATTTAGGGGCTGACTCCCAGGGAGTTCGGGGCCGTGAACCCCGCGCGGGCCGCCCGGGAGGGCGCGGCTCGGGGGCCCCTGGATCGGCGGGGCGGCGGGCGGAGGCGCTGCGGCTGCTGCTGCTGCTGCTGCTGCCGACGCTGCCGCCGAGGCTGCGGCTCTCCCGTGCGCTGCCGGAGCGGCGGCGGCTCAGCTCCCTCCCTGCAATGGA
>JAWWLV010000103.1:19760-30803 GCA_035041135.1 Platyrinchus mystaceus
AAGCGGGGCGGCCCCGCCGCGCCCCCGGAAGCGGTTGGGCGGCCGCGGGCTGGCGGGCGCGCAGGGCAGGGCAGAGACGCGGCCCGGCGCGGCCGCCCCGCAGCCCGCGATGCCCTCGGAGCGCCGGCCGCGCTGCCCACGCCGCGGGGCATGGTGAGCACGGGGCGGCCGCTCCCCGCGGGGACCCGCCGGGCGGCCTCGCTGCTCCGCCCCAGCCTTCTCCTCCTGCTGCTGCTGCTGCTGCTGCGGGACACCGGGGCGCAGAAAGGTGGGTGCAGAGCGGGCGGGCGAGCCCCGCTGCCCGGGCGCTCGCCGAACCGACCCTCCGGGGCTCTGCTGCTGCGAGGGGGAGCCCCCGCTGCTGGTCTCCCCCGCGGCATGCGACCCCACTCCCCGAACCTGCCCCCTCCCGGGGCAACAAAAGGCGAGAGAGGGGCCGCGGTTTTGAAAAGAAAAAAATAACCAAAACCTTTTTTGCTCCCCGCTCCCCAGGGGGAGGTGGCGGCGGGAGGGATTCGCCCGTGCGGGGGCTCGGGAGGGAGCCGGGGCTGCGGGGGCAGTCCGGGGGCAGAGCCTGTGCTGGGGTTTGCCCTCCCGGACAGCATCCCGTGTCGGGGCAGCTGCCCGAGACGCCGGGGTTTGTCCTCCTTCAGACTCCGTGTGAAGTGGTTGGTGTCAGCCAGGAGGCGGATAAAGGGGAGATTCTGCTTGTTGAGAAGATGAGCTTACACGCGCCCAAAAGTGTGTAGAAGCGCGTATAGGGTTTTCTTTTTGTTGTTTAGAGAAATGGGCGAGATTTCACCTCTTCGGGTGGAACGAATGATCAGGCTTTAGCACTTTGAAAATTACGGGGCACAGTTTGGTCACTTCATGGCGGAGGATCAGAGGATGCCACAGGAACTGTCACTTTGATCATATGCTTGGGAGAAAGTGGTGGGAGTGAGTGTATTGACAGCATCATGAGACTTTCGCCTCTGTGAGTACAGGGATTGAGAAGATAAATTTTATGGTTTTCAATTCCTCTTGCTTCTTTGCAGTGGTCTTGCATCGTTTCAGAAACTGGTATCTGTTTTCGCATAGCTTTCTCTTTCTATACATCTCAGAGATGGAAATATGATTCGGTGCCACAAATGCTGTATTTAAATGCACAAAGGGAGCAAGAAATACGTGCTCTCTTCTGCTTTTACATTTTAATTAAATATATAGCAAATTAATTACTTTTATAAATAAATTAATTTTATAAATAAAACTTTTTTTTAGTTGAGAAAATTCAGAGATTTGTCCATAGAGCAAGCTAGTCATGTGGACTTACCTTTTCCTTGTATTTCCAGCTAATTGCATTTAATTTTAAGTGTGCTTCTATACACATTTAAAGCTAATGCTAATAAGCATTTGGCAGACCTGATTTTGTTTTGTTTTAGAGGAGGAGAAGACCCATTTGCTTTTGAGAGGAAATTGTGCGATTTTAACGTTCAGTCTTTTGAAGGTTGCTGCTGAGAGAGAGTCAGGCAACAGCAAGGTGTTAGTTTGTGCTGTAGGAGCATCATGCTCCAAATACTTGTGCTGATGTGACACTTGTCTGACCTTTTGGTGAGCAGATTGACTTTGTTATTGTAGGAGAAAACTGAAATAACTGTGGGGGTAGGGAAGGGTCATAATTTTCCTCCAGGTGATTGAGTGGAACTGGCTCAGTGAGTCGTCAGAGGTGTCTTTGAGGGAGTGGGACCATGCAGCAAGAGGTGGCATTGCATGGAGAGCAGGCTTTTAGGTATATGTGTCACTTCATCTTTCTGTACTTTGAGAAACCACTGAAGAGCTCCTACCTGGAATTTCAATTTTACAGTGTCCCTCTAGTTAATGCCTGAAGTTTGCACATAAGTCTTGCTTTTGACCAGGAAGGGAACCTCTTTATTGGCAAGCTTCATTTGATTTGATAACAAAAATCAGAGATTTTTAAGGCTGGGGTCTCTGGTGTTGTCAATACAATGCTTCAGTGTGAGAAACTGCTGGAGCTTCTAAGAAAAGTTCTGCTTGTGAGGGACTGTTTCCTTGCCAGAATGTTTTCATTTATCTCATTCCAGAGAAGGTTGGGAAGCCCATATCCTGTATCATTAAATGCTGGCATAGTTCTAATTTGGATAAGACTCCTATACAGAAATGAAACTGCTGTCTTGTTCGTGAAGGGTCTGCACAAAGCTGTTACTCAATTAGTGTATTAAATACATGCACAGACTTCTAGGAGAATATGTCGATTGACAATGAAAGTAACCGAGATTTAGGAAATTCCACAGTTAAAGCTGCTTTTAAGCTCTTTTATAAGGTACAATGAGTGATACTATGTAGGAACCTAGCCTCATTCATTATGTTAGGGAGACTGATCTTCTGTTAATAAGCAACTATTCATTTTCTTTTCTGCTGTTCAGAAGCTCTAAGCCTCACATACTACATGGTACTTAAATATTTTTCTGAAGATAGAGTGTTTTCATTTCTCAATTGCTTTTCTGTAGAGCACCTTCCTGATACAAACTGATTTAAAAATAACAATATGGTTTTGGTCAATGTGAAGCTTGTTTTTAGTATTAGGTCAAATGTTCTCTCCTTCCAGAGAACAGCAGACTGAGAAATGAAGAAGGGCAAGTATTGTTGTGGTGAATATGTTTTTCACTTAGTAGCCCAATGTATTGTCTCGTAGGATTTGAGTGGGATTTTTTTCAATCTGTCATATTTTAAATCATTCAGTGTATGTAATTCAGCATTCCTTGGTAAAGGGTTTGAACTTGAGCATCTCTCTGTCTTGGAAAATTATGAACCTTTTGTATTAGCTCAGACACCTTCAGAAGGACCTCGTGCTGCGTTTCATAGTCTCGTGCACTGGGGACTGTCCAGCCGATGGCTGTGCAAGTCAGCTCTTGGGATTTTTGAAACAGTTCTGTAGTGACTCTAGCTCCTGGTTGCAAGGAAATTGATATTTGAAAAATGCTTAAGGTGTTTTATTTGTGTTTCATGTAATTAAGCAGGTGTGAATGAAAGCAAGCCAGCACCACGTTAGCTTCCTGCTCTTTGTGGATTGCATTTTGAGAAACAGTGCTCTTAGCAGATGTTTAGCTATTGACATAAATTTGGTTTGGCCTGTTCATTAGCTAAGTTTAACCTCTTATTTTTTTAATTTAGAAAAACACAGCTACATGAGAAATGGTTCTGTAGCTTTCATCAAAGTAAAATTGAGTAACGTCTCAGTTATTCTGAAGGTATGAAGCTTGTAGGGTCTGTGGAGCAAAAACTTTGTTATCCCACATGTAGTATCACACATCTGTTGGGATTTCTAGTGGATACTGATGTACATATAAAATTGGGGAAAAAAGCCTCAAGTTAAAAGTAACCTTTGTTTCTGAAGTTGATTCCCAAGGGACCTGAAGCAGATCTGTTTGCAGCCTTTTATTAAAAAAATTAATGCTGGATGCTTGTTTTTGAATGTGGTACCCGTATTTTGTTCTAAACAAATAGCAGCTCATCAGGATGTTGTTATATCCTCAAACCTCATTGAAGTAAGTGCAAGAAAGTGATTCACCACTGCAGTGTAAAGTTTGCTTCAGTGTAGAAGAGAAAAAGAGGTTTTGAATGTATGCTGCTGAGTTACCTTGATGTGAAAATCCAGGTGAAAGAGCTAATGGCTCTGCACACATTGAACCTAATGAAATGGTTTTCCATGTCCTCATGTGTTGTGATTGAGCTTCAGTATTTGTGGATCCTTTGTGTGTTCCCTGTTCCTTTTCAATTCCTCTGTGTGCACTCCGCTTCTCTCCGCAGTGCTCCTGGTATCACCTCTACTTGCTCATCTGGCAAGGCAGCAGACAGTGGTGGCTTTGACTGGGGCCAGTCCAAAATTAGGTATGTGCTGATTCGTCAACCTTAATTTGGGGAGAAGGAAACAAAGAGAAGATGGTTCTAGCTTCATATCCATCACCTGGGCAAGAGGGAGGGAGAGACTGTAGCTTCCCCTTGATGTCCTGGAAGAGATGATTTTTTTCTAGAACAGGGGACTGACAAGGGTTCCAGCTGCCAGGGTGGCCCATTGTAGGTTTATTTTTATTGCTGCAGAGAGCTCCTGGCTTGTGAAAATAAAGCACTACCACAAAACTGTCTGCCATATGAGCAATTGTCATGGGTTGCCCTTCATACAAGTGCCATTTTCTATTCTTGCTAAATTAGATTGGGTGGTGTCTCATTGCCTCTTGTATCTGTTTTCCTTGGCTGGGCTCATCTGGGAGGAAGGGAGTCACAGCCAAACCCACGAGGAATTATTTTGATTAAAAAGACCCCAGATCTTTGGATGAGAGATTTATTCCTCAAATTAACATCAGAGTAAGTGTTTTATAATGAGGAGGGCAGTGCTCTAATGAGCTGCTTGGCTTTGCTAATGGGACATTTTACTTAAGAATGCAGAGTGTTTTGAAGATGCAGTTGCAGGAGTAGAGGCTCTTGAGGATTTCGGGATTGAGGCCACGTAGGCAGGAGTGCTGAGCAAATCCCTTTTATCCTTATGTTGAGAGGTATGGAAGAATTTTTTAAGACCAGGGCTTAAAGTTCTGCCAGTCTTATTCAGGTTTTATGGTGCTCTTTTTCACTTCCCAGCATTGTGCCTTTAAGATAGTTTTAGTGAGGAGGAGAAGGAGGAGCAGTGCTCCAGAGAATTGTGTGGAGGAATGCTGGTCCTGGGGGGAAATGAGCTGTATATTGGAAGTACAGACCTAAAAAGGGTGAACAGCCTTTGCTGTTGAAAACAAGAATCTCTGAAAAGTTATTTTTCCTCCTCTGTTAAATGAGCCTTATTTGAAGTGGTTAAGTGGGTCTGGTGGGCAGAAGGTACATGTGTTCTGCAGAGCCATCCTTTCTGGGAGGTTTTGTTCAGCCCAGCTCATCTTCAGGAGTCTGTTGAGGTTGTGCTAGCCTAGTCTGCTCCTGTAGAGCAAGCAGGAATCACTGTTCTCTGTAAATACTCTTAGAGTTCTCAGACTTGATCCCAGAATGTACTGCACTTTGGATTTAAGCAGTACAATGCATATTGGATTTATATTTGTATATATATATATGTGTGTGTGTGTGTGTATACATGACTGTAAAAATAAGCATCTGAGCTACTGTTAAAAGAAATGTAACTGTTCTTTTAGAAGCTTATATGCTGTTACTATGTGCATCTCAAGCCAGCAACCTTTTAGCATGTTGGTGCGGTCTTTAGGAAAATTATTTTCCTGCTACTGAGTGGAGATGTTCAGCTTTCAAAATTTGCAGGAGTGTTTTCTTACGTTATTCATACAAGAGAAAAATAATCTGTCTCCATTTTCTGCAATTCTGCCACCTGCTTTGTACTCTGGGAAATGATGCATTAGGTTTTTAATGTGATCACTGCTGTTCTGTGTAGTTTCAGTCATCAGCTAGTTAAGCGCTGCCTTGAATGCATCAGCTTTCATAGCTCAGATAGTCATCAGTTCAAATGCAATCCTTGTTCGAACTGCTGCTCAGCATATTGTGAAATGTTTCTACATTGATATTTTATCCATAATTTAAAAGGCTTTTAAATAAGCTGTTCTGGGTGCCCCCCACTTTTGTAGCTGCACTCTGTGCTTTGGGGAAAGCGCTTAGTATTTTTTTTAACCTGGAATTTGTTTTGTAGTCAAAGGATTTCCTTCTCCTCCTGCATTTTCTGATTGAGTTGCTTTTAGATTAATTTCTTTAAATCAAATATCATGGAACATCTGTGGTCCTTTTATTTAAAATAGTGGTATAGTCCAAACCATTGTCAAAGCGTGGAGTGTGGATTTCTTAATAAACTGAGATTAGGGGAGGTGGGGAGGGAGAGCAGTAGAAATGTTAATGTAAAAGACCCTGTAGTAACTTGCATTAAAATAAGATCTATAAAATTGTCAATGCTGGCTTTTTTTTATACCAAGTGGTGGGTTTTTGTCTGTGAATCCTGTTCATGAATGCAGTAAGACTGTGAAATACCAGATTTTGCTAAGCTCCATCCTTCCATTATTGGAGGCAAACAGTTTGAGCAGTGCTATTCATATTATATTTGAGCTTGTTGCTTGATAATCGAACACTTTTTATGCTATTTGAGTTAAAAATTATACTTGAAAATGTAATAGTGATTTGACATTTGGACCACAGAGTAACACATTGATTTTGAACATGGCTTCTGTTTGATGAATTCTTTGTCTAATGCTTGAAAAAGAAAACAAACCCCAGCCCTTGAATGGGTAACCTGTGCTGTTTCTTTTTGGATATGTTATTTCTGCTGTTTCCCTGCATGACCACTTAGTTTCCCTTGGTGAAGAGCTGTAAAAGGATAACATTTCTTTATGTTGCTAAAGTCTTCAAAAATTAAATTAAAGCAGATAGCTCATATCTGTTTAACTGTCTCAGTTATTTCAATCAGTTGGACCTTGGCATTGCAACAGTCACTTGGTACTGCTTATGGCATTTGGATGCTTCCTGTTGGCATTTCTTACAAAATCTTTGCTAGTAGTTGTCACTTTTGTGTGGGTGGATTCTTTTTTTCTCTGCAAATACCGAGAGCTAGTCTGTAAGGTTTAGACCAGCAAACAGCTGATGGGTACTGAAGCTTAGTGATTAGTTAACTCTTTGACTTTGTGAGATGAGTTGCATCCTGAAAATCAAACTCATCTGTGTTTATCTTTGCAATAAATGACAACTCATACTTCTAAATATTTTGCTGCAGGTTTCCAGTGAGACTGTGATTTGGGTTCACATCCTTAGCTATAAAACATTTGAAATATGTTTGCAATAGCAACATGAAATGTAAGTGCATGAACCATTAGAAGTGCAAGGATTTTTAGCAGCTCTTGGCAATTGTTATAAAAAGGTAAAATCTTTTGAAGAAAAAGGTTCCTGGAAGCAGAATCTGTGTAAATGGGGACTGAATATGTACATGTCAGAAGCCTGCTTTTAACGTGTGTTAACATGAAAAGGATGTTTTGGCCTATTCACTGGTCTCTGTAGAGTAAGTGTTTCACATTGTGACTCGGGTAGTCATTCTTTTCTTACAGTTACTTGACTGCTGATCTTAACAACCTCTGTTCTTAGTATCTGACTGAAAATACGAACTTCTGTCCTACTAATAGGAATTCCATGTGTCTTCTTTCTGAGTGGTATCACAGAAAAGTTGCAGTTCTGCACCCTTGTTACAATAGTGTACATAGCTATGGCATTAGTGAGTGCTGTGTAAGCTGAATCAAGTTTATTAACTTAGTGGTGTCATCCTTGGCAGTACTAGTAGGTGTCTTTTGAAGAATTTCTGAGAAACAGGTGGTGTAGTGGTGGCAGGTTGTTTTTGCATTTTGTTTATTTGTTTTCCCACACGGGTGTTTAAAGCATGCTAGCTTTATAAATAGTTACAGTTCTCTCTCTCAAGGTACCACCACTCAAGTCTGAAAACTTCCCAGAAAGAAGTTTAATGCAACATCCTAAATTCCCTTTGGTTAGAATAGTGACTAGCTAACTGTAAGTAGTTGTGGTACACAAGAAATCATACTTAAAAGGGCCCTTCTAGTCTTCAGTACTGTGAATCCATCTTTCTGTAAAATAACTTAAAAATTAGCATCAGAGAAGTTCAAATTCGGCACTTTTTTCTTTTTAAGAGATAGAGTCTGGAGGGTTTTTTTATTGGGTAGGTTTGGCTGTTTTTTTTGGTTGGGTTCCCCCCCCCCCCCATTTTTTGGTGGGGGGAGCGTTGGGTTTTGTTTTGGTTTTTGGTTTTTTTTAAGGAAATATTTCTCCAGTGCTTTCTTTACACCAGAGTTTCTCTTTCATTGGCAAGACTGTATTACAGCAGTTTTGTTAATTGTAGTAGTAAAGAAAAAACCCAAACACCTATTTTAAGATTTTTTTTTTGTTCTGTTCTGCATGGATATCTTTGGTTTTGTTAATATTTTTCATTGTTCAGTAAAAACTTTAAGTAAATATATTATATTTTAATGTTCCTGCGTTCTTTATGGTGTGAAAATTCAACTCCAGTAAAATCACAGGACATTGCCTTATTAACCATGTTCCAGAGATCATGCATCATTTACATACTGAAAAATGAAAATAAAATCAATAGTCAGATCATCTGTATGCTTTATTAAAAACTTCCCTCTTCACTTTATAACTTCCCTTGTTAATCCCACCTCTCAACTCTCCTCCCAGATTTTTGAAGTTCTTTCCAAATTTACTTTCAGCTCAAGGAAGAGGTTTTGTCATCCAGGATTGGAATAGTATCCATCAGAATGACAGCCCTTGCCAGCTACTAATCTTTGGATTGTCAGTCTTGCTGAAATTCGATGTATTGTGCATGAGGCCCCATGGATTCTCTTTTTAAACTTTTTCCCTCACATGGTTCTTCTGATAGAACCATTTCTATAAAAAATACATTGATTTTCCTGGTTCTTACTTGATGTGCTGTCAGAGGTAATAATTTGATACATCCTTGAGGAATATTGTTAATGGTGGAAAAGGGAACTTGAAAAGCTTGATATGCTTCTGAAAATGGTTGTGAGCAGATAACTCTTTTGTCATGGTTTCTAAAAAACACGATGGTGTGAAAGCTTCCCAGAGCGATGCTGTCGGTCATATCACTCTTTATTTTGGCCTGGTGTTTAAACAAAGTTTGAAAATAAATATTTCCAGATTTACAAAAGGTTAATTATTTTTCGTCCGTAAGTACCATTTTCTATTCTATTCAGTGGTCCATTTGTGGTTTTCCTAGACTTAGATAGGACAGTCCTAAGACCGTACATGTTGCTTAACTGTGAAGTGGAAATCTTTTCAGGTCGTTTAATTGCAGTTTCTTGGAGTAGAAGTAATAGCTATTTTAGTGCCCAGTTGCAGCTTTGGATGTTGAGGGTTAACACTGAACTGTTTTAGCATTTGTGCCACAGTTTTCTTTAGTTTCACCCCAATATAAAGATAAAAGTGTAAAAATAGGATGTATAAAGTGGTATATTAATTAGACTTGTCAAGACAAGTGACTTGGCTACAAGTATAGCTACTTGGATGTAAATTTTTTTGGTGTATGTGTAGAGAAACCCCACAGAAATGAGGCATGTGAAAGAACATCAATATCTTGAGTGGAAAGATAAATTAGGAAAGCAATGGAAATGGAAGGTGAATTACAATGGTGCAATTTCGCTTTGCTACTTCAGAGAGTTTGGAGCTTTTGACTGGGAAAGGACAGTTTACTGCAGATCTAGCATGTATGTGGAGTATGTTGTGCATGTATGTTTGCCAGCAAGTCCCCAAAGGTTTTCATAGGTGGTAGCTTCTGTATCTTTAGCAGGACTGTAGCCAGTTAAAGCTCTTATCTGTTCATTTTAACTTAGCTCCAAAATTGTTAAGATGTGGGGAAAAGCATAGTTCAGTGTGGTGGAAAGAAGCTATTGGTGCTTAATTTTTCTTTTACAAATCTGTGAGTTTTGTGGTAAAACAAGAAGCCCTTAATCACATTATCTGTTAAATTCTATTTTTATGGAATTGTGTGCAGGTACCAAAATACATCTCATTATCAGAAGGGTGAAAAGAGTGATGCATTAAATTTAATACTTTTCAACACTTACATGCAAAGCTAGTGACCAGTTTTTATCTTTTTCTCAAGTATATTTGAAAACATCAAATAAAGCGTTTGCATTCCATTATCTCTTAGTTTTTAAAGAGCTGTTTTCAAGTTCTCCAGTTCTATTACACAAGGCATCATTTTCTTCTTGCTACCAAGAAGGTACAGCAAAGCTGATGGGCAGCTTTAAAGTTCACAGATAGTTTTTACTGGAGCTTTATGGACTGCTGACTTCCTACATGCTCTTTTGTGATAATTTTGGCACTTAAAGTTTAAATTTACTATCATCTTCCTAATTAAAAATTTTATTATTCAGTAGTACATTGTTTATTTTGTTGATTGTATTCCTAGAGGGTCAGAAGTGTGAAAATATCTTTAAGGGCAAATGTCTTTGTTTTACAGGGCAAAACTAGGAATGAGTTGCTTCTTAGAACAGATTGTGTATTAAATTTTATGATGCTAGAATGAAGCCAAGTTACTCAAAATGGGAAAACTCCAAACAGTCCTCACTGTAATTTTTAATGTAGATTAGAAAATGAGTTTTAGAAATCAGGATGATACTCTATGTCACCTATCCTGGGAGAAGGAAATACTGGTGTGGAGATGTGGAGTGTTCCTGTTTTATCAGTTGGACGACAAACTTTTAAAAGGGTTAGAAACTGATATTTAAAGTCACTGTTCTTGGTGCTGCTACAGGATGCAGATAATTACCACTGTTTTTTGAGGTTTGTTTTTGAAAGCACCAACATGGCCTACTGGGGTTTTTTGTGTTATTTTGTTCAGATACTCAAGCCATCAGCTTCCTTCCTGCCAGCTTCTGTTGATTCCATGGTAGCCAAAAATTACTTTTACCTATGGCTACTGCTGTCTCACCCTCTCCTCCCTGTCCCTGCCTCGCATCCTCTGCGAGGAGCTTCTGTGCAGACTCCAGTGACTGTTCAGCCATTCAGCCATATCCATGCCCTTACTCAGCAAAAGGCAGATGGGATGATGACCTGGGCTTAAAACTGTGGTGCAGCTCAACAAGGGTATCATGAGCCCCAGACAGGGTGGGAAGTGGTAGGTGCTCATGAAAGGCAGGGTTGGGGCTGCAGCAACTGGTGTTTGGATCAATGTGTGCCACCACGGATCTGCAGTGTAGGCTGTGCAGTCTCATTTATGAGGTGGAAATGGAAGGGAGAAAATTATGGCTGTAATATTAATTTAGCATGTGAATTACTGGTATGATTGGAGAACTTCTTGCCTCTTTGTTGACATATGTAAGGCTTGTGAAATTTCATGTGGTCCTGGTGTGGTGAGGAGTTGGAAGAAGGTACAAGAGAGTTGAAGCCCATTCTGACCACGACTATTGCTTATTGTCACAGTATTTTGTGTGACCATCTGTGTGTTATTTTTCATTTCCTTCATCATCTGTATTTCTGCTGTGTAGCACTTAA
>JAWWLV010000103.1:36860-69136 GCA_035041135.1 Platyrinchus mystaceus
CCCCCTCCGGCCCCTGACAGCGTCTGTGGAGAGGAATTCGGCCCGCGGCTTGAAAAGTTTGTTGACCCCTGCTATAAGGCAACATTAGTTGCCTTAATTGCTGTTTCATCTGCGTGTGACTTACCTTGGAGTTTTCTTGTAACGTGATTAGTGTGGTTTGACTAAAGCCCCAGTGAAGCCTTGAAGATGAACGTGTGAGCTGATTTCTTCTTGTTCTTTTGTAGGTGATGGATGTGGACACACTGTTCTGGGCCCTGAAAGTGGAACTCTTGCTTCCATAAACTACCCACGGACATCTCCCAATAGCACAGTTTGTGAATGGGAAATTCGGGTGAAGCCTGGGCAGCGAGTTCAGCTCAGATTCGGCGATTTTGATATTGATGACTCAGATTCTTGTCATTCCAGTTACTTAAGAGTTCACAATGGAATTGGCCCCAACAGGACAGAGATAGGTAGGAGCTTTTATAATTGGTATTTGAGAACTATGGTCTTGTCTAAAAGTTGGATATACTGTTGGTACTTCTGTTACTTTTTGACAAAAACTAGATGCTAAATGCAACATGGATCCTATAATAATCTTTGATTCTTAAGATTATCAAAGGAAACCCCTCTGTTATGTGTTTTGGTTCTTTTTTCTCAGACATTTCCCAGTAGCTTGCAAAGTTCCTGTAAGCAGTGGAGATGGTAAAACTATAAGGATCTTCATTTAAAATAATAGGCGTGTATGTATATATATATATATGTATATATGTATGTATCTTACCTGAAATGCCTTTTCTTTTATATGGATTCGCTCTGATTTGAGCTCTTCATCTTGGTGATATTAAAGGATGTCAGGCTTCAAAAGTTGTGTAGTTCAAATACTCTCTATGTTCTGATAATGTTCACAGTTTAATTATTGCTCTCTTCAGGAGAACAAATTGAATTTCATGACTAGAAGTCAGTGTTGTTTTTTTTAAAATAGCAGTGTAATGTTATCATCTGTGCCAAAATATAGGTAGGGTGTTAAGACCCTTGTGGTTACTTTGCATAAAACTCAAAATGAGTTGTCATTCTTCCTTCTCTGTTGTGTTATGCACTTGTTATTATGCAGATTAATTTTATTTTCTTTCCTAAAACTTTAATTTGGAGAGAAAGAGAGATTTACCACACGAAGATTGGTTTTTTTGCAACTCAAATGCTGATCCCACTTAATAGAGTTTTTTTTATAGATACTAGTGGAGTGTTAGCTTTGTTAACCCTCTTTTCCAACTGTTACCTAGGTAAGTGTGTGTGAAAATAAGCATGTGCTTGGAGCTGTTGAGCCAGGCTTAGTCTAAAATAGGAAACACTGAATACCTTAAATGGCAAGGAACGTCAAGTTCTGATAAGTCTATTACTCACTTTTACAAGTGACTTAATGGGTTCGAGTAAATCTTCTACTTCATTTGTTTCTCTTGACTTTCAACTGTTCCCAGCTGGGGTAGTAGCACAGTGTGTTGAGCAAATGTGTGTGTTGTTCTGCTCTTAATAAATTAAATCACAGAACAAACAGTGATATTAACAGTGGCAGGTACAGATGATGCAGGTTGTTGAATGTTTGTGTTTGAAGCAACACACGCTGGAGAGATTAAACAGTGACCTGAATTAAATCTGGATTTATCCTAAGTTTTTCCATTCAAGACTCCTGACATGCTCTAGCATTAAAATACTTGTATTACCTGAAGTCTGAAATTCAGTCATACCTATTTTAACCTGAAATTACTTAAAAATTGTCTGATTAGATTAAAAAATAAATTGTTAGTGGATTACTTTGTTGATAAACAGAGAGGGTCTCTAATGAAGCTTTTAAGGGCAAGTGCTTATTCCAAGCCTCTTGAATATTTATCAAGAAATCAAATGAAGATTCAAATACTTTCTGTTAAGTTTGTCTCTAGTGTGAGATTTAGAGATGTTTTTTATGTAATTTCATTACAGTCCAATCACTGTGCATCTGCAGTCAGATGTACTTAAGACACAGGAATTCCCTCTCCTGCTGTGACGGTGCTGTACAAAAACACTGGGGTCCTTCAACGCACAAGTACAGACAAATTAGTAATGTTGCATCTTCTGCACATACAGTTGAGAGGCATCACTGCAGTCATGATGTCCATTTCTAGTGCCCGCTTTTTAAAAAGATTGCTAAAAATCTGGCAAGATGCCAGGGAAGAGTTGGAAAAATGATTTATAGTCTCAAAACTATGTCTTGCTTTGAATCATAAGGTGCATCAGTCTACAGTTTGTCAAGGGCTGTATGTCCATGGTGCAAGCAGCACTGGGTAGTTTATCCAAGCTAGATTTAGATGTCTTGCACAGTGTATTTGCCTGAAGAAGGGGATAAATGGTGCTTTGAGAACAGTCTGGCCTACACAGAGAGGAGTCTCATGCTGGTCAGTCATGTAACAAGATCCAGTGGCTGAAAACTAAACTTATTATGAAGAAAGCAAAGGGAATGCTAAGCTGAAACATATGCAGTGTCATCTACTGCTGGTGATCATCCACTTCGATTATCCACTGCAGAATCTTAAATAGGGTTATAGATGGTTTTTACAGTATCAAATGATCAAGGGAGCCTATAGAACAGAAGATTTTTTTTTAACAAGTTAATGAGCTGATCAGTATCTTTATTAAATTTTCTAGTTAGCAGAACTGGAGAATTCCGTATTGACTTAGCAGCCATTTATCCAGTGATGTTATTTGGTAGCAATTCTAAAACTTCATGGGGCAAGTACTGTCAACATCTGTGGATTCCAGCACCTTAATTTAAATTGTGTTATTTTTGTTCACTTTGTATGGAAAGAGAAGTATCATCCAGATACGGAACCTGTGTTATTTTTTTTAGGTGCAGCAAAACAGAAAGTGAACCAATTAGCAGTTTACATTAAGGGTGCTCACATATGCGTGTATGTTACTGCTGAAATGCAGTGGATCATGCCTGCTGTTATCAAAAACTGAGAGAAGTAGCTGACAGAAACTATGGAAAAGTTGACAAGGAAGAAGTGCCCCAGCAACTGAGGGAAGAGGAAGGCTATTTTCCAACTTGCTTCTGTAGATGCTTCTCATTGCCCTAACTTGATCATTTTTCTTGGCATGTTCTTTGAGGTACTGACTGCGAAGGTTAGTTATGGATAGAGGTGAATGGGATACGGTTGCATTTATCTGCAAGTGTTAAGAGACTCTCACCTGTTGACAGTGACAAAATAAAGTGATACTCATAGTCTGCCATTAAATGGACACTGAGAGCATTATTTAGTGTCATGCACACGTATTTCTTTTTGAATATATACCAGAAACAATGTGAGCTTGTGCTGCAAGTGAAATAAGGTTCTGGAAGTGAAATAAGATGCTTATTACCTATGCTGGTTTGGGTCAAACTTTGTTCTCCCTCTTCTCTCTGTAGGAAAATACTGTGGGTTTGACTTTCAAATGGATGGTTTAATTACTTCAAAAAGTAACGAGGTCACAGTACAGTTTATGAGTGGGATTCACGCTTCTGGACGTGGATTTCTTGCAGCTTATTCAACCACTGACAAATCAGGTATTTACAACTATTTGGTAATTTTTCTTTGCTGGCAAAATTAGAGCTGTCTATTAAAAACACAGAACTAATTTATTTATTCCCACATTCCCACAAATTAGCTTCTAAAAATTTAATACACTCTTGCTGATGCTTCTGTGTAGGAAATTGGACTGCCAGTAACTTAAAAGTTGCTGTAGTTTTAAAGAGATGGTATGATAGCTTGCCTTGAATAGCAGAGGAAGAATGTCAGTTGTCTGTTACAAATGACAGATTAAGGATAAAATGCATTTTTTCAGCTAGTAGTCAAGGTGGCAGATAACTATCAAGTTTTGCTATCAAACAGTGTATATTTTATACAGACTAACCTCATGGAAAATTTTATTTCAGTAGCAGTATCCTATAACTCCCTCAGCTCTTTAATTACATAATCTGCTGACTACTTTTTAGTCTTTTTGCCATTTATTGTTTTTTGCCATGTTTTTGGTTACTCTAACCCTCTGAAAGAGGTTGCTGTATTTGTTTTGCATATCCTTCCACTCACTGTAAAGGTGAGTGACCTACATGGTCCGTGAGGAAATGAAGGATTACAAACAACTGCTTCAGAAGGCAAAAGGCTTGAAAAAACTCTCTCTGGAAATAATTCTAAAAAGAGCAGATAGACTCTTTCAGTTTTTAATTTTGTGGGGGTTTTGTTGCTTTTCTCTCTGTATTTTGGACCGTGTGTGCCGATACACAGCAGACGCAAACATGAAATTTGAAATATCGGTCATGGATGCCAATAACGTGGCACTCTAATATTTGTTCCTTGTAGTGCTTAGGTTCAGCACTGCAGAAGTGTTAAATGCTGAAAACACAGGCCTCTTTAGGTAGATTATTAATTTAATTTTGTGAAAAGAGCATATGTTTGTGTATCTGAATTATCTTGGGTTCTCTGAAGTATGGCTATAAATTAAAACTAAGCTGTACAGAAGATGAATTTTTGTAATATGTCTCATGTCACATTCTCAGTAGATTTTCCAGTTGCTTAGACAAATTAGCAAGGTTCTACTGTAATACAAAATCTGTTGCATGAAATTTAGTAGGAACATGGTTTCTTCATTCTGAGACTTTTGGTGAAGCCTCAGGGCTCAAATGTATATTTTTGTGCATTTTAAAAAGCATACTCAAACTTACTGTCTTTATTATTCTCTTGACCTGACATTTTTTCTTTCCAGACTTAATTACCTGTTTAGACAATGCAAGTCACTTTTCCGAACCAGAATTCAAGTAAGACTGATTTTTACCTGTTTCCACCCAATCTCTTTAATAAAGTAATTGTAGTGTTTCTACTTCACTGTTACTTATATCTGACTGCAGCTTGGAAGTTGGCCATCTAGAGAACTTGAGAAACAATTAGGGTTAGAGCTGAATAATTTTAACATTTGCACTCCTGCTTCCTCCCTCTCTCCCATTTTTGTTATTTACATGCAGTATACAGTAGAACCTCGTTAATTTGCACTAACACATAGGAGCTAATCTCTAATTCCCATGGAAAGAATATTACAGCAGGAATACACCTTAAATACTGAAATTCATATTACAGTTACCTAAGGAGCATTAAATGATGAAATGTGTTGAAAATTACAAACCCATTTCACAGTTTGGTGTGCATTAATGAGGTTCTGTGGAGACATAGAATGCTGTACCTTCTGATGGGGGAAACATCTGTTATTTCCCTGTTTTCTCCTTCTCCATTTCCATCTAAAGGACAGTGTTTAAAGCTGCAGACCATTGTGAAGTACCTAAGCTTACTTTTTGGAGAACGTAAGCTGTGGCATCATGAAACATTTTGAAATGCAACCTTTGCATTTCTCTTCCATTTTCCCAAGTTCCAAAATAGGGCTCTAACTGTAGGTTCTGACCTTACTCAACATGTGCCAAAGTCTCTGAATCTCACTGTTTTCACGGAACCTGCAATATTGCTTGCATGTTGTTAAACTGTGGTGAAAATGTTAACAGGTTTACTCCAGTTCACTTTTAAATCTTGCAGATGTAATAATTTTCATGTTTGCCGTATGAAATGGCCCTGGAACATGAACATGGGCTGGCTCCAGAGGTGCAAGTGTCTTGCCTCTTGCTTTTCATTCAGTTAGGATATATCCTTACATAGTGATATATGAATAACAGTGTATTGTAGATCAAAAACATAGTTACTATTTTATAACATTAAAAAAGTTGTAAGTGTATGCGTATCTTGACTTGATATTTTGTTCTCTTCCAGTAAGTATTGTCCAGCTGGATGTGTGATTCCTTTTGCTGATATTTCAGGCACTATTCCCCATGGATACCGAGATGTAAGTAAAAATAGCATGGACTCAAGTGAATTTGGGTAAAACACACAATGTACAATACGAGTCAGCTATAGTTGTTCATGTTAGTTCTGCTTCCTGGATGCTGGAATTTATACCTCCTAAAAGCAAATAACATGGGATTCAGGTTTTGGCACTGCTGCTAAATGACAGGTGCTTCACATGCTGCCGCCTCCAAGAAGTGAAATAGTGTGGTAGAGTCTCAAAATGATTTTGTAAGGGCTTCAGAGAAAGGTGGACCAATCAAAATATTGTTTTCTATTTCCTGTTTTGGTTTAGTTGGCTTTCTCAGTTTGGGAAATTCAGATTTATAATGAAAGAACCAGTGAATGATGTCCTCCTGGTTTTTGACATTGTAATGCCTCTCTCAACAGGGTCTCAGTGGTTATCTTAATTTTTTATTACAACTGGAGAGATGAAATACTGTTTATGCTCAGCAGCTATAAAATAATTTGCAAAACAAAGTTAATACTTTAAGATTAGTAGTTCTGTAAAATGGAAAATAAAATCTTTAATAATGTATTATTTACTTAAAACACTACAAAACCCTATATAGTGTTTTTCTAATGTAAGATTTTGCAGCTGAATTAACAAACTTGCCATAGGACTGGAGGGTGTTTCCTTTGTTTATTTTTAGGTGATTATAATTTTGCTCTCAATCTAGAAAAAATTACATGAAATCTCTTTTTTTTTTTTTAAATCCTCTTTTAATAAGCCATTAGATCTAGGACAGAGGAAAGACAATTTAAAAATGTTAGAATTCAAATATTTTAGTATTAAATATGAACCTAAAGTGTGCCTGTCTGATTTTCTTTTCTCAAATATGTGTAAGTCCTAGGCTACGTGCTTAAACAATCACCTACATGTAAAAATGTCACCACAAGGTAACTGTTACATGTTCTGGTCCACAGTGAGTTCTCACTAAATGGCTGTGAGGTAATTTTTGTAGCTGGTAACAAGATGAAGTTGATTCTCTGCCTAACATATTTGCAGCATCTGTAGGAGTCCTGCTTGGTGGGAGGTCTTTTGCCAAGATCTGGAAAAATTGTTTTCTATGGAAGAAAAAGGAAACGTTACGAAATAAATGCCCTGTGACTTTCTTTTGTCACTTTTCTTCCTTTATTGCACCGAGTATGAAGGCATAGAATTTCCCAGAAGTCAAGCTGTGTGCAAAGAAATCAAATTGTCCAGCACTTTGGGCCAAGTTTCAACCTCAGATAGAGGTTTCTCATGCATCTTTTTCAATGTACAGCAACTGCTTGTTGCTTTAAAAAATACTCTAAATCTTGATTCTTTTCTGTGTCACCCTATTGTGGACAGTCCTCGAGAGCTTGGAGCTCTCATTGCTGACATCTTCTGGTGTGCACGGAGGAGGAGAGAGCTGCATCTACTGCAGAATATCATGTTCATGCTTTCAATGGAAATGGGAGCTGTGTTGATCCCAGATTTGCTGGATGTGAGAGGCTGCAGAATGGCAGCGTGTCTCTCATACCCCTGTGCTGCACATTGCAGGGATACCTGAGAATAAATAGCTCTGTCTGTGCCTGTTGCACTGTGTGTAGCCAGTAATCCTCCAGAAATCTTGGTGCACATGTGGATGGGTGCAAAGCCACTGCTGCTAAGTCCTTTTTGGAACTGGACTGTCTCTCTCCTCCTGAGCACTGGAGTATTTCTGGGTCACGCCCCTTTGGCCTGGAAGGATTTGCTTCCCAGCTCAGCTAGTTTTGCTCCAGGAGACAGAGGCATGTTTCTCTGCTCACTCTGTGCAGTGCCTGAAGGACTTGGTGTAATGAGTCCTGCTCACTTGGCACAGCCAGCCTGCAAGCCAGGGAGGTGTCACTGTGACATTTCTTAGTAGATCCAGTCATCCAGGGAGAGAAGGCAAGAACATGATGTCCTGCAAAAACACTTTGTGTAACTGATCTCCACTGACCTGTATAGTGTTGGTAATTGACTTCCTTAGGATGAGTTGTGTTCATGTATTACTGTGGGTTTATGTGGATCAGAGTCCTGGATGGATAAACCATGTTTAACCATGAGTTAAACTAAAAAATACGCCTTGGCAAAAAGTGACAAAATCTGCAGTGCATCACTCCTTAATTATGAGAAAATAAACAAACAAAATTTCAATGTGCTCTCTATTAAAAGATTTTCTGTGTATTTACGTCTTCAATTTCTGTTGTCTAACATAATTCATTGTTGGCTGAAAGTCTGGCTGTCTGGCTTTTCCAGACTGTTTCACATTGGTGATGGTTTGAGGGTATTTAATTACAGGAGTTACATACCAAATACATCTGGGCAATGACACAGTGAAATGTAGGACCTTCTTTTTGTTTTCATAAATTTCATAATAAACTGTAGATAAGTCTGTTATTTCTAAATAACAGAGATAACAGTTAAATTAGAGCAGTATCTTAATGTAATAACAACAAAGGGTATAACTGGATAGTGTAGCATTTACAATATATGGTGTGGTATTTAATTTATTTACTCTGTAGTATTAAATTTTTCTTTCCCCCCCTCTTCAAGTCATCACCACTTTGTATGGCCGGTGTTCACGCAGGCGTTGTGTCAAATACTCTGGGTGGCCAAATTAACGTTGTGATCAGCAAGGGCATTCCCTACTATGAAGGCTCCTTGGCTAACAATGTCACCTCAAAAGTGTAAGTGTACTTCCTGTATTATCCTTATCTTTGGTACCTTAGATTTTGGTAGTGTCTCACTGCAGGATTAATTTCAGCTAGTGGAGCTACATGTTCCCCTGACAGGTTCTCTTCTCTAAGGTTCTCACAATGCACTTTTGCTACAACTAAATTTTTTACCAGATATTTTTAACCTCTAGACCGTAAAGATTAATTTTTCAAATTCTGCAAGGAGTTTTTTACCTTCTTGACTGTAAATTCCTGACGGTCTGTGGAAAAATAATAATGTAACAGCAGCTTTTTAGTTGCAGGGAAGAGTGTAGCTTATTGTATCTCAGAAGTCCCAGGAATGAAAGCAATCAGAGGAGATTTATTCTTGTTGTTATGATTAGCTTAATATGTAAGGGAAGCATTTTGATGAAGACATGCCTTTTGCCTGGTATGTTTGTTTGAAAGCCTCTCAGTATCTCCAGACTAGATTTTAGTTGAATAGCTGTTTGTACTGAAAATGCTGCAACTTGGTGACAGAAAGTGTTACTTTAATCATAAAGTGTTTGTTCAGGCATACGTGCATAGGTTTCAGTGGCAAGCAGTCAGTCAAGAAAAACAAAGTGAAGACAGTTTGTTTCAGTTTACCTGAGTACTGCAAAACATCTTTTGTTCTCTGCAGGGGACCTTTATCTACAAGTCTGTTCACCTTTAAGACGAGTGGTAAGTCTTATCACATATATTACATGTTAATACTTTTATGCAAACTTTGTGAGTAGAAATAAATGTGTAGGTATTTTATTTCTTAATTTTTGTTCTAGCTTGTGAGACTTTTTTTTACTGCATTCCTCAGTAATGTATATTTTTGAATCGTTTTACTATCTCAATTTGATGATTAATCATCACTACATTTATAGGTAAGCCTTGCTTATCTGCAGACGGAGATTCTTTCAGTTATGTTCCTCTATTGTAGTCTAATTTAAAGTGACTTGACTCTCATAGTTTAAACACACTGCTAAAGGAGAGCTGGCACTTAAGTGTTGCTCTTTATTTGTGACAACTGTGCATCGTGGTTTTCTTCCAGGTTTATGCCTTTCACTTTCCTGGTTGTCTGTTAAGAAGCTAGAAGACATCTCAAAACGATTCCTCACCTTTCTCTTCCTTGTTTTACTTTTTTTTTCCTCCCCTTTCCTTGCTTCTGAATGCTGTGTGATAAATTACTGTCTCTCTTGCTCTGGAAGGGCTGATCTTGGGCCTTGCTCTGTGTCTAACATAATTCCCTTCTTGGCTGTTATGCTTTGTTTTGTCCTTGTGTTCCAGGTTGATGATTGTTATCACAAGTGTTGCCTCTTTTTGAAGCTTTACTTCTTTGTGTGTTTTTACTATCTTACCTGTTTTTCAAATAGATTAGCTGCAATTTTATAAATGGAAGCTAGTTTTTCTGTAAGTCACTTTGAATGCCGTCTTTGAGTGGATGTTGGCAGTGCTGTGAAGACAGTGACCTTTCCTTAGTGTCTTTAACTGTTTTAATAACAATATAAAACCCATAAGACCATCATGTCTGTTTTTCATAAGGATAAAGTTTAAAAAAAAGGGGGGGAAATCATGCACATACTCCTCAAAAGTAAACAAATACTTTTCCTAATATAAATAAAAGGGATGCTGAATGGGGATATAAAGACAGGAATCTGATGGGCAGGGGTGTTGGGAGATGGAATTGTATACAAACAAAAATTAGAAAATATAATGCACCTAATAGTAAAATAATTTCTCTCCCAGACCTCTGCAAGAGCTGAAAGAAGGAATTGCATGTCTGGTGTCCTTATGCGTGAAGAATATTAAACACAGTGATCTGGATGGGGTTTGCTGGTGTTTTTTGTCTTTGAAAATGTGATTTGATAGTGTGTATGAAAGTAATTTAATGGCCTGGAAATATGAAGATAGGACAAAATGCTGATCTAGAGTCTCTGGATTTCAGTGACACGTGAGAAATTATTGAATAAGCTAAGAGACGAGATGCCGGTCTAGATTAAAATCTCTGTAGTTGGGTGGCCTAGGAGTTTGCTGAAGGAAAAAGAAGACTCCTGTAGTATGCTCAAATGAGGTTAATCAGATTGTGCTGAAGGTCTTACTGTGTTTCTTCTGTAGTAGTTTGTTTCCTGACTTGGTACGAAATAGAGGAGTGTGTTATTAACGCCAGAGGTGTGGTCAGTGCAGAGAAAGATGAAACTGTTAGTACAGGAAGACCTGGCTGACTTTGAGACTTGAATGATAGAAATTAACTGAAGAATCACAGAGCAAAAGGTAGAATGTCGGATGCTTAGAGACTGAGACATTTCTGCTTCAAACTGGCAACATGTTAGATGGAAATGAGAGATGAGGGAAAGGATTCTGTTAGTAAAGTGCTAACATGATCCTGAGCTGTGGCAGGTGAAGTACGTCCAGTAGAGACAGTCAACTATTAATTCCATCTCACAGGACATGGGCAAGGCCCTCCCTGGGTCCAGTCACACTTGGACTCTGCAACCTGTGCCTCCCTTCAAGGATGAAGCCTTGATGCAGAGAGGGGCTACAGGGGTGCTCACAGGAGAAGGGAAACTAGGCTGGGTTGTTCAGCCTCCCTAACTGAAGGCAAAGATTGCTCTCTGCTGCTGTTTCTGGGAAGTGCACATGTGAGAGGAGAAAACTGTTGGCACTACAGAACAAGATTTAGCAAACAGCAAATGGATATCAACTAGCCGTAAGGAAATTTAGCCCTGAATTTAGGAGTTGTTTGTTAGCCATCAGCAGAATGCAACTTGGGAAGAAACTCGTAGTAAGAATGGTGGCCAAAAAAATGCAGCTAATTTCAGGGATGCATTTGAGCTCAGGGCTGGGATTATGACATAACTTCCTACATGCTTTGGTGTTCAAATTAAATTGTGATACTGAGGTGGGTTTAAAATACAAGAATTTATTTAGATACAAAAAGGAACAAATGATCAAGTAGTCTATTTCCCGTTCCTGCTCAACCATACATACTCTTAAACCATGGCAGTTTTCCCAAAGCTTCTCATCTAGTGCTCTGTGTGAGTGGTGACAGAGAGAACATCCACATTACTCTTGGAGCAGGCATAAATCATGGCGATCTCATTACTACGAAGTTGGTTTGCAATATCACTGTTAGGAAGCAGAAGACAGTGTGTTTTGTTGATAGTGTTGTTAAGGAATAAATTTAGATGGCACTTTAATGTTTGTACATAAAGTCTTAAAATCCAAGCAGATTTCATTTTCAGTCCTCACCTTTTCTGTTGTTCAGGTTGTTACGGGACACTGGGGATGGAATCTGGGGTAATTCCCGATTCCCAGATCACTTCGTCGTCTATTCTTGAGTGGCCTAACCAAACAGGACAAGTAAACATCTGGAAACCTGAAAATGCCAGACTAAAAAGGGCTGGTCCTCCTTGGGCTGCTCTTATCAGTGATGAACATCAGTGGTTGCAGATTGATTTGAATAAAGAAAAGAAAATAACAGGTAAGTGAATCTGATGTGGTTTTTCAGCAGCATTCAAAAAGTTTGGTTACTGACATCCTTTTTTCCAGTGCTGGGTCTTAAGATAAAGTCCAGGAGACACTTAATTACCATTACAGCAAATTTGGAGGAGCCTGGAGCTGAAGAGGTGTAGTTTCATAGTAGAAGATACCTCTTTCACCAGAATTTGTTGAAGTTTTTCCTGTGGTTTTATTGGATCCTTGATGCTTCTCTTATCCTGCTAATTGTCTCCTTGGAGGTGCAAATCAAAATCCAGTCAGCTCAGTCCACTGGTACCTCCGATGCACATGTACTGACTTACGCTTCTAGGTTGTCCCTCGTGTCTGTCAGGGCCGTAGTGAATCCAACAGTAGAGACAGGAGTAGTTGCAGTGCAATGTGAGATAAGCAGCAGGCAGAGTAAACCAGCTGGCAGCCTCCCTTTCACCTCCTTGCCTCATGTGGAACTTGGGCCAGGAGTTGGGGACTGCGGCCCCTCAGCAGTCCGCGCCTTCCCTCAGCAAACGGGCCAAACTGCAGGCTGATACAGCCAGGCTCTGGATTAGCCACTCACTGCTTCCTCACAGAAATGGTTATTTTAGTAGCTGTTTATTTGGAGAGACAGCTGGAGGTGCTGTTTCCCAGCCTGCTGTGGGTGATTTGCTTCACGTTCTGGGAGCTGAGGTCTCTTGCTCATGGTTACTGGTTCCCGTTGATTGCAGTGTTGCCCATTCCGAGCAGTGAAGCACTGAGGCATCGGCATTTTGGGTTCAACCTCTGGGGTGGCAGTGCAGCTGCTGTATTTTTGGTGCTGATGTTAGTGTTTTCTGTTTTAATTGTTCAAAGATGATTCGCTGTTGATAATGGATGTATTTGTCATCTGACTTAAATTAAAAATAAATTTGTTTTAGTAGAGTGCTTCGTAGAGTCCTGGGCTTTAAGGCTATTGTGAAACATTCTCCTTTCATTAGTTTGGGTTTGTCACTCTCAAATGCATGAGTTGATCTCTGTAACCTCAGCTGCACACCCTGCTATTGGCAGCTTGGCTTCCTGTCATTAAACAACTCTGGTTTACCAGCAGCCTTTGTTATTACCTCCCTGGGGACTGTTTGGATGTTATATGACTCCTCTAATTCCTGTGCTAATAAGCTTTTACAAAACAGCTTTCCTGTGTGAGTTGTTCTGCAGCACTGAAGCATCAGCTGTAGGAAGCTACAGTTCTTTCAATGGTGCTTTTGGATTGGCAGTACAAGAGCAAGGAAGAGCTGTGCTGTCTCACCAGATGTCTCTCAGCAGGAGACAGCTGTGGTCAAATGAACAGGCCACTTCCATCAAGAAATGAGGGAAAAGTGCTCAGTAAGGTTATATCATGAAAATTAAAATACAAAAGTAAGTAAAATGATTGTTAAGCTACAGTCACTGTAGAAGTTTCAGACCCTAGCACCTTGGAGTTGGATAAACTTCTTGAAATGAACTGGACTAGTGAAGACTCCAGATTATCTTAACTTTGGATTCAAAAGCTGATCTGTTTATTTTTACAAACTGGTAACAGGTTTTTTTTGTCTTAACTGTCTTAATTTTCACAGGCATTATAACTACTGGATCAACTTTAGCAGAGTACTACTATTATGTCTCAGCCTATAGAATTTTATACAGTGATGATGCACAGAAGTGGACAGTGTACAGAGAACCTGGCATGGATAAAGATAAGGTAAAAATACCAAGTGCTTTCTAGGTATGTTCTGTGGAAATTTCACAATTGTAAATACAACTAATATTGGTAAGGTGAGGCAACATTAAATAATTATCCTTTTCAATGTTATTTTAAATCATAAACAGCATATATGCAAAAGAAAATGTGACAATATGCAAGTATGTAAGGATTTGAAAAGTTCTGAAATTCAGATATTGTTTTTATTACTATTTGGGGTGGGAATATTCCATAGGAGAAACTTCCTATAATGGTAGGCTGTTCGGTACCGCATCACTTCAAGAATAATCATATTTCTTTCAAAATGGGTTGTGTGTTTCAAAATTAAGGTTTACTTTCTTATCCTCTTGTGGTTACAGAATAAATGTCAGGGGTTGTATAATTTTTCATCTTTTATAATGTTTTTGTCCATCTTTTTTACCAAATACTGTTAAGTTTCTTATATAAGAGAACAGCCCTTGCAGAGGGGAGTTTTCTTAAAAAATTAACTTGTATGTTCAGATTGCGAAGGCTTTGCCACAAAGATAAAGTACCTAACCTTAGTGGCAAGATAATCTTACTTTCCCTGCCTTTACAGCTTTGCAGTATTTAATAGACAGTAAAAATGAGAAGATTCATGTCCTACATAGTCTTTCCAGTGATTCAGATCAGATCTTCTAAAATAAATGATGAGATTCTTGGTAACCTGACTGCAACTAGAATTTTCTTTTTCTTAAAATCCTTGGATGTAATTTATCTTGCTTCTATACCCCTGGTATTACACACATGTAATTAGTGACCTAGTGACTTTTTAGAAGCAAGTTTTAAGAATGGTCACTCTTTAGTTGTACTTGGTTTTCTTCTCATTACTCTGGGTAGTTTGAAGTTTGTACCTTGTTTCAAAGTAGGATGCAGCATCCTGTTGATGAAGTAAGATGTTGAAGTTTGTTAAATTTTGAGATTTTTGAACACTGAATGTAATTGCAGTAGGAAACTTTCTTGAAAGAAAGGATGAAGAATTTACTGTCAGGGCCGGTCCATCTCCTTGAGCCTACATGTGAACTAACATGACTGTTGGTATGAAGTATTCAAGAAAAATGAAAAAAAAAAAATCCAGCTTATTTTGTGGGTTTGGATTGCCCTCTCCTGGCCATTAAATAAAATCTCAGCTATTGAGCTGCCTGAATTTAGGCTTCAGGGTTAGTATGACAATTTTCCTAGAAAACCTTTGCAGCTCTTGCCTTGTAATTTGAGCATGTTGTTCCTCGTGCACGTTCATGAAATTAAACAAATTGTAGAGCTTGAAACTACAAACAATATATCTTTCTTTGCACTCTTTGTGTCATTAGGGACAGTGCTTGAAGAACCAGACGTTCCCAGGGAGTGCCAGCTGTGGTTAAATGACAGAAAAAAATGGTTCAGTATGGTTCAAAATAGCAGATTTGTCCTCTGTGTGCCATCACCTCATTTGATTCCAACTCAGCATGTTCTGTGATTCTGTGATAGAGCCTTGCTTTTGGATGCATACGCTTGCAGGCTTCTCCCTTTGACTGACCCTTCTGTAATTGCACTCCAGAATGGCTGGGAGGTGCTATTCCCCGTTTTTTCAAAGATGTTTGAAATTCCTAACGTTTTTCAGGGGACTAGAAGCTTTTCCAAGGCTTTCCTGTAGTCCTCTTTGCAAATAGCTTCTAGAGATCTGGCTGTACTTAAGAAAAACTTTTCCTAAACTTTTTATATATGAAAAAAAGGTAAAATGCTTGAAAAATGCTTGAATTGGGGAAAAGGACAAATCAGAGATGCAGTGTTGGAAAATTTTGTTTGACAGCACAGAGGGAAATGGAGAAAGTTTGATAATAAATGGAATATGAAAATGATTTCTCATTGAAAAAACTTGCACTGTGTTGAGCTCAGGCCAAATTTTTTTTGTGCAAAAATTAGAGTAACAAAGAATATGGAGCTGCAGGTAAAGTTAAGTTACTCTCATAACACTGGACATCAAAATCTTGGCTAATAAAAGCCTGGAGTAAAGAACTACTTTACTGTTAATCTTTCTTCAAGCTAATAGTCGTTACCGATTCTTCTTGTCTTTGCTGTTACTTGCTCAGCCTCAGAAACCTGATGTGAGACTTAACTTTCAGTGTTGGACATCTGTGTCCCCAGTCTGTAACTTCTGCATGTGTTGCTTGGGTAGCCAGATGCAGCTTGTACTTTTTGTAATAATGGGCACTGGCAGGCACAGCACAAACGAGGACAGTTACAGCACTTTGGACTGGGCACATCCCCTCAAGAAATCACCTCTCTATTTTGCTTCTCATTTGTGTCTTTACCAAAACAAGTAATTCTTTGGTGAGGTCTGTAGCTACAAGCCTGTCAGCTTAAAAAAAAAACCAAAAAACTGCCCTTGTTTAGGGGAAAAGTGGCTGTAAATTGGAACACAGTCTTCTGTGGACACAAGGACTGTGACTACTTTGTATTATTAAATTTATTTCCAAAATAACACCATAAACTTATCCCCGCATTTAATCTGTCTCCATTCATTGCTACTAAATATATTTAAGAACAATAAGCCTAAATGCAGAGCAGGAGAGCCAGGTGCTTGTCCACCTGTACTGCAGGGAAGAACAGAGACTACACCGTCAAGGGAAATACCTTGTGTTTGCCAACTTGGATTTTTAGTATCATGAATGGGTTAGCAGTTTTAGTCAGTCATGTCATATGGACACATAGAAGCAAAAATGCTGGTTACTAATTTAAGATGTAGAAAAAACAGTGCACTCAAACATGAAGTACTGCATTTAAATTACTGAGTGATTTATTTTTCCACGGCTAACTAAATTGACTCATGTCCATTTGGTCAGTCACTGCTTTCAAACATGAAGACAGGCAGTGCCTATGTAGGGAGAAACTAAAATACTTACATCTAAGTAGTAGTAATGAGGCTTGGGTGTCTTTTGAGAGTGGAGACATGTTATCTACATCAGGGAGCTAAGGAGTGAGTCCCTTGAAGGTCCCTGGCATCATTGGGGGTTTTTTTGTCTTTTGAATGGATATTTTCCTGGAATAATTGTTTTATTTCAAAACTGTAGGGATATTCTAGTCATTTTGTTACAAAAACTTAAACACATGAGTATAATACAAAAATCTTGTGTATGGAGGTGGAGGTGGAAACAACAGCAATTTGCATTGATCAGAAACACACTAAAAGCTCTTGACTACTCTATTTTATGCAGACACATCAGCTGCTACACCGTGTGAGTGATTGTCCCTAAGAATGGCAGGGTGCTTTATTGTTTACCAAGTGGTGTGAGTGAGCAGATATAATAGTTGTTCTTTCAGGCAAGTGCCAAAATTCTGTTCTGCATTATGTCCAGTGTGATTTGCACTATGCGTATCAGTACTTTAAAAGCAAAGGACTCATTTACTGTCACCTCTGTGGTGACCTGTGTTGCAGCACCATCACCACAGAGCCGTGTGTGCAGAGCCAAAGCCCAATTGTTGTGCATTAACACGGGGAGACAGCTCACTTCCTACCCAAAGACATGGTGCCAAACCAGTCCTCTTAAAGGAGAGGGAGGGTTGGAGTACTGGGACAAGCTGCCCTATTGTTTTAAGCAGCTTTGGGGGTGCAAAACCTGTAGTTACTGTGAGTTTGTCAGTGTGTTTGTACTGCATCATGCGGTGACTGAATTATCTGTCACTGATTTTAAATTTCAACCAGACAGACCCTTTCTGTATTTTCACGTTTCAATGAGTTCTTTGTGTGTGAGGATGGGCAGTGAAGGACGAGCTTGAGCTCATCCTTCACTCAAAGTCTGTGCCCTTCGCTTCCAGAACCCCATGGCTCAGTATGAGACCAAGGAGAACTTTCTCATTCTGAACGCGAATCCTTTACTTTACTTGTGGTTCAGCACCTGTAGACAGCAGCCACGAGAGGACAGTGTGGTTACTTACTTGACTGTGCCTCCTAATGCTTTCTCATAAATGCCAGCCCTAAACAGATTGTGCTTAACTGTTAGCCTGTGTGAAGACACTGCTTAATTGCTGCTTGCACAGTGTCACAACTCCTTGCTATACACATGTATTTGAAGAGAGAGTGCAAAATACCAAAGTTAGACTTACTCTAAGGACCGAGTTAGAATTACTCAGTGCCACAAACATGTGAGATGTCTTTAACAGCAGGCACTGCCTGGGTGGCATCAGTAGGATATCACATGGTACCTTTACTCTGAACCAGGTAGCTGCATACATGTACACACACCTTTTTTGTTTCATTTAGTTACATATGCAATGGGGCCGAGTGAGTGGAGATGTGCAGGCAGCGGTGCTGTTCTGGGGTGAATTTTCAGGATCCTGCACTGCTTATTTTTCCTAAATAAAACATCAGAAATGGTTGTAGTTACTTAGTTGTTATTGCATTTGTATAATAATAATGTTTCTCTCTTTTTTTTTTTCCTTTTCTAGGTATTTCAAGGGAACACTGAATTGCACCAGGAAGTTCGCAATAATTTCATTCCACCTATTATTGCACGCTTTTTTAGGATTAACCCCTTAAAATGGCACCAGAAAATTGCAATGAAAGTAGAACTGCTAGGATGTCAGTTTAGTATAGGTAAGGCAACTGAAAATTTTCATTGTGCAAGATGACAAGCAGTGAAATTATTAAGGTTGCAAGTTAAATTCTAAGGTTAAAGATTACTTTGTAGGTATATTTTCCATGAGAAAAAAGGTACTTTCTGGCTGCATAATCCTTCAGTACCTGATACTTCTGAATTTCTCCAGAAATTATTACACTTAACTGGAAAATACTGAATTTAGGTGTACACAAGTTTCAAAAGACACCAGTCACTTGCTTCCCATGTTATTGGTTCATGGGGGGAGTTTTCCTTATATAACATGAACAAAAGTTTTTTAGCAAACTGTTTCAGCTGTCTTCTCCTGAAAAGGAGACATGGAAAACTAGCACTTGAAAAACCTTTTCTTATAAATTCTTTTCTTCTGAAGGTCGTGCTCCTAAAATCACCTTGCAACCACCACCACCACCTCAGAACAAGAATGCTGACTTCATTGATGACTTCATTCATTCAGTGAAGACTTCATTGCAGACAGATAAAACAACTTTCACACCTGAAATAAAGAACACAACAGTGACTCCAAGTGTAACCAAAGGTATCCACAATAGAAGTGCTTGGGAACTCCTTATGGTGCTTTGGCATATATTAAATCTGTTTTCTAAATTTAAATTTTCTCAACACTTAACATATTATAGCAAATTATCAATATTTTTTCTTAGTATTTACCAGTTATTAAATACACATGTGATGAAAGATGTACAGTTGCATACTGCATCTAGAAACAAAGCCAGTCATCCAAGTCAGATATATATGTATATACAATGTATATTAGATATCTGGATAATAGTTCTGTCTTCCAAAACTTGTTCAAACTGAGTTCAGCTTTTAATCCCTGAACAAGTTTTGTCAGAAGAAGTTGCAACTTGGACTTCCCTTCTGAATTAATCAAGTGTAACTGCTTTGTTACTGAATTAGATAATTTCCTAGAACATAGCAAATCTTTTATGGATCAGTCTTGTTGACATGGAAGTGGAAGAACATCGTTTTGTTTATCAAAGAAAATGGACAGAGAAGGGAGCAAGGTCACTGCAGAGTGAGGCACTGCTAAAGTGCCCTTTGGATTGCAGGGGACAGGATGGTCTCATGTCACACACAGATCCAGCACAGGCTGATTGTGATTAACTGTTAGGGCATTGTGGAATTTACTTTTTAAAGCAGATTCAAACTTAAGCGGTTACACTAATGGATTTTATGTGTAAATAATAAAATACACGTTCTAACAGAAAAATCTTATACTAAAGCAAATTGGTTGATTTTGATGAAAAACCTTGTAAAAACACTAGCTGTGCATGCATGTAGAAGAGCCAGATGTTAATTGAAATTTACACTGTGGGAGCATCCAGCAGGGTAACTTAGCTGGGGGAATCTGGTGTGATAGACACTACATGTGGAAACTATGTGCTTTACCCAAGTAATTTTCATGATTTATGAGAAGCTCTTCTGTCTGACACCACTTAATTTAATGGTTTTCAGATGTGGCATTGGCAGCAGTTCTGGTTCCAGTGCTGGTGATGGTCTTCACTACCCTGATTCTTATCTCAGTTTGTGCGTGGCATTGGAGAAACCGGTAAATGAATGAAAGTGCTTTAAGTGAATGGCAGTCTGGTGTGTGGGAATGAAATACTGCATGTGTCACTGTGGGGACTGTGTGGTCTGCACTTGTGGAAGGAATGGTATTCTCTCTGAGAAAACATTCACTTGAATAGTAAGGACAGCAAAACCAGCTTTTTGTAACTGTTTTCATTAGAAGTGCTTTTACTAAGAACTGGTTTCTTCAGTAGCAGCAGACTGGTGATGGCAAGCCAGGTTACTGGTGCTTATACATTAAATTTGAGGACTAGTAATAGCCAAGGTGATAGTTGATGAGCATTAATTAATGCATCTTTTGATAAGCAGAGTAGCTAAAATACCCCCTTTTCTTTTTTTTCCCAGCAAGAAAAAAAGTGAGGGCACATATGATCTACCTTACTGGGATCGTGCAGGTAACAAAATGGTTTTATGAAATCCTTTCCTCAGCATTTGGGAAGGTTGACTGGGTGAGAGTCATATTGTCACCTCTGTCTCTTCAGTGTCCCAGAAACTATTAAAATACCTTGTAACCTGGGGACATGCAAATACTGATAATTGAGTTATTTACCTGCTACTACAAAATACAAACTGTGGTGCAAAAATATTTTAAGTAGCTTAAAGCACAATATATGTATACGTAGTCTTGGGTGGTTTGTTTGTTTTTTAATCCATGTGAAAGGATGGTGGAAAGGAATGAAGCAATTCCTCCCGACCAAATCAGCAGAACATGAAGAAACTCCTGTACGCTACAGCAGCAGTGAAATTAGTCATCTAAGACCAAGAGAAGTCCCAACAATGTTGCAAACAGAGTCTGCAGGTACATTTCACTGTTTTTGTGGGCCATGTAACATACATATCACATGCTAAAAAATGTCAGGAATTTGGCTACATTTAGTTTTTTCCTGTTTTTTGTTGGGGGGAACAGAGGAGAAATGAATAGTTCTCTAGGTAAGCACATTTCTTAAAATGCAGGCTTTTTGAGATCTTTGAGTATCATAAAAGTATGTATTGACTTGATGTGCTGTAGATAGACAATTGCCTAAGCCAATGCAATAACTGAAAGTTTCTTTACTTGTACTTGTTCTTAAACCCCAAGAATGGCAAGGGTTGAAGAATTGGTTATATTTTCATGCAGTGGAAATAATGTCATCACACTCTCTTTATGCACAAATCTGAAACGTGGCACATGGTTCCCTACACTGAGTATATGGATTAAATCATTCTTATGCTGTGGAAAAGGAGGAGTTATGGTAATGGCACATGCCCTTTTCCTGGTGGCCCAGGCATGAGAGGAAGATGACTGACTGTTCCTTTGGCTCTGTGCTTACAAGCTGATGGCAGAGTTAGGCAGATGTGCAGAATTACAGCTTCACTGCAGGCAGAATTGCTTTTCTCTTTTTGGCTGCTTGTCTGTTTTTACCCAGCCAGCCAGTTTTCTCACCTCCAGCTTTTGTAATGTGGATTATCTGTTGAGCTAAAACATCTCAGCTGACCACATGCAGACTTCCCCCCTCAGAGAACAAACCCTCCACCCCAAGGACCATTCTTATTCAAAGCTAGGCAGGATAATTTCATTTAGATCTAATTTTGCAGGGAAGTACATTTCAATAAGCTTTGTTTTCGGGCAGATTTGCAGCATGGGAAGTTTCAGCTCACCAGGAAAATACAAACTTGAGAAATGAGGATGCTGTGGCTATCCCAGTGGCTTTAATTATTGGGTGGAAAGGAATCCTTTTCCAAAGCAATTGGCACTGGTGGACAGGATGGACCAGTGGTTTGATCTAGGATAATAATAATCCCTGTGAAACTATTTACAAGTTGTATTTAATGTGATGGTGCTGTAACAAACATTCCACTAAGTGTGTTTTTATTTTGTTTTGTTGGGGCTTGCAACACAGAATATGCTCAGCCCCTGGTAGGGGGAATTGTTGGCACACTTCATCAGAGATCAACTTTCAAACCAGAGGAAGGACAAGAAGCAAGTTATGCTGATCTGGACCCTTACAATTCACCCATACAAGAAGTTTACCACGCCTATGCCGAACCACTGCCTATAACTGGACCAGAGTACGCAACTCCCATAATCATGGACATGTCCAGCCATCCCAGCACACCTCTTGGCGTTCCTTCCATTTCCACCTTCAAAGCTGCAGGGAATCAAGCTCCTCCACTGGTTGGAACTTGCAGTAAACTGTTATCTAGGACAGACAGTGCCTCATCAGCACAGGCACTGTACGACATACCAAAGGGGCAGCCGGGGCCAGGCAGCGCCGACGAACTGGTGTACCAGGTACCACAGAGCGTGGCCCATCCCACTGGGAGCAAGGATGACCTCAGTTAGCTCACGAGTAAGGTAGAGTGATGGCTTGTTTTTAAAAGCCACCTCCATAAAGCTGACAGTTTCATATTTTTTAAATTCCATTGTTTTGATATTGTTAGTCTTAAATAATACAATGTTGAACCAAAAGATGTGGTATTGGAGGTCTGGGAAAACAGTAATTCTGCCTTTCCTAAAGCTGTATGTACAAATTAACAGCTTGTCTCCTGCAAAACCATGGACTTTTTATTACTACTGTACAACTGTCTGTCAGACATGAGAGAAGAACTCTTCATGATTAGCTTCAGTAATTCATAGATGTGAATGATAAATGGGGAGAAACAGTTTAAAGTATGAAAGCCAGTCCTTTCTTCCTAATGGTACTATTTCTTGGGTGAAAAAGCTCACCCCAAACCCCAAAGCTCCTAACTTTCTAAGATCTATATGTAAGCACTACAGCTTCTAAAATTCCTTTTTCCTTATCAAATATCTGCACAATTGTGGAGTTTACCAACTACTGTGAGGACTGATGGCAAAAATCCCATTAACGTTAAGGCATAAATTAGTTTTGTTTCCGAATTACATTATTGCAGCTTTTGTTCACAGGATTTGGAATCATCAGCTGTCTGTTCCTCAGAAGGTTCTTGCCCTTTTGGTTAGTCTTCCAAAACTAGAAGCTGCTGTCTCTGTGTCTTTCTGCTTCATCTCCTTAAGCCACTCAGTCTTGTTCCTTCCTAGGGATCCAGAGGCAGAAATTCACACAAGGAAACTACATGGCAGTAGAAAACTGCTTTTTCATTTTTAGCTCCCCAGTGAAGGCTACTCTGAATAGCATTTGTCTCCAAGTCAGACTTCCCTCATGGTCAGTGTGCAGGAAGCATCCAGGTGTTGTAGGTGACTGAATTCAGAAAGGCCCTGCCCTGCCCTCTCCCAGAGTTTCTATTGTTGCGTGTTCAGGTGTGAGCTTGTACAGAGAAAGATCTGTATATACTTTTGTGAGTGCTTAAGGAAGCACACAAATATTCTAATGGTGCACAGTTTTGTGTTACACATGCATTTAGCACATATGGTACGTTTTAGCACAACTGAAAAACTTTAGCCTTAGAGCTTTTCTTGTGATTGTTCTTATTGAAAGTATACAGGATTCCAAAACCTTTGCAAAAGGACCAGTACTGTTCCAAAGAGTGTCCATTTCAGACGTATTTAATGGAATTTGTATCCTTTGAATGTTCCAGTGTTCTCTACTATGAAAACATTGCAGTAAGTCTTCTATTGAAGTAATGTAGACTAGTTTTAGCTAGGTAATCACAAAATGAAAACAGTTTGGATGCCATATTTGCCATTTTTTTATCTTGTTAGAAAAGAAAAAGCACAGCTTTCTTACCTAAGTAGTAGGGGGAAAAAAACCCCCCACAATAAAAATGCTTTATTTTTATTCTAACGGCACTGTTGGGAGAATGCTGAATTAATTCATACATGTGAGACCCCTTCCTATACAGTAGCCCACTTTTATGGACTTCAGTGGTTACTGTTTGTTTTTGTGATGTAATTCAAAGCCTTGTTTACTGCCCAGGTCCTTAAATAAGGTGGAGAACATTAAATCAAAAGTAAAATACTGTTCAAGAATGGCTGCCACCATGCCTTAATGCCATTACGGTATCCTCGCCTACCACTTGAAAATTTGTTTGCAGAGTGGCTGTGTATAAACTCTCTAATCAAAAATTGCTTGTGGCCTGTTCAACGTCTAAAATATGTTATTATGCAGAAACACAGAATGGCCTGGGTTGGAAGGGACCTTAAAGATCATCTCATTCCAGTGTCCCTGCCATGGGCACCTCCTGCTAGACCAGGTTGCTCAAAGCACCATCCAACTTGGCCTTAAACACTTCCAGGAACGGGGCGTCCCCAACTTCTTTGGGCCCCCTGTTCCAGTGCCTGACCACCCTCACAGTAAAGAATTTCTTCCTAATATCTAACCTAAATTTCTCCTCTTTTAATTTGTACCCATTGCTCCTTGTCCTGTCACTACAGTTCCTGACAGAGAGTCCCTCTCCAGCATTCCTGTAGGCCCTATTCAGATACTGGAAGGTGCTGTGAGGTCTCCACCCAATCTCCTTCACTTTGAACAGCCCCAACTTGAGAATGATTTTTTTTAAATTATTTTTTTTAGAATTGGGTGTCTAAGCCTAAATGTGAATGTAATATAAGACCTATTTGTGAAAAACAAATTCTTGCCTATAATTGTACTTTCTATGTTATTGCAACTTTTTCTGCCTGACAAAGCTTGTCTGCAATCTTTGTAGTTCTCCTTAAACAGATAAGTGCTCTTACCTATCAGCAGCAACTATGACTTTGAAATTATTTGAACTAATTGTATTTGAAAGGAGTGGGAAGTTAGTAGTTTCCACCAAGACGTGACAATACAAACTTAATCCAGCCAAGTTAAGAATCCTCTCCATTCTCAACCTGTACCAGTTTAGGCTTGGACAATGAATCTACCATAAAAATAAATGGATATGTTCAAGTCCGTAAACATAACAGACCTTGATTTAATTTTTACTGCAGGCCAGGTATGGTAGAACCATGGATAGCTGTAGGCTAAGGTGGTGTAAGAATTACAGTTTTTCTACAGTGGGTTATTTTTTAAGCAACCATAATGCAGCTTCATTATCTGAGCAGCATTAGCTGTTACAGGAATGGAGGTTTTTAAGAATTTAAGCCCCTTTCCTGAAAGAATTTGGTCCCAAGCTTTGCTCTCTGCTTCAGACTTCAAACGTTACCTGCTAGGTAGGGCTAAAAAGATATGTTTGAATATGTAACAGTTGGGTTTAAAATGTATGCTACAAAGTGTTAAACATTAATTTCCAAATGTAAGTTGCATGACACACTTAAGACTAGAATTCACCTGTGTACAATAAAGCAAAGGTACATTTCATGGGTCTCTCTTACATGTGAAGACGTATGGATATAAAATGTATTTCAGTCTTGTTTGGCTCGAGTATTCTCTCAGAATGTATGTTCTTACCTCAGCATGTATTGTAGTTGCTCAGTATTTGTATATGTTGCTAGAACTTAGACTGTATAAATAGTGAGGGGTTTTTATATGTATGTTAAAAAGTATTTTAAATAAATTGTACATACGTATTACTCAGTATGTTTGCAATTAACACCTACCTTATATCTTATTCATTTGCAGTTTGGAAATGCCAGGGTTATTTATGAGTTACCACACTACAACAGGGGTCATTCCCTGCCTCCAAGAGTTTCCTGGCAGCAGGGATATGCAGCAACCACCCACAGCAGGTCCTTGTCCCTGCTGGCAGTGAGCACACCACCTCTGCACTGCTAGAGGAGTTGCTAGTTTAGTATTCAATTAGACCATGGCTATTTTCCAATTACTGAAAAAACTGATGCTGCTTTTGCTTCTTCCACTTTTTCATATTAATTCTACTAGCACCAGAGTGCCTAATAAAAGAAGTCTGTCATAATTACTCTTCTTTTGCAAGTACAAGATCAAAATTGGATCCTAAATGGCTTGGTCCTTTGCTTGTCACACTGCAACATCCTTGTAACATTACAAGCAGACTTGTCTCCAGAAAATGAATGCCAGCCCACCTGCAAGCACCCCTGCTTTGGCTGACCAGTGTTCTAGAGGGGCTGTTCTCACGTGGGACAGCTGTCAGGGTATGGCAGAACATTTGCTGCTTTCTCATCTGTCTCTGCATCTTGCCAACAGTACATTCTGTGTGAAACACAACTTACTTACCTCAAATGCTGCTACTTCTTGGGCTGACCTGTGAGAAGATTAGCACTAAGGAATCTCATTGCACATGATAGTCCAGTGCCATTCAACTTTAAAGTTGTCTTTTCCTTAGGTAAGTCTTAAAACAATTGTTGATAATATAATCACATATGCTATGGTTCAACTTTCAGAGATGCATAACTATCACTGTTATGAAACCACAAGATCAGTAACTAAATTCTGGTCTAAAAAAGGAATATAAAACTTGAAATTGGTGTTTTCAGCATAGCCAGAAGGCTGTCTCTGCTGCCTTGCAAAAGGAAAAGAACCCTGGGTTTTTTTGCACATGTAATGACAGGACAGCACATAAAACTGTAAGAAAGACTCCTACCTACCTTCATGTTTAAAGAGTAAAAGACTAGAACATCTTCTAGATGTACTGTCTGCTGGCCTTAACTAGAGTGAGCACACCAACTACTACATGGTCAAATTACAGCAGAATCACAGTCTAGGTTACCTAAACCCGAACTCAGTCAAAAACCGCAAAGGCAGCCTCGTTACTGACAGCAGCACTTTGTCACTGCCCACCCCTGGCATGTTTACGGGCTGTGATTATTATTAGGAGAGGTTCCCAGAAGCAGGATTTGGGAATGAAGTGAAGCTAAAGCTCTTGTAAGGAAGAATGGTCAGGCTTTCAGTGTCTCACCTGGAAAACAGGATGTCCAGCAGCATGACTGCCTGAGGCTTGTTGGTACTTTCACAGTTAGCAGTGACCCACTGCCTGCACCTGCTTTTTCAAGTTTGGCCAACAGACAACACAGAAGGCCTCAAGTCCTGGAAGGAATGATAATAAACAAGATTTGTAAAAACTTAATCATCAAGAATGTCCATCACTGCCAGCAAAGCATAAAAGTGCAGCCTCTGTCAAGGCTTCTCACGAATCTGCTCAGAAAAGGAAAGCGGGCAGGGAAGAAAAGTGCAGTAGAACAATGTTCACAACACATCCATCTGTATTAACAGTTTTGGAAAGCTGTTTCCACTCCCTGATCTGTCAATGACTGCAAAATTTTGCAGTCCTCTATTTTCAGTGGACGTTTGTAGTATCAAATTAGATGGAATAGTTTAAAAGGTAAACCTTGTTTCATCAGTTAAGTAACATTCCCTTAGCTGCCAAGATCATGGAAAACTATCAGTTTTGCATTTCATAAACTAAAGAGGCAAGAGCAAGAAATTTTCACAGCAATTATTAGAAGCAAATGAGGAATGGCTACAAGGAGAATAGAGCAGAGGAAATTTTAATTGATGACCTTTCAGAGAGTGTTTTTGTAGTTTAAGATCAAAAGGCACAAGTTTCACACATACCTCTAAGAGTCAATAAAGAAGGTAATTAAGTCTGATGCAAATAAACCAACAAGGCCAGTGATATTTTGTACTCCTTCACTCTTCAAAGGAACAGAAAATGTTACTTTTAACAGTCCCCTCTGCTCTACCATAGTAAACTCAACTTAAGGGAAAGATGAAAACTGGACAAACACCATTGGAAAACTCAGTGCAAGTAAAAGATTTTAAACCCAGTGGAAATGTCATACAAAATACACTAAAAAGAAACTGAACAGCAAAACTAAGAACAAAGGTTTTTGTACAATTATGTACGATTATCTAGATTTCAAGTTCCACCCTTGAGGCTAACACAGGGTGTTGTACAGATGACAGATGGGGAGAGGAGCAGGGGGACACCACCACAGCACGAGTGGCAGAGTTGAATCCTGACTCATGCTGACACAAAGCTGACACCCACACCACAGGAGCATGTGGGATTTATGGCTTTAGTTGTTTCGTATTAACTTCAATTTTCTCCTTTCTACATTGCTCCATGTATTTATTTATTTATTTTAACTGAGAAATCTTTCTGTTCTTTAGGGGTCTCACTGTAAGCTGAGGTCCAGGGAAATCTATCTCAAAGCTGCACCCCATAGAGGACCCTATCACAAAGCTACAGAATTTGCATGGGTAGTGAAACAGGAAAGTGTAATTTACGTTCACTGCAATCTAGAAGGCAACAGTATCTTAAACTTAAGAGCAAGTTCAGACATGGAAATAGTTCCATGTCATCTGTCTTGAACTGGTATGTGATGTATTGTCCAATTTCATGACACAGCAGTGAAAATTTGTGATTCACAGGAATCTTGCTGAGATTCAAGATTTGTTTTTAGCTCCTTCTGTGAACACAAAATAATGTATCAGAAAAAACAGCACTGTAAAACACAAACAAAAATGTATGTAAAACATCTACGATAGACTATACTCAGAATTCAGGATGGCATTAGCAGAACAAAAGTTAGAACATTCCCCAGACACTGAGACAAAATACTCCAAACAAACCTCTGGTTTTTTTTCTTCAGGTTTTATACTGATGATTTGGGAACAAAAGAACAAAACAGAGAAAAAAATTAAATCCTAAAAGAAGTTGCTAAGCCATCATATTAAAAGGTATAGCAACATCTTCTGCCCCAAAAGTCTGATTCACTGAGAGCAGAAGCTTGCATTTTCAATAAAACACATATGTTTTGAAATTTTAAGAGATTCCCCAGCTGTGGCTTCATGGCAACAGCAAAGGCCAAAAAAGCTCATTAGTGTAAAAAAGTGACAGAATAGGCTTTCTAGTTCTCAACCCACAAAGGACCATTCTAGCTGTAATCCTGGGAAGTCATCTTCCTTCAGACAAGTGGGTAAAAAGACCTCATGATATGTCCGCAAAGAATTGCTCAGCATCCTGTCTTAAATCTTATCTGGCACAATGTGCACCATGTAAATGAGCACACACCACAGACAATGTATTGTCTGATCCTACTGGATACATCTCATTATCCTAAATTATTCAAGACACAAAATTATTTTAGAGATTCAAACATCTTAACAATAGTTAAGAGCAGCTTTCCAAAATTGACAAACTTCAGGTATAACACATTCAAAAAGCAAGTTCTACTCCCCTGCTTTCATCCACAGTTTCTAAAGCTGTGAATAAGTAACACTTCTGATGGGGACATTCTCTCCCCCAGCAGCAGCCAGATCCCCCATGTAATGTTAGGTCCCAATTTTGCAGCTAGGACAGCTTCCATACAGACTTGGCTGGGGCAAGGTCCAGCATACTGCTGGAATAATTAGGTCTCAGAACCTGCCCAGGCAATGTATGATGGGCTGGACACGCAACAGGCTCCAGGTAAGCTCTGCTGTCACTTCCAAAAGGGATGATTTTTTTTCAGTATGTGAGTGCTTCTAAGTCCTGGTTGGTTTTCATTAGCACTCCTTCTTTTATACCTACCTAAGAATCCTTCTGTTATTAGATGGCTGCTGCCTAGCTCATTATTTTACGTCCCTGAAGGTATTTGTAAGCATCTATTACACAGCTGTAATACACCACAGGGCACCTGGTTCACAGCAAACACAGAAACCACTCCTCAGCACCATGGACTTCCAGAATTTTCAGAGCTGTCTTCCAGTCCAGCTTTTGGGTAATGACAGCAAACCACAATACAGTGTTACTTTGACACTTACCTTTGTTTCCCAAAATTAAATGGGGTCAAAATCCAGTATTTTGATGTAAAGGAAAAAACCCAACATCCTAACGCAATTCCAGTTCCTAACAGCGGTTACAGCCAATGATATTTCAATTATCTTTGCAGAGCAAAATAAAAATAATTTATGCTTCACTGCATATTTTATAGCATTTTTTCCAACACAGTAGAGGAAAACGTAACCACACAGAGAACTGGTCTCCTGCATAAAGCAAACAAACAACAATGAATGCTGATTATTAGACCAAACTTCTCTCATGAAACTAGACCTCCACTGGCAGCATTCCCAGTCCAAACAGTGGCAGATACTGAATTTGTCAGTATCTAGAGACTGAAAACATTATTCACCATTTCAAAAATTTTAATTTCTTTGCATCTGTATCATATTTTAAACTTAGTAAGGAGACAGCCACATGACATACAGTGCTAATAAAGCTGCCTGCTAGAATGAGTTCTGAGTGGACCTCAAAGAGAACTTGAGATACAACTACATCACCATTTTAAATACTTGTGCATATTTCCAAATTTGACTTTTTATAAGGCATGTGTATGACTAAGTTTGCATTAAATAATGCCACGAATATTTTTTCCATAAGTCATGATGCCAGGCCTCTAATAAGTTTATTAAAGATATCCTCCCATATTCCCAGCTGTAGATGATGCTATCTTGCTTTCTGTCATCCCAGCAGAGACTCCAAAATATCTTGGCATAGCAAATCTCTTTGTTGGTACAGCTGATCTTTTTCCTTAACACATATCTGTGCACTTGAGATGCTTTTATTTCCATCAGTCTCCATCCCCAGTGATTTCTCTGATTTATCAGTCTGCCAGAGCTGCCCAACAGTTTAAATGACCGGGTCCCACTACATACCAATTGAATCCTCTTTCATAAAGGACAGTTTAAAAACCCCCTCTAATGATGAATTAATATGTTGGTACAAACAGAGAGGGAGGGGTACAAGGAAGCTGTTTTCCCAAGGAAATGCTATTTTTAGACTTGCCTTTTCCATTAGTTTCTAAGGAAATCGTGCTCTGCCTCCCTGTATCTCCCTCCAAACACTTTTGAGTAACATTTGGCTGAGGAAAACTTGCCATCACATTGATGATGTTATGGTTGCTAAGAATTTTATGAAATCATTACAGACCAAGAGAGTGCAGAACAAATCCACAGCTCAGGTGACCTCTGTAGAAGCCTCCTTACTTAAGAGCTACTGCTCCACCTCTTGCACCCAGGATCCAAAATAGGGACAACTCAATTAACTCTGGTATGCTCTTGAAACTCTAAAATTACATCCCCACTGTAGGAAAAGAACACATTTTGCCCAGAACTCAGCATTATCAAATTGAAGTAATTATGGAAAATAATCTTTCAACAGCTGAGAACACTTAAAATTACACTTCACACATTCATGCTTCATTTATTTCTATGACATGATCACTATCACCTGTTAGGTAGATATGAGAATTGCTGACAAAACAAGTAAATTCCAGGGCAAATTCCAAATTAAAAAACTTAACCTATTTACTTACACTTTGTGAGACATTCCATTTCAATCAAAACCCCCAAAAAGCAAAAAAAATACGAAAATGCCCAGCAGGCTTGTGCCTTGCCTTCTCATTTTCTTACCTCCATTTGAAAAGCAACTCGACCTTTTTAATTCAGACTTGGCTTTCCACCGGTTGCCTGAGGTGAAGTTATGAACTTAGAAATCTGAATGATAAGTTCCTCAAGCTACAGCCTGAAACCCATTGGAACAATTACAGTTTACACATCTGTTAAGCAGTTCTTGTAGTTAATTCATTTTATCAGTAACAAAAACATGCAGAGATAAAATCTTATCCATAGTTTTACTTCTTAGCTCATCAACTTCATTCAGGATCAATGCCCTTTTTTTTTATTATTAACTGCAAAGCCAGAAATGACAGTGCAAGAAGAAAGCCTGCTCAAAGGCTTTCTAGGATCATTGCTGGGTCTCATGTCAACAACAAGCTTAAAACACAGAAATTTGACTACAAGCACTGGTGTAAGGTATAGATGATGACCCACTGATTATTCTTTTATTAGTTTTAGTGATTCTAATTTCAATTTCTGGATGCCCCACATTTGGATGGCACCACGCAGGCCAGCAAAAAGCACCCCACGCTGTGGCTGTCATCGAGTGACACAACTTGGGAGCACACCCTGCCACCCACCAGGACGAAGCAGCACCAGCTCCTGTCCCTGGTCCAGCGTTAAGCTGCTCCTTCTGCCCAGTGCTGGGGACACGGTCCCGTTGTCGTCTGCCAGCATGGCAGATTCCTTGGCACACCCACTGTGGAGAGGAGTGTTATTAACTGCAGATGTCATTATTGTCCTGAGCTGTTGTGAAGCCTCTCTCTGCACTGCCAAATGAGTGCCAGGTTTTACCTCAGAGGCAGGACAGGGGTTCTGGACACTCTCCCCACACATTAACTCCTTATGACCACTGGGGCTATGAGCAGATACTACTTTCTTCCTTTTTTCTTTAAACCATTACAGTTTTCTGGACACATTTCTTTATCCAGTGTTTCCAGGTTCATTGTCACTAATAATACAGTCCTGAGAAAGCCCAGGGATTCTCTGGATCTCAGCCCCCACAGTGCGGGGGCGCACCAGCTCCTGGTTCTTTGTCCATGTTCGGAGCCATTTCTGACGGCTGAAGGATGGGGAAGGGGGGACTCCCTGCAGCGGGATGTTCCGTCCC
>JAWWLV010000121.1:0-233193 GCA_035041135.1 Platyrinchus mystaceus
GTGTCTCACCTAAAAAATCCATTGCGCAGGCTTGAAAGGTAAAAGACCTTTCCCAAATCTTCGTTCGCGAAGACTGGCCACATATACATACTATTATTTTTAAAATGGAATTCAAGCTGAACGTTTTGGGTTGGATGGAGGGGAGCTAAATGACAGCAGAGGTAAATTTTAAAACAAAAGTATGTTTCATTTCAATGGCAGTGGAAAACTTCATTTTGAAAACCTTACAATGAAATAATGCTTTGATTTTGTTGTTTCCTCAAGCAAAGCAATATGCAGAAATCCACACAAAAGCTCAAGGGTTTCCATTGCCCTGAAATTACAGTTATGAGCTGAGACCAGAAAAAACAAATTCCAGGTATTCTTCAGCAGTAATATAGCAAGGAACGCCAGGTGGAGCTGTATGTGCCCAAGAATCACTTGGGACACCATTTCAGAATGGGTGGAACATTGAATTTCACTTTCCTGGTCTTCTCTCAGGTCACCAGGTGGGGCCTGGCAGTCAGAGGGAGCAGCAGATGTCCAAGGTCTGTATGTCCAGCAATCAGGGATGTCTGACCCTGTGATTCCCAAGTTCAGTTGGGTGCTCACCCTGGGAGGGTATTTGCTGCTGGCTGGTGTTCACACACATGGTTATGAGATTAGTGTATCTGAACATGGGCCTTCATGGTTCCAGACGTTACTAATTTGGGATTATTGTCTACAAATAGTTGTGGCTCTGGGACCTTTGTGGCTGTCGCCATTTGGGTTATGACTTTTGTTAGTCATCGCTCAGCTCTGATAAATCTACATAAGAAAAGGATCATCTTACTAAAGCTGATAAGAAATTAGACTCTCTCATGTTCAAAGACAGCTGACATCTCATTCCAGGCACAGATGAATAGGGCTGACAGTGGAATAAAAAGTTATTCGCCTTAACCAAACTCTCTTTATAGGGGGAAATATAATTCACAAAGAATATGTAGCAGATTGCTCCAAGAAACCATAAAACTAGATGGCTGGCAAACACTTATCTGAACAGCTTATCCTCACACTGTTTCCATTACTCTCCCTGGTTAGGCAAAAAAATCCCAGAAGACAACATGTTCTCTGGGAAAAACTCAAGGCCCTAACCCAAATGTCAGTAGCAATCATACAGATGTAGGGCTGGCTGCCTTCTGGTAAATGCTGATGCCTTTTCAGAGTTGCTGGTTTGGCTTCTTTTTGAAATAAATAAAAACATAAATAAATATAAAGGAGGGTAACTCACTTGCAAAAAGCTGAGAAACTGTTCCTTAAGATGATACTTTTTGGCAAAATTTGCTTTAATTTTAATTGTTGAGGAAAACCATAAAGTATATTTTTTTTTCCTGAAATCCGCTGCCGTTTCTTAGTGCTGTTTCTGCCTGGCAGAAAGAGAAGCAGCCCAGGAAGGCGGAGTTGCACCTAATATTATTAATTTTTGTGTTCTTGCAGGTATAAGGCAGAACATAACCCAACATCTACCTCAGTGAAGAGGTCCATATCATATCCTCTGGGGTTTTTTTGCACGTTGCAAATGATGGATTGTACATTCCCGCCAAGGTTACTGAACTATTCCACAGTGCCTAAGGAAAGTCTGTGAGTTCCTCTTACACCTCCTCCAACAGCACATTTCTTTTATCACCAATAACATGAGTGATGGACTGAAGTTCACCTTCACATTGTTTGGAGCAAGGTGTGATGTGTCTCCCCCGTCCTGCCTGGGTGACAGCAGGGCCCAGTGCCTTTAGGTGCAGTTTATCCTTGTGCCACTTGTGAGCCTGAATTTCACATCAAGAATTCACACCTATTCTTTTCTTTTTCCTTTTTTTTTTTTTTAATCAAATAAACTGGGTTAAAAACTTTAAAAAATAAAATATTCCTTTTTAAGGCTTTTTCAATTTGTAAAAAATTTATCAAAAATTTGTCAAAAACCAGTATTTAACTGCTTGGGGGTTTCTCCCCAAGTTTGCATTTCGATGTAATTATGCTTTTCTGGTTGAGACAACTGGAGAAAAATGAAAAAAAATAATAAAAGAGTAAAAAGATTGAAAGCCTACTCTTTCAGTGATTACAAGTGGATATTTTCCATTCTATTGAAAACCAATAAATATAAGGTTATTTTTACTCCCTCCTGGAATAAATCCATTTTCAAAAGCTTGGCTGGCAAAACCCAACAAGTCAATTTGCACCTAAAATCTTTCACTTGCTCACTTTCATTCCACCTTGAGAACTGCAGGAGAAACTCAAGGTTTCCTGTTGTATGAGTGTTGTTTTGGAGTTGCTTGTTGTTACAGAATATAAAGCATAGAAGGCCCTTTTTCCTTTCTTAACTGTATTATGTTGTCATTTGGCTGCACAGCAGGGATTCAGAACTCTCCTCCTTTGAATTACTGGCATGTCAGTAACTCACTTACCACATGCTGCTTTCTAAAGGAAAAACACCCTCCCAAACCCATCAAAGTGTACATTTTCCTTGATATGGACAACTTTGCCAACCCCTTATTTCAGTGACAGATTAAGTCATTTGTGCAATGACCTCTGACATGAACATTAATACCTTGGTCCTTGATTTCTGTACTGTTTGCTTACTTTGCCACCGGTGTTGGTGACAGTCTGCAAATATCTTGATACATTAGAGAGCACCTGTGCCACGTAGGAGTGCTTCTTCTGACCTCTTTCCTTCCAATTTGTTCCTTTAAAAACATCTTTCCCTGTGCTAACAGATAAGCCTTGCCAGGTCTTGTTCCAGCTGTGAAGCAGCTTGGATGGGGGACAGCTGGAGGATGGGAAGCCACAGGGCAAAGTGTGCTCAGCGTGAATTTGCCCATCACAGGATTGAAACCATGTCTGTAAATCACAGTCACTTTTAATAAGCTCCTGAAAAATTAAATCCTGGGCATTAGGTCTCTTGGAGGGAGCTGTACCTCCCATAGCAAAACAGCAACATGCCCCCTTTCCCTCTGCCAAAGTAAGAAGGGAAAGGACGATGCTCCTGAAAGCCCCACACAGTGCAAAGGAAGCTGTACATCTCCTCACATGCAGCAACCACACAGAGATCCTCACTGACTGGAAGAACGGCTCCACTGTTTCTTCCCTCATTTATTCTCCAGAGAGATGTTGTTAAAAATATTTTGCTTTTGATGTATCTGCATAGATTACAAGCAGAGAAGCTGCTGACCACAGAGGGATACACACAGAGCTTGCCTGTTAACTGCTGGCCCTGAGTCTGTTTCAGAGCCACAAAGCTTTGCAGTCCAGAGCTGAACTCTGGGGTGAGCAGTTCAAACAAATCCCAAATCTCCAAGCTGAATTCGGTCAAACAGCTCAGTTCACCTTCCATATCAAAAGCATACATAATTATGGAGATAAAGGGATACATGAGCCCTGATGTACTCAGAAGGATGGTGAACTTTAGCCTTCACCTGGAGATGATTCTCCTTTGCTTAGATCTGCTTGGGAATTACATGATTGATTTTTTTTTTCTTTTAATGAGCATTAGAAAAGCAGTGACTGCATGGAGCTGTTTTTGCAAACAGGTTCATATTATCCGCATTTCACAAAGAACCACTTGTATTGCTTTTCTGCTGCTCAGTACTACAATTCGTACAATTTGCAAAATGAAAGATGTTACCATTCAGAAAATTAAAATCCTCTTGGCCACGTGCCATGCAACACCATTCACCTACTAAAATTAGCAGTAGCTTCTTCCTAAGGAAGTTTTCAGAAGGGTAACAGAAATACTTAGAAATGTTTTCCCATGAAACCTGCTGGGCAGCCACAGACCTGAGCTTCTAATGTATTGCAGACTTCAAACCACATTGGGGTCCAAACTATAGTCTCAAATGTTGCTGGAAACACTTCTTGCAGCCTGATGTGGAACACAAATACTGTCTTGAAAGACAAGGTACAGCCTTGTGTCCTTGAGCTACAAGACAGAATTCCCTCCTACAAAAGGCACCTGAACAGCAGTGTCATACCCTGCTGAACCCACAGGAATGCAGATAAACTTGGTGTGGCCACTGAGAGGGTTTTTGGGCAAGTTGCTTGACCTCTCCACCTTTCCTTGTCTTAAAATAAGGTGAGCAAGCCTGAGGTCCTTCTGTAAAGCACTGCATTGAATGAATTACTTCAAAATTAAGGTCAAAAGAAAGTAACTTCACTGGACTTTGTGTATATATGAACTTACGAAATAAATATTTTGCTAACCTGAGGTTGAAGTAATTTTCCTTATGTCAAATATATATATCTTTTGAAGAAAGTGGTTTGTGAAACATTCTGGCTGCAGGGGAGGAGAAATATGTACACGTGCAGAGCTGCCTCACTGCTGCCCTGGTACCTCTGCAGCACTTGGTAGCCTTTGCTGGGGGAAACGCTCTTTTACTGGGTTTGGTCAGGCCTCTTGTTAGCAGTAGGAATACTTGAGGTGAAATGACACAATAGGTTTGGTGTAATTCAGGGTTCCTTGTGTGAGTGTTTGTTTACTGAGTAAGGACAGTCAATAAATATTTGCATTAGAGTTGTCACTGACTGTGGGATGTCAGAATAAAAGCACCCAAAATCCATCTGTCTTGGAGAGAGGTGCCCAAGCCGCTCATGAGGACAGACAGGCAAATCTCCAGACACATCCCAGTGAAGCCCAGGCAGCCTAAGGAACACATACCTTCAGGCACGGGGCTGTGACATATGGCAAACGCTGAGCTGTGACAGCAGTGAGATGTTTGGGAGAAGGCACATGACACAACTCACAGCCAGAAACAAGGATGAAGCCGTGCAGGCGTCGGTCAACACGGATTCCACACGCTCCAGCTGGTACAGAACTACAGCCAGGCTATCCCACAGTGCTGAGCACAGCCAGCACCTGGCCTGCAGCACTACCACAAAAACCCACGGATAAAAGCCGAGGAGCAGCCTTTCCCAACTGCCCCCCATGCATGGACTCAGTATTACATTAGATTTTGATTTTTTTTGTAAAATAAATGTGATATTTGATTTTCTCATATAAAGGCTAGAAATCACACAGAACACCCAAAGCAGCAAAACCCCCCAGATTTTACCTTTCATTTTCTGGCCGAAGCACAGCCTGGGTGAGAGCAGAGCCTCCAGAACAGACTTCTCAGCACAGTCTTGGCAGCCTCTCCTGGCAGGCCGGTCCTGCCCTCAGCCAGCACCCAGCTCACCCAGCCAAGGACCCGGCCAACTGTGACTGGAGCTCCTGCAGAGCTTTTCCCACCAGGCTTTCTAATTAAAACTGAAAGAAAGAGAAGACTAATTCAGCAACAGCAGAACAGCCCAAACAAAACACTGCTCACAGAACAGAGATGCTGAGCACATGTTTGTGCTCTTGGCCCCACACACCCTTGAGCTTGCCTTGCTGCTGAAGGGCTGCTTCAGCCTGTGGGGCTGGGGGTGTGGTGTAAGATCCTCAGGCCATTTGACAGAGAAATCTCCATGCCCCAGTTTTCCCACCTGTGAAAAAGAGACAATATTTTTCCTGTAAGGACTGTGAAAATCCAAGCAGGGAAGGAGAAAAGGTGCTTGGCTTCAATAATACAATCAATGCAGAAATGCCCAAGTGAAATTCCTGCCGAGCTTGTCCTGCAACGTGGACCTGGCTGGGCTCATCCCAAATGATGGGAGCCTGAAAAAACAGGCAGCTACTGTTGCTCCTAAGGCTCAGGTCAGTGGTCTCACCATGCTCCTCACACAAAGCCTGAGCTGACTGTGACTCCACCGCTGAACCACCTCACGAGGCGCCAAGGTTGTTAAAAGGTCAATGGGTTTGGTGTAAAACACTGCTTGGTGGGTCTGACACGGCTGTGCCACCTCCTGCCACACTGGCAGAGGGCTGAGTGTGGCCCTCCCTGTGGTTATAAAATTCCTGTGCTCTCCAGAGCCTTGTTTGGCTGTATGGAGCATGCATCTCTTCTGAAGGGCACCCAGGTGAGATGCCTCAGGGCAAATATGAAAGCACAGAGGAAGAGTGGTAGAAAAAAAAGCAAAGTGTCAGTTCAGAGGAATTATAAGGGATGTGAGGATTTCAACAGAGAGCAATTCAGCCTGGATATACCCACCCTCTGAGGGACAGAGAATACTGGCAATGGTACCAGCAGCTGTGACTCTAAACCAGGCCCATGCTGACATCTCTGTGACGGCAGCAGACCTGCCCTCATCATGCTGCCCAACATCCCTCCATCCATCCCTCTCTCCACACCTGTCCCCAGCCCCATCTGGATTTAACATGGCACTGCTGTGATCTGCTGAAGTGCTGAATTAGAGCTGCCTAAAGCCCAAGGTCTGTTGAGCCAGACCCTGCACACTCCCATTTTTTCTCTTTTACTATATAAAAGAAAATGGCTCAGGCAATGCCTTCTCTAAATGGACCAGACATGTGTTTGATATAGGGTGAACAAAAGTGACTAAAATGGAAGGTCTGACAGTTTTTCTGTCACAAACTGGGTTGTCAGAGCTTCACTTCTCAGCTGCAAACAGCTGTAGGCTGGGACTTGGCAACAGGATCTCCCACAAAAAGTGCATTTTTATTTTCTGAACCTTTATTTTTGTTGGTGCTCATTCCTGCATTCTGCACACACAAATAGTGGGCTGCTGTTAGAGATGCCTTTGCTGTCCTTATGGGATGGAGGAGACAAGACAGCCTGTGTTTAAAGGTGAACTTAGTAGTGCAGGCTCGTGGCTGACCCCTTGATGATTTTAACATAGCTTTAGGAGTGTGAAAATAGAGCTACGGGCTAAACCTATAGTGCCAATGGAAAAGAGCAGCGAGATCCCCCTCAATGTGCTACAGACACACGGTGGTTGGATGTGACATGTTTTTCTCTCTGTCTTTGTTAAACTGACAAGCTGTTCTGTGGAAATAAACACACCCAGCACAGCCGTCTGTCTGTCCAGGGCACTGAACTTCCCAGCAGGATTCTCAGCTGCTCTGGTACCTGCAAAAATCTGATGTGTGAAATTGTGGGTGGGAGGCAAGTGTGGAGAAAGAAAAAAAAAAAAGGCTTATGGCAGAAAGCACCAAGGCAAATCACGTTATGGACTTTGTTGTTATTCTTACCCTAGACTATCTTGGTCCTCTAGTGGAAAATCTCTCCCTCAAAACTGGATGTGAGCCTGACCCTGAATAGCTCCTTGCTTTTCTGTATCATATGTTTTTTTTCCTCTCCCTTTTACTGTTGGAGGGGATTCTTTGATGCTCTTTCTCCTACAGAGTGTGTTTTCCAGTTGCTATGGCCGTGAACAGCCAGAGAAGCAGCATTCCCAAGAATCAGAGAAAAAAGTGGTTGGTGATAGCTTAGCACAGTGTTTCAAAGGAATAAATCAATTGTCCTGACTAAGAGATCACACAGGCTCTGACATAAAGTTCAGGTCTTGGCCTCCAAGCCTGGCTGCAAAGAGTAGGAATTTGGTAAAAGGACAGATTTTCCTCCAGGATTACCTCAGTGTGTCCAGGCTGGTGAGAAATCTGCAGTCAATTGAAGGAGTTTATCATGGTCAAAACTAAAAAGCAAAACATCACAAAAGATGGAGATTATAGCAGATCTTTGCTTTTCCCTGACAATTTCTTTGATGTTGTTCCAGGAGGTGTGGTGGGCCGTTCTGCCCAAACGTACATTTGCTTAAATCACCTTCATGAGCCCTGTACGAGACCCGGAGGCTGTTCCCTGGCAGGAGATTCAGTGCTGGGATGGATTTTCTCATGGAAGCTCAGTTTGATGCTAAACACCTGACTTGAACCTGGGGACTTTTGTGACCAAAAGCTGCCAAAAGAAGAGACAAAACAGAGACAAACAGGAGATGCCCACAAAGGGTGTTACACTTCAGCCCTGGGGACATGAGAAGTGGCAGTTGGGAATGGATATTTTACATCCAAGTCCTTGTTCCTAAAGGTAGAGGATGATGAAAGGTATTTCCCTAAGGCAGAAAGAACTTACTTGTGTACCAGTTTAACCTAACTCCCAACTGTGGAAGCTTGGGGCAATCCAACAGCCCTTGCTATTTTGTATTTTTCCCTTCAGTATGATCAAGCTGTACTGAAGACAAATGGAACTTTTTAGTCTAATAGTGCATTCACTGGAAAACATTCATTTACTTCAGTTGAAACACTGCACAAGCCCCTGTCAAATTCTTTGGTTAGAAAACAGCACAAAACAATCAAAGGGAGAGTCCCCACTTTCTCAAAACAAAACACCCTGACCTGCTGATTTGAAACCAATTCATCTTGAGGTTCACCCAGCTTTTATTTTAGAAGACAGAAAGGCCATCTCATTCCCAAATTCCGTAAACTTTGAGTTTAAACCTAACCTAAAAGCATCCATTTGTGCACTTGTGCATTAGATGCTCTTGTCACCTGTCAGCTTCTCCATTTCAATCTACATCTTATTACATTTCCAGTCTTGACACTGCCCTGCAGTGACTAGTTCCACAGATGAATTGCCACATGTTAAGAAAGGATTTTCCTCCCTCTTTCCCGACTAAGAACCTGCCTTGAACTTCAAACTGGTTTTCTTATGTGTATTTAAATAAGTTGCAAGCTTGCAAGGGAATATACACAGTCATCACTTAGCTTAAGGTTCATAATAAGTGTGTAGGAGCTCAGACTTACTTGGTTCCATGGGTCTGTGCTTTAGATAGCTGGAAAAACTTCTGATTACTCTCTGCTTCCATAAATTGAAGTGTGAACCTTGGGTCAATCTCAGAACCTCAGTATGAAGCAGGGAACACATCCGACTGACCCACAAAAATCATTTTTTTGGCCACTGCATTGTGCTGAAAAGGGGAAATATTTGTGAACAGTGAACAGCAGCTCAGAAATAATTATATTCTAATGTTACCTGCTCTACTTGGATCATTTTCTGCTTGTTTCCTTCTGCTGTGTCAATGCCTCTGATCCTCCATGGTCTGATTTCGACTTGGGGAGCAGCAGGCATCTTACACATCCCTTTGTGTAGGGCTGAATTTGGATGTCAGCAATTTGTTATGGATACCTCCTGCTGCATGATAAGGATGTTTTCTGCAGAGTGACAGCTGAGTAATCTCTCCCTGCATGTACTGCAGATTAAAAAAACCTGAAAATCCCCTGTCCCTACAGACTGCCAGGCAAACAAGCACAGGGAGACAACGATCAGCTGGGGCTCTAAAGATAAACTAAATAATTACCAGGTGCTTATTAGCAGCTTATTAACACAAATCTAATTTTATCACTGCAGGTAGAATTCTGCATGAAAATGTTTGATGAGCAATGACAAAGGTTTCACTCCTTGCCACACAGCCTGCAGCACCCTTGAGAGAGCAGAGTAGTAAAATCACAAAACTCTTGGCATGTGAAAGGGTAAAAGATTACTGCTGGAAGCACCTAAAAAGAAGGGAATTGGTCCTATAAATGTACAGAGATTTGCTTCCAGGAGGCCAAAGTTAAGCCTCCACTCTATGAAGCCAGAGCAAACATAATATTTCTGAGACTTTCTTTTGCATTAAATGAAATATATATAGACACACTCATATATACATATGTATATATATTTTTCTTTTGAAGTTACAAGAATAATTTCCCATCTTCAGTTATTTAGGAAGAAATTATCCCTGTGACTCAGGACAGAAAGGCTGCCTGCTTTTTAATCATCACAGCTTTTGGGTTTAACCTGAAAGCAGCAGCAACCAGAGCTGAGGCTCAGCAGAGGCCGACCCAGGCCAGCCCCTTCCTCACTTCCCCATTTCCCCATGACTTCCAGGCAGAAGGAAGCAAAGCAGTTTCTTTTCTTTTTTCTTTAGTGCAAATAGGTAAAACATTTAAGCTTTGAAATAATTAATGGCCCTCCCTTTGAACTCTCCCAAGGACAGTTTTAAAGAAAAGACAGAAGATTGCTGATAAATCCATATGCTTTTGGGTAAGAAGGAAAGCAGTGAGGATTTGAGGAGCAGTGAGGACGGAAGCGTGCCAGGCAGTGTCACGTCCCTGCCACCTTGTGACAAGGCGCTACAACTGCAAAGCCCCAAAGCCGGCAAGCCCTGGAGCTTTCAAATGGATGCTGTTCTCTCCCAGCATCCCCAGGGGGAAACACAAGGGCGGGTGTCCAGAGACCCGGGCAGGGATAAAGTTCCTGCCATGCTATTGGGGACAAGACCCTCTCTGCGGGTGGCAGTGGCCTGTCCTCTCCCTGTGGGACGAGGACCTCCAGTGTCTATTACAAACTTCATTTTGTCCACATCCATGTGCTCTGTTACAGCTGGCAGGGGTCAAGGCTTTTTAGAATCATAGGATTGTTCAGGTTGGAAAAGCCCTCTAAGACCGAGTCCAACCCTTAACCCAGCACTGCCAAGCCCACCACTAAACCATGTCCCCAAGTGCCACATCTACACATCTTTTAAATATCTCCAGGGATATTTAAAGGTGACTCAACACTTCCCTGACCAGCCTGTTCCAATGCCTGACCACCCTTTCAGGGAAGAAATTTTTCCTAATATTCAATATAAACCTCCCCTGGTACAACTTGAGGTCATTTCTTATTGTTTCTTAATTGGGAGATCTCTTGTTACCTAAAGTTATCTGCTTGTTAATTAGAAGGTCTCTGGCTTGCCTGGATGAGAGGAGAAATACTCCCACCACAGGGAACAGAACCTCAGGAGTTCCCACACTGAGGCAGGGAGAGCTGTGGTCCTCACCAGAGCTCAGACATCATTTTTCAGTGGTTGGCTCTGCTTTTCCTCCTAGGCAGAGCTCTGCAGAGTGCTTCGAACTTGGCTGTTTAGGAGGGGGGAAAAATAGGTTAGCCAAGTTTTTTATCCAGACTTATCTGATGTTTTTGCCTGCTTTGCTTCTTCCTGACTTCCTTGGCCTAAGAAAACAGCTGCCTTTGGCCTTCTAAGGGGAACTTTTATGTAACACTTGAAAAAAAACAACAAGAAAGTGAGTGTCTTATTTTTAAAGACTCAGCCAAGCAGACACGTTATCGCAGCTTCTCCATCCCCACTGCCTGCAGAGCTGTGGCACAGAGCCAGCACTGCTCCTCCTTCAATTCGTTCCCAAATCTGCTGGGAGACCTGAAGGCTACTTTGGTTTTCCATTGTTCTGGTTTTCCTGCAGAAGATCTCTTACTTGATGGAAAGGGCCTTCCTGCCTCACACGCTGTGTGATGGGTTGCACAGGCTGCAGTGGCCTCTGCTCCAGCTGGGGAGGGGTTTCTTCTTCCACTGGTAGAACAGGTTGCCCAGAGAAGCTGTGGCTGCCCCATCCCTGGAAGTGTTCGAGACCAGGCTGGAAGGGAGCTCCAAGCAACCTGGTCTAGTGGAAGGTGTCCCTGCCCAAGGCAGAGGGGTTGGAATGAGATGATCTTTAAGGTCCCTTCCAACCCAAACCATTCCATGATTCTGTGAACTTGATAGAGCTGGGCACACAAACAGGTTTGTGCCTCTCATGCCATAAAGGATGAGATGTTGCCTGTGAGAGAGCTACACTGTCTTCCTTAATATTTGCTTGCAGAGATGCAAACACTTGATGGAAGAATTTTGCACTGCAAGAGTTTTCCAATGCTACAAAGTTTCAGTGCAGGGAAACAGAGCCATCAAAAGCATGTTGGAAAAGTGTGCAGACAAAAAGCGTGGACTTGATTAACTGTCTGTTTTCACAATTTCGGTAAAACACATGTTCACTACCTTGGTGAGGTCTCTGGTGGTTCCACAGGATGTGGGCAAGGTCACGGGGAAGCTGAAGAAGGGGACTGGCAAATCCCAGGGACAAATGATAAAATGCAGTTGAAAGAATTATTTGCTCTGATCAACACCACAATGCTTATCTTTCCATGGATATTGCAAGGGGTTGGTTTTACCATCCACGAGAAGACAAAATATGTGGTTTTAAAGTCCTAAAAGCAACAGCTGAGTAAAGGAAGAAGGAGGAAAGCCAAGAGGTTCACCATCACTGCTCATGTAAGAACACAGGATAGCAAGCCAGGAAATCCGAGTTCAAAGCAAAAAAAGGACACAGTTATTCCTGAAATGGCTTGGAGGCCTATGGAAGGCATTGCCGGAGGATGGGGTGGACACAAGGAGCTTACATAGCTAAAGCGGGGGGCTCAAAAGCACGTGGAGAAGAAAACCTCTCAGGGTCCCTAAATACATGAAAGCACATCCCCATCAGGACATTCTTGAGTGAAAAATAATTATACAAAGAAGGAGCAGTACCATATGTGTTTTCTTTTGTCTTTCTAGCATTCAGACATGATTTTAGCTACCTTTTAAAGCTTTAAAAATAGTCTTTTTAAATAATATAATATTTTTACACCATTAGAGAAAGAATTGCCAACAATGGGGCCATGTCAGTCTTTGTGAAACAGCCACAGTAATCTGTGACAGAAATTTGATAGGATAAGTCACTCCATAGCGAGTACAAACTTTCATATGAGTTGGCAATTCAGCTCCTCTACATCAGAACTCTAACTAGGATAAGCCAACCTCAGGCATCACAAATGGCAAGATAATAAGAGACACATTGGGGACATGCCTTAGTAATAACAACAGTACAACTTTCACATCAAGTAATAGTATGGATGGCACAGAGAGGTTACAGAGTCTTCGCTCCCTCATACTGAAAGTCCTACGAGCCAAGTAGATGTGTAAGTTAGTTTGAAAATTAATTCAGTGTAATTGAAGATGCTTAATTCTACTAGCAAAGGTCAATAGAGATTCTTTAAATAATAAATAGGCTTGTAAAGGTGCAAGTTGTCTCTGTCCCCATGCTGAGCCAACTAGAAGTCAGTGAACATAGCCAGCACTGCCTTGGGTCTGGGCTAACTTGCCTTTACACCTTCTCCTCCTGGTTAAATGGCAGTGACAATTCCCTGTGCTACATGAAGCAGTCCCCAGCACCTCTGGCCAGGGTTTATGCCTTAAACATTCCTTGTTCTGGAATTCAAAGGCACATTACAGGACAGTTCATAGGCAGTGTAAGAATATCTTAGAGACAGTGCAGTCATGGGTCCCGTTGTTCTCAGCTTTGGGGTGGGGTGGGGGGATTCACACCCCATTGACTTCCACTGTGAGTAGGAGACTTTAAAGCCCTGTCAGCAGCAGAGGCATTTTCTAAACCCTTCCTGCCTTTGTTAGCACCAGCTCAGAGTCATGTAATCCTGCAAGCTGGAGGTGATCAGCCACCAGCAACGGATTTAATGCCATGGCAATTACACCTCATAGATTAGATTGGGGCCTGATGACATGGTGTTAAGAATGCCTGTGGCAACAGGCAACCTGTCTGTCTTTAGGCTGCTTGCAAGCAAGGAGAGATTTTGTCTGTCCCACGATATTATGTGCTCTTACATTTTACAGGATGATTAGCAACAGAATCTTTAAGAAAAGGAAAGGATTTTTGAGGACTCCTGCTGTGAGGAAAAGATATCTGAGGGAAAAGGAAATTACATCCAATGCTTCTGAAAATCCCATAGGAGCAGGCTGAAGAAATATTTTCTCCAGGCATGATAATTTGAGAAAGAAATAACTGAAAGCAGTGTAGAAATAGAAATAAATTCTAGATTTAATGTGTCAGGATGGACAGGATCTTTAGGACTTTGCCTTGTGTAAAATTTTGCATGGTCTCTGTGTGAACATGCACAGAGAATGGGGATTGCTCTGCTCAGTAGGCCTGGGGGCATTGCACAGCAACCTGAGTGAGGGGAAGGTGTCCCTGGCCAGGGCAGGAAGGTCGTAACTAGGTGTTTTTTAAGGTCCCTTCTAACTCAAACCATTCTATGATGCCATGAAACAGAAGATTTGCAAGAGAGAGGAAGGACAATTTCCTTTGCAAGGGTAATATTTGCCTCAATAGTAGGAGACATTTGATGGAAGAATGGCTTTGCTCGTACACTGATCTTGGTTGAAGGTGTTTTACTGTTCAGAGCACGGTGTGAGTATGTAAGAAATCAGTTTCTGCCCAGACACTGTGTGTTCACTGCACACTGTACATAAGTCTGGTGCAAACACAATTCTTTGCCAGATCACACAGGACCCACAGGGAAAAAGCCTATCTTAAAAAGCACAAAAAGCCTTGAGTATTTCTGTAATAAGAACAGACACACTCCTGCTCACCGTGTTTGGAAATATCCATAATGGATGTTTCCAGCAGATGGCAACAGCAGACCAGTTTGTAGCACGAGGGCAGCGTTTGAAGGCTGCAAAAAACCTCTGTGAGCTGTACCCAAAGCATCTTCCAGATCTGCTTCTTCCACTCCAAATACAGTGCCTACCTGGTAACCCAGGGCACTGATAATATAAAGTCCAGAAGAAATCAGTGCCTGCAGAAAACTTCAGTACAAACTCTGGAGCTTTTGGTGTGTTTACAGGGTTTAAAACATACCTGCTGCATTTTAACCAAAAAAATCTGTCTCTTCTCCCTGAGTTGGCATAATTTATCTCCTACATATCTTTTTGAAAAATAATAGTGTAAGGGGTGATTAGAGTGGGAGCAGAGACAGACATGAAGAATTAAAAATACAGTGTCCAATGGGGTTTTATCAAAAGTTGTCTCCTCCGTGCCATGTGCAGAAGCCAGATTCATGGACCAAACTTTTTCTCCACATTTTTGTCATTGCTTCTGAGCCATCTTAAACAGCTGGTCTTGGGAAGTGCTTGTTATTGCCTTGGAAAAGTGATTACCCCAATTGAAATTATAGACTCAGCTCTTGACCTCTGGAGGAAAGAGTTTTGCTGTGGACCCCAGGTGCTGCAGATGCTGATATCCATGGAAGGATCAGGGAGACTCCACAGCCAAGCTCCACCTTTCTCTGCTCAGGCCCTGGGGAAGATGTGGGAGTTATATTTAATAATCATCACCTCCGTACCATTGTTTTTCCATCAAAATTATGAGAGCACTATTGTTTTTTAATAAATAGCAATGTTGTTTTGTCATTTGCAAAGTATAATATGAATGAACCTTGAAGACATAACACAAGATAAATTTACAGCTGAAGGTTCCAGTCTTTTCCTCCAAAACTCAATCAATGTGTAGCTTTTCCCTTAAGCTGAAGCACAGGCCAGATCCACAGAATCATTTAGGTTGCAAAAGACCTTCAGGCAGTGAAAATGAGCGTTCAGGTGTGATATGAAGCTTGGGGAGCACTGAAGAAGCTGCAAATGTCAACTGATACTCTTTGGAAATGAAAAAAGTGGAAAGAATTAATTCATAATGAATCCCCTGAAGAAACAATACAAGGTAGAGGTGTGTGTGTGGGGGGAAATGACTGAGAACCAAAGCTGTGCTTCAGTGGGATCTCAAGTAGGAATTTTGCAGTGTGCCTGTACCCGATTTAGTTTTCACTGAGATCAGTGAGCAATGACCACCCCGGTGCAGGAGGTGTCCTGTCAGTTGTGGCTCAGGAGGAGACCTGGCTGCAAGGTTATCGTCCTCAACCCTGCAGGTTATTGTCCTCAACCCCACCTCGGTGTTCTGGAAAAGGGAGCTATTGTTTGTCATTATTAACATTTTTGATAAATGGAGGAGCTGCTGCAATGTTCAGTCCTCTTCCCTCGACTGATGCTCTCAGTTGTGGTGCAGGTGAATGACACCATTCTGCCGTTGTTTCACTTCCCTGGATATTTTCTGTGCAGGGAACTGCAATGCTATTATAACTCTTTTCTGCTCTAATGTAATTCTTCAAGGAAAATGAGTATGTTGAAGAGGAAACTGCCTTCTAACTACTTTAAGATCTTTTATCACTCATGGTAACTCCTGGCATGCTCACTTGCTGTGTGTTATCTTTCTGTTAAAGCTGTTTATAAAAGATGTGAATAAATCCAAATCCAATACAGAAAGTTCCCCTTTGCTCACATTTCAATACAGGGGTGGAATTATCACTTTGGAAAGAACTTTACCATTAGTAGATGCAAAAGAAAAAAATCCAACTTACAAATGCCTGCCACACCACAGCACACAAAGCTACTGCTCTTAATGAGTTAGACTGAGGGCTTTTCTGTTCCTTTGCTCCTCTAATGAGGAGGACTGTGTGGTGTCTTTGAACTAGCTACAGACTTGAAAGATTCAGTAAACAAGGATGCTTAATACCATTTCTGGTAAGAGCTTGTCCTGACAGATGCCTTCTTCCTCCTGAGGTTTAGAACACAGTTTGATCTTTTTTTGTTGTTGTTGTTGCTGTTTTTCTTTAACCCCTGAAGCATTTCACAACAGGATGGGCAAAGGCCCAGCAGTAATTAGACTGATTGAGCACTGGAAGCTAGACAAAAGAGATGGCTGGAAATCACTGTTGTTCTCTAACAATGCTGGGTCCGCTGGTCTCAGTCATTATAATCCAAGTTTTTGAGAGTACCTGGGTCCTTGGGTCCTGCTGGAGCTTGGAGGCTGCCTGCTAAGATATCCTCACGCAGCCTGTGTATTCACTGGGACAAATCCTCCTCTCCCTACTGCTGCTCCCATGTTGTACCTACAAAGCAGAGAGGTCAGGAGAGATGTACAGAGGTGTACAGAGATGGCAGTGTACAAAATTCCAGGTGTCACTCACCTGCACTGCAGGGGAAACCCTGTTTTTCAAAAGTTTCCATTATGCCATACGAAACACTGAATCCTCCCACATCTGGAAGTGATAGCCTGGCATGATGCCCCAAGTCATGTCTTACATAAAGAGTTATTTGTTTCCTGTACAATGCTCTTTATCCTACTTTCACAGTTACTCACCAAAGCTACCTTAAATCATAACATCCAAGCCTCTCTATGACCATACTTTCCATTGCTTAGCTTAGGTACCGCTTCCTATTCCTCAGGATTCAGAAACTATTGAAATCCTCATGTTTTCCTGATGGCTCCCTACTTGCAGCCCCTCCTCACACCTACTGGGTTAGCTGGCAGGTTTTCTAATGTACATGACATGGTGGGGGGGGGGGGTTGAGGGATACTGTAGCTTTGAAGGTGCAAAAATCGCTAGCCCTGAAGATCTGAAGGCCACCTGATTATGTTGAGCACACACTCTGGACAGTTTACTTGACTTTTAAGCTGCAGAGGTCCATTTCCATGTGTCAGGGTTGCTCCAGTCTCCATCCATGCTGTGAGGTTTTCATCTGATCCTGGGTTGATTCCACTTTCCTGGTTTGCAGGACACCCACCAGCACAGGCAATCTTTGCTGCCACAGCAGCCTGCAAGGGATGTGAGTGAGCCATTTTGACAGTGCCAGCATCACCACTGAAGTCTGTCCTTGCATCACAAATTTTGCCACAGCAGTCCTACCCAAATTGTCTGCTAGCAGCTGTACAGTCCAGCTTCTCTGCTGTTTCCCAAGAAGGAAGGCTGTAGGTGTGTGCCCATCCCACAGAGTCCCTAGGGAGGGACCCTGGGGGAGCCCTCAGGGCTGGCCTGAGGAGAACAAAGGGTCTGATTTTGAATTTAAGGGCTGTTCTACCCGGGAGACCAGTCAGGCCCAGGATTCACACTGACTGTGCAGTGTAACAACTCCTCAGAGGGAGGTGGCTCTGAATCCCTTTACTTACCTCGTTCTCTCAGGTTTGTCATAAAGAAACCAGGTTACAGTTGTCTCTGCCCTGCTTAAACCTTGATGGAATAGGTTCAGAGTTCAGTTATTATGAGCTTTTCCCTGCTGAAAACTAGCAATTTGCCAGAAAACTTTACAAGACAAAACTTTTATCCCAAAAGTAATTTACAGTCATTCTGAACTTCAGAGATGTTCAATTACAAAAGGCAAAGGAAAACTAGGACATGCAGACTGATGCACAGCTGCAAGGGACAGGAAAGGTGGATGCTGATACTGAAACACCTATAGATTTCCACTGCTTCTCAACAATGTTATATTTCTGATGGAAGAAGCGAAAAAAGAAGCATACAGCCACTGAGGCCAAATGAAAGCTATAGAGAGTAATTACACTTGCATTTATCAGCACAGATATCCAGCACAGAAATATCAGTGTCTTTTTTTTCCTCAACATCTATCTGATAATAAAGGCCTTCTGGCTGTAATATCGACATTTTTATGACTTTTAACTCATTGGAGACCCACCTACACTCAAATAAATGCTGCTTTTAAGGACCAAATCCTCTTTACCAAAGCCAGTGTACTGGGGCATACTGGTCAGTGATTTTCATCCAGAAAAATCAAATAAGCTTCCCCAGTACAAGGATCCTCTCCAGCAGCAGGACTGCTGCACTGGTGTAATCAGAGAGGTCAGGAATCAGGTAACACCACCAACATTGCTTTATCTTTATCACTTGAAAAAAAAAAGAGTTAAGTAAATGCCTTTAAATAAAGCTGCTGAGGTTAATGCATTGGGGGTTTTGAGTGTGCTTTATTGATGTGGTGTTCTTGTACCCCGTGCCAGGGCATGAGCACAACAAGCCATGCTGTTTGCCTGGAATTAATGAATATTCAGTTATGGGCAGCTTTAAGCACCAGACACAGTACACGGTAGCATAATTTGTTGGAATAAACTGATCTAGTGAAGAACAATGTTTTGAAAGATTTCAAATGTTTGGGGAAAGAGCTGGCAAAGCCTGCATTGCAATTCCCATCATGAGGTAACCTATCATCAAACACTGGCTTCAAAAACAAAATCTGGCAGATTTGAAGTTTACCACATTATGTCTCCCAATCTGCTTTCGTAGCCTTTCTCTTCCTCAAATGTTGAGGCTGCTTGGAGTTTTCCATATTATGCTGGGAAAACAGAACGTTTTGCCAACGCGCTCCTTACTTTTGGTTATTTTTAAAGCTCTGCTAAAGCTCCCACTTTCTTCTGTAGCCAGTGCCTATTGTTTATGGAAGCAGTTCCAATTTACTTTCTATAAGGAAAGAAAATAATAAATTAATCTACTGCCTTGAAAGCGCTGCAAGTATCTGCATTGTTCCGCTGCATTGTTTTCCTTACAAAAAAGGAATTCCTTGGAACCACAGAGGCATTGAGTCTACTCAGCTCACTCTTTTTCAACTCCCCCCTGCTCTCAAATGGTGGCTTTCAAGCAGTGACCTTTCCTTTTCGTGGAGGCCAGCTTGTTATTTTGGGTTGGATTTCCCTGCTGATTGTTCTGCATTTCCTCCCGCGCTGCTCTGCGGCTGCTGCTGCTCCCAGCAGGGTGACCAGAGTGACCACCCTGTAATTGTCACACACACAGCCCTGGGTGGCTGTGGGTGACCATGGGGAGAGCCAGGCCACTGGCAGCCTCTCCCACCTTCACATGGATGGCCAAAAAACCCATCAGCTGCTTATAATAGCTGTAAATTATTAAAATCTGGCAGAGGATTAACCACCAGGATGATACACGTGGTGTATAACCATCATCTGGAAGTTAAGAATTGCAAGAGCAGCTTTCTAGAATTGCTCTCAAAAAGCTTTGTCCACAAGCATCTTAGCAAGACACACAAAACCATGAACTTTTCTTGTTAAACAGCTGACACACTTCTCTGTTTGGAAATAAATACCCCATTTATACTCTGTGGTAGTAATTACTTGTCATTCCCTGCATATTGTCTTTCTCGTAACAACCTTTTTCCTTCATCTTACAAACCTTTTGGAAGGACATACAGAATCCATCCCTTTTCACATAGTACTTCTGCAGGACCTGAAATAGTTTGTGCCACTATAAAACACTGAACACACAAGCAAAAAGCATGAGACATGTCAGAATCAGAGCGAGCCCTGAAATCAGTCAAAATCTCTACTATAATCTTTAAACAAATATCTTGGATACTCTAAGCAGAGAGGAGCAAAGTCCACACACTCAATTTTTTATTTTTTTTTTGAGAAAGCAAAGTTAAGCTGTAAAATACAGTTTTACTGTGCTGAAAGAACTCATCTTGATTTTTAGATGCTGCCACTGAGCCTGGCAACGAGTCCCGCCAAAAAATAAACTGGGACATCTCAAATACATTCAGCAGCAAAGCTTGTGCATCTTGATTCCTTGAGGACTGCTGCAGGCCCAGGAATCTGGAGCTCTGAGGAAACAGGCTTTATTTTAGAAGCAACATATTCTGGTGTATTCATAAGAAAATATTCTCAGAAATTCTAGTTCACCAGGAGTTTGAAAGCTACTCCTTTCAGTCTCACTCGGGATGTAACCCAGGTGTGAAGAGAGGAGGTTTCTTGTTTTCGTGTGAACTTGGAGTGCTGCTTTTCACCCAAAGCCCGTCAGGACCCTACTCTCATCTTCTGTGTACAAGGCACAATTAGTGGAATCATCTAAAGATTCATTTCATTTTGAAGTCATTTATATTTCAGAGTTCAAACCGGGACAAAGTCTATTCTTTCATCTAAAATGTTTGTAAAATTTTTCGCTTCTGTTTCTTTCATAATATTAGTTTCTGCTGCTGACTGCATGAAAAACCTCAATATCCAAATTTTAAGAAATGCTTACCTATTTTTATGTAAATTTGGTTAATTTTAAAAACTTGAGGTAAAGAAGAAAAAAAATTATTCTACTATAAGCTTTTGTCTTGTACTTAGTTCATGGAGAGGTGTGATAGGATGCTGAGAACCTGTGCTAGTAAAACTTTGAAGGCACTGCTCTAACAGTATAGGTAAAGCTTTAAATAATCAGAAAAATAATAAAATAAGTGGCAACAAAACAGAGAAAATTACCCCACACACACAGCAAATCCTTCAACCTTGGCAAACATCTACTGTGTTCAGAAAACAGACTGTGAGACAGAAGGAAGGTGACAAAAAGAAGAAAAATAACATCTGAAATTTCAAAATGTGTTCTAAAAATTGAAACAAGATAAAAATTTAAATTTAAGGGAAATATTTTGCTGCACTAAATACTTCTTATACAAAAGTCTCTATTTTGCAAGATAAATGTCTAAAACACAAATGCTGGCCATCTGTAAGTGCAGCAGTGAGCTAAGGCAGCAAGATGGAGAAGGTGTCATGGCAAATTGCCTCGCCTCCTTCTCTGGAGCACTGTATTGCAATGAGCTGGCCCGTGGCCCAGAAGCAGCAATGCCATATTTGTGTTGTGAGAAATGCAAGGTGCTTGGCCTGGGAAAAGTGGCTTCCCAGAAGCACAGCCAGACCCCTTGTGTCCATGCTTGCCATTCCAGAACCACTTCAATAATACACTTCTCACTGCATCCTGAGTGAAAAATTCCCTCATCTCTATTTCTGCTTAGAGACAAATCACTTTTTCCTCCTTGTAAGTAATTTGGGCAACAAATACAGCAATGAATATTCTACTTAGTAGCAAAAAGGGAAATAAATATGTATAAGTGGCTTTCATGCTATTTGTGTGGGCTTGTGTGTGTGAGCTCAGGCAAACATAAATACACAAATATATCTTGTGTCTACAGAATGCCTGTGCGAGTTCAGTGGCTCAGTTCCAGCATACCTATAGACACCCATCCTCATTATACAAAAAATGTGCAGTTCTTATTTTAAAACCCTCTGAAATCTCCAAAAGCATAAAAGCACCTGCCTCACTTTGGAGCCTGACACGAGGCATCTTCCCTGCACTCATTTTATCCAGCAGTGTTTATACTCGGAATGTACATAACACTGCTCATGGGAGACACCGTTATCCTAAAGTCTTCTGAAGTTTATTCTCAACTATCTGAAAAAGTATTAACTTCCTTCTTCAATCCCTCTTTTAACACATCTCCTCACCCCTTCATTGAATCCTCTTCCTGGAATGCTTCTATTCATCCCGCTAATGAGAGGCAGATTGATTTCTATCATTTCACCTTCAGTTGCCTTATTGATGCACTGACTGTTCAGAGGGAAGAGAGTCACCTTCTGGCAGCAGTGGCAGAGAAGCGCAGTCAAAGGACACATGCTCAGCTGCAGTCTGAGTTGCAAGAAACTTGGGGCTATTCTGATTTACACAAATTCAACACCCTTTCACCTTAATGACAAGGATTTTTTGAGAGCTAAAGCTAAATTATGAACTGATCAGGGCTTCCTGGCAACAGCGAGCTTGGTGTTTGTTTTAAAATGAATGGCTGTCTTTTCAGAATCTGAGATTATCTGCTAAATGATTACATACCTATACACATGGCAAAAGATTAGCACCTTCCACACACACCTTCCATCAGTGTTATTCTTTCATGCCCAGTCACCTCTGCTGGTCCACTCTAAGATGTGAGCTGTGAAAAACGCAGCTGTTGAATTACAGGGAAAGTTAAGAAAGTGATTTGGAGGGCACATCTTTCCAGCAGTTCAAAGACTGTTCAAACAGTTCTGTTTCTTCTGTCTCTCTCTCTCTCTTTCTTTTTTTTTTTTGTTTTAATTTAGTCTTTAGTGTCTCTCTCTTTTCCCAGGAGCACATGTTAAAGGAAGTTCAACTAATCAGCAGGTTATATCCCATTTCCATGTTATTCCAGCCTTACTTGAAGAGATGATATATTTGATAGCTTTTAGCTTGGCTCTATCACTCTGCATTTCCCCCTTTTATCCACATTGCACTATGATTTGTGATGGGCAAATCTCAAAAGATTAGAAGCTGGGCTTGGGCAAGCAACTGTATGTTTGAAGTTTATTTTTCAATTTTAAGAGATCGGGGTCACTGCAACAAGTGTCTGGATTATCTGCCTCAAATTCACGGGATTTGACTGACCAAAGCCTTTGGAATACTTCAGGAAGAGGAACAAAGTGACAACTGTATTTCCAACTAACATAGTTACAGTGCCCAAAAATTAAACCGGCCAAGGGGATTTATTATTTTTAGTAGCATTAGGAGAAATGGAAGCTGAAGGCATCAGAGGATTGTTCTACTTTGGAGTAGGACTCGAATGCTGTGTCCCATGTAAAGCTCAAAGGCTGTACCCTTTGGATGCTCTGGCCATAGAAGGGGCAGAGGGCAGAGCTAAATACTGTGAATGCTGTACAGAAATTAAAATGTGTGTACTCCCCAAACAGACCAGTAACTGGAAGGCACCTCTATTATCCTCTGGGCTGCAGAGTGCACTCTTAACTCACCCTCCCTACAAGCCTCTGTTATTGTTACTGTGGAAACCTTAACAGTGATTTTTCACTGACATTTGGCACCACTTTAAAATCAACTTTCCATAGAGATAGATCAACTCTAGAATTGGCCTTGACTGTATTTTCTCACTGAGAAAGCAGACAGGAGATGAAAATCAAAGTTTAATCCTATTTCCTGCTGTAGCAAAGCACAATGCAATGCCTATCTGGGAAGTAGCATCTCCCTTTTTATTTATCTATTGTATGTCTGTGTCTGAGACAAGTATGTTCTTGCTCTGATTTCAAACAGAATAGCACTACAGAAAATAGTTCTGAAGAACAAAACAAATATATCTACATTTCTTGTAATGCTTTTCATCAGCTAAAAAAAAAATATGGCTACAGAAAACAATCTGACTGAAACTGGGGGGTGGTGATGAAATTTTTCTTTGTCAAAAAAATTCTCACTGGGGGCTCATGAGGGTTCCTGTGGGTTATAAAAAGAAGAAAGGAGTTTACAAGGTTTGGAGCTTTATTTTTGTAGACCTGCAGAAGTCCAGGACTTTTGGGTCAGGAGCTGGGGAAACGTTACTGGTATTTGCCACAGGCATCCAAAGTGGAACCCAGATACTGCAGCTTTTTTGCACAAAGACAATAACTTCTCTAGTGCAGGCACAATAGATGCTGAGCAATTTGGAAGATCTGGCCTAAAAAAAAAAGTGGGACAACTAAAAGAAAAAAAAATGGTTTCCTCAAATGGGTGGTATGAGGCTTGGGGAACGAATGTTTGTGGAGCACTCAGACCCTGGTATGAAAAGGTGCTGTAAAAGTTCAAAGTATTATTGTTATGGAATACTTACTCAGCAAGGCAGGGGAATATCAAAGGCTTTCTTCTCCCAGCTGGCTCGGGCTTATCTCAAGGAACTGTTGGTGGGTGGTGATTGCTCTCAGGGACTGGTGATGACAGAGGACTGAAGGCAGTAACTCTGCTTGCAGAGCTGCTCTGGGCACCCTCCTGGATCTGCCAAGGCTCCAGTTCCTCCTTGGTGCTTTTTGGTGCGCACACACACCCTGTTCCCAGAGAAAAGCCTGGAATGAAAACAGAGAGCTCTGACACCTGGCTAATGGAGGTACTCAGGCAAGGGCTTTCACTTGCAACTGGTACATTGGGAAATAATTGATACAAATTGCTTCAGACATTCAAGGCTGCTGGTTCTCCTTCCCACAGGCTATTTTTAGGCCCAATTAGGCAGATAAAATGACACCGGAATTAATTTGGGTACACTCAAATGTTTGGGCTTGCTTTTTTTTTTTAAATGCTTCTCTCTAGATATATGGCAAATGTCTGAATTATAAAAGGCAGATAAAGGGGTTTTTTCTTCCCTCCCTTCTCTGCTAAGCAATGTTCAAGCACTGAAAGGCTTGCTCACTGCAAAACCACTTAGGGCTGATTGCTGGGGAATTTCCTCTCACCACCTTAAACCCAAAGCAAATAACAGAATATGAAATAACACATATTCTTGGCATCAGGCTGCACGAGAGCTCCCCCAGGTCTGCTGCAAAGCAAAGGCTACCAACCCACCCATCAGAAGAATATAAAATACAATTAACTAATTCATTATATAAATATTTTGGGTGGGGAGAAATGAATTGGCTTATCTCTATTATTGTTATCATTATTATTAGCTGCTGTTTGCTAAGACTGAGTTTTTCAAAGCATTCTTTCACATTAAGAAGCCCAAATCCCCATGCTAAATCTCACCACTTAGTTTGATGTTGATAGCTTTTGCGAGCTACTGGGGAACACAAACAGGGAGAGAGGTACAACTGGTGAGATAGTATTATTCAGTGTTATTACTGGAATTTATGGACAAGCCATTCCCAAGCCATTTGAACATACTTTATACATTTGGGCTAAAGGGAGACCCATAAGTGTTCTCCAGCCAAGCCCCAACCTGAGTAATGTTTTCTAAGATAAGCAGCTACTGCCATGGAAAAGGCAAAACCTGACTGCTGGCCTGGTCATTGTGCTGAGATCAAACTCCTCCAAAATCTGAAAGCTTCCCAGTCCTCTGGAACAGACAAGTCATGAACTGCACCTTCTGCAGCCAGGCTTGAGGGCTCAGAGGCTGGCTGGCATTTCACTCAGATGGGTGAAATGTTGGCTGTGTCCAAGCCAAGAGGAGTTTTGCCTCTGAATTCAGCGGGGCAGCACTCTGCCTTTGTAGTAGGAGCTGATGAAAAGCTCTGCCTCATAATCACATTCCTGTGGCTTAACATGTAAGTGCACGTTGGCCCTGTGGTGGTGACGGCTCATGTGCACAGCTCTCAGCCTGCAGGACATGCCAGCCATGCCACTGGCTTTGCCCCACAAGGGAGGAGAGGTGAAGAAGTTGTGTTTTTGCACTTGCCATGCGCAGGGCTCGTAGGATCAGCTGCCACCGTGGGTCTGATGAGCAGTGACTTGATTACAATGGAGCCCTCAGTAACCCCAGCGTGATATGGTGATGGTTTTGAAACAGCATGTGATTCTGAGACACAACCACCCCAGGGTGCTTCATCAGGGAAATGGGTGCTTCATCTTCTGATGTAAATACAGCACTAGTTCATTGCATTCCAAGTGGAAGTGAGAGCCAGGCCTCCCTTATTTTGATATCTTATGTCACAGTCCCAACATTTCACTATGACACCTCATACTAAGTACAAGAATTTGAGTCTGACTGCAGTTTACCTTCACATAAACCAGACCTGAAGAAGTATCTGATACTTAGGAAAAAGCCTCCAGTAAGTCAGCAGGAATGAAGGTTTTTTTCCTGTGTTATTTGTACCTTATGTGGTATCAGACATACTACTTCTCCCTTAATTCCTTTCTGAAGGCCGCACATACATAACATCTGAGTTTTCTCCATTGCATCTCCTAAAACTGTCTCAGCACTAGTATGGATGGTGACAGAGGAGCAATTAGTACTTTTTAATAATGAACTACAAATCTGAGGCAGAAAATATCACCAGCTACTCAATATTGAATTTCTCCAAGATGCATTTATTTTAGACAATCCAGGCAGCAACCTTATCTCAAAATAATGGGTTGAAAAAGCTACTTACAAGAACAAAAGTCCTGATCCTTTGAAAAAGTTATTTTAAGGAAAGTTTTCACAGCTAAAGACTTTATAAGGTACTTGCCTTATTTCCTGCTCTGAAAGGGTTCGTAGTTGCTCTGAATTCCTGCCTCTGTGCCTACTTCCTTGCCTGACATCTAAGCACCATATTCTGCTTTATAGCCTCACCAGTATTGAACTCTGCTTTGCAGTGAATCTTACCATGCTATCTCTTTTTTCAATCCCAGTTGGTGGTGCAGAGATCCAGTAACACAAAAATCATCTGCCTGGAAAAAGAACAAAACACAATTTGATAACAATATGTTTTCAATTCTCGTGGGAAACATTAGCAATATGCCTCTAGCAAGGACTCTCCCATGACGAGCCATGAGTGAAATACTGAGCTTCCAAAGCAGCAAAATAACATTTTCACAGTCTTGTCTGTGACAGAGATAATGGATTCTTCAAAAACCCTGTCTTTTAGTGGCTTCATAGCAGGACATCCCTGCAAGGTCAATCCCTTGAACAGTAAAAGCTGAATTTCACAGAGAAAAGTCACTTCTTCATAGTCTTTTGAGAAGCCTTTGTAAAGAGGGACAATGGAAGGAAGAAAAAAAAGGAAAAACTGCTGTAAACATCTGAAATGTTCAAAAATAAAGTTGAGGTTTATCTGCAGTAGTGTTGTGTTGACATTAGATATTGTTGCATGGAAATTTTCTTGACTTTTCTAACAGAAATGACACCAAAGGAGTAAACACTTTGCTTCACTCTCATCTTGTAATACCCATGAACATACCAGAGATGAAAGGTACCTGGCTGAGTCTGGGTAAAAATAGATGGGATTTTGAAAAGTGGGAAGAAATGCCTGGGAAAAGTCACCTACATATGGTCTTAATCATGCCAATGGATAACCCCCACATTACCCTTTAAAAGGTCATCTGATAAACATCAACATTGGGCTTTTCTCACAAACCCAACACCTAAAACTGCTTCAGGCTACTGTAATACGGCATGAGAAGTTAAATTAGAAGCATATATTTGGTAATAGCACCTCTGAGAGGGAGTCTTCAAAAGCCTGTGCCCCCATTAAAGGATTAGAAGTCCAGCACACATATCAGCAACTATTCTCCATCCAAAGAGAAACAGAACAGGAGACAGAAATCAGCATTTTGTTCTGATTAGCTGCTTTGATTGATGTAAATGTCTTAATTACCTTTTTATTTTTTTTTTTTTTTTGGTTAAACATTGCTGCAAACCTGCCATTGGGGTAAGTACTATAAAGAATGCCTATATATACCTACTATAAAGTGCCACTATGAAGTAGCACTTTCAGGCTTTCCCCCATCTCTTGCGGGTCTGTTGGTGATCTTTCCAGAATAAAGCAGTCTCCAAGGAGCCAGGGTTCAATTGTTTTCAGGAGTACCCAAAATACAAGTTACAGACTTGGAGATAAAACCATTCAAGAAAAAGAATGGGGTCATTAAATATTTCTGGAAATGTGCTAATTCTGTATGAAACAATACAAGAGATATTAAAAAAGAAGCAGGGATAATTAGAGTACATTCAAAAGCACTTCCTTTTTATTTGGGCATCTTCCCTTCTGGAAGCAAATCCATCCAACTTTCCCGAGTGCCAATATTTTGAGGTAATTTGCCCCAGAGGCAAAAAAGAAATAGGTCTGATTGTCCAAGAAATAAGGATGAAGGCAAAGGGCACATCCTAAGGATTGAAGACTGGATGAGAAACTGGAGGGCTTAAGGTGAAAGAAGTTCTCTGTATCAAGGTCACTGAGGTTAGGAGGTTTTTAACGGGGGAGGAAAGTCCTAACCATATGTTTCTATAATTTTGGTGGGTTTTTTTCTTGCTCCTGACTCAAAGTGGCACAAGTTCAGTGTATCACTCCACTTATCTAAATAAGAGGTCCGAGTTATGTGCTAGCACTTGTAGAAAAGCTTGATGGAAGTGGAAATTTCTTCCCATTTTGACAGCCTCTTGCAGCTAGTCAGAAAATTCTCTGCATGTGGGTTTTCATAGAATTTCCTATTTATTTCACTCCTGCTTCAACTCTTCAGCTCACACATCAGGAAACACAATTTCAGTGCTCTACGACTCTCGCCCAAAACCAGATGATCAAGCTCTGCTCTTACTCCTTCAGATTTCAGATTTGTGGGGGTACAGGCTTAATTTCCGAATCTGTTAAAGGTGAGCAGGGCGAGATACAAGAGGCCTTGCTATCTCACAGACACAGTGGCTCTGAACTCCTAAATTATCTGACTCTGAATTATCCTTGTGGGTTTTCTCCCCTGGACTCAAGAGAGCAGTAGAGTAGTTCAACTAAATTTTCTTTCCCAGCTCCCACTGAAGAGGAAACACTTGTGAGCCCCTTTCTCCCACTGTCCCTGTGTTTAACAGGTCCTGCCCCCACAGACTCCTATCTCAAGAGCGTACAAGCAGAGCAGGCTGCTGCAGCAGCAATCCAGAAGCTGGAGCTGTCAAACTCAGTCTTATTAGATACCAAAGGGGCTAATAAAAGAATGGGTGTTGGTTGTATTTCTGGCAGGGATGGTTGCTGAAAAGCCTAGAGAGAAGGATCCTGAGACACCTCAGCTCCCAAGTTCCGATGGATGTATTTCTAGTTGATCAATCTCTGTGTCTTTGTGGCTGAAGTAACTTCCCACCTCAGGCTTCTGACAGCTGGACAAAGCAGGGTTTGAGCCGTGCCTTGCTTTAAGTAAGTGTGGAGAGATGTTTTCAGTCTGACCTTGCCAAATCAGGCCCTGGCTTGGGGCGTTTGCTGAGATCCAGGAAAGATTTTCCCACTGAGCTGCAAGTGGGAAAAAACTAACTCTATCCACAGCGATGTGATGGGGCATTGAAGTGACAAGTGTTTTGGGAGATAGGAATCTACCTTATGATCTGCAGAGCCTCTAGCTTCATAAAGCAGAATACTTACACATATTGATTTGGTGGTGGTGGAGATAGTTAAAAGCCAATTATAAATCATAATTTTCAGAGACAGAAGGAATATATTTAACCACACAGTGGACATGTTCATGATAAGCCTTCTATATTAAAGAGATAAGATTTAGCAAGAGCAAATATGGACTTTGTTTGGGTTTTTGTTCCTAAGTTCACATATTTTGTGAAAGCCCATCAGATAATGAGATGTAAAAGCACACAGACAGATATAACAGGGAGCAGCAGAAAGCACAGAAGCAATGAACAGAATATAAATGCATAATCCCAGATAGCAAAAGCAAATCTTCCACATTCAAACACTTCTATGTTTTCTCCTCTCCACTTGTCTTCTCTTGTTCTTAAAACAGTTAAAAAAGCAATTCAAATCAATAGGAAAACTCCATTCAGGATTTTACCCAGAATTTCCATGCCATACAATGATAGTTCCCCTCCCTCACTTGCTGCCCTGCTTCTTCCCTCTAATCAGAATCATTGCTATGCTATGTAATTATAATGCCACTGGGCTTTGCAAGATCACAATTGAGACCTAGGGCTGTTTTATTTCACATATTGCTTTGAGCACTTTTACTATCATCATCAGTGGTGTCCTGGGAAAGTATTTTGCATGAGTATGTCACATTAATGGTAAATACAGTGGCTGATACTTCATAGAGACAATAATGAGCCTTTTCACATATTGCAGAGAATTTGTGTTCTGCCTCAAAATATCAACTCTTCCATAATTTTAACAACAACAACAACAACAATAATAATTATAATAATAAACATAATCATAGTAATCAGGTCCTTTCTCCATAGGAGTAGGAAAGCTGTAGATGACAGCAAAACATGCTTCAAGGCTTGGTCTTGAACCCTCTTTTCACCTGGCCATAGTTAAAATATAGAACCAGAAATGGCATGCAGGCACCTTACCTTATTCTGGAACTGCTTAGTGCCAGTCTGGCTTCACATTTTTGGTAATGCTTGATCAGGCACAATTGCAAAGACAAGCCTGGAATGAGCAAGGGAAAAATGAGTTGTCAAATGTTGCATTTAGAGGATTTAGCAAAGTGTGTAAATAAGTTATGGCATCGATATCCTGACAAATTACTCAGCCAGGGGACTGGAAATGGAAAAAGAGAAGTCTATTGATCACATAAATTAATTTTTTAATCTAAAAGTGGGTTTATTAGATTAAAAGCCCCTTACACTGAATCCAAGTTTGCTCCCCTAGGCAAAACCTCAGCTTACACATATGCTGAAACTTTTCCACCTCAGCCAGTCAAGCCTTGCTGTTTTACACAGGGGGAAGCTGTGACCTTGATTTCAACAGCCACACCATGTGTCAAAGGCCAGGAATCCCGGATTATCTCACAGAAGTCAGTTCCCAAACTCTTTATTGGCATATTAAACAGCAACATGTTCAAACAAAACAGTGCAAGGGAAAAGCAAAACTAACTCTTGTTGGTTGAGCACACCCTTAGATGTGTTCCTACCAGCTCCTGTGAGCAGCCTTTTCCGACGCAATCCTCCTTTGGGTTCTGGAGAATTGGATATTTCGCACTGATATAAGAAAACCTGCTCCCACAGACAGCATTTATTTGTCAGATTTCCATTAAGAGAGCAAGAAACAGCAGCTGTTATTGGGACTTCTCAGTGCAGCAGATAACAGAGAATAACGTTCAGTAGCTGCAAATGTGCGATCAGAAGATGCGGGTTCCACACTGGGGTCTGTTGTTGACCTCCTGCATGTCGGGCAGGTCATTTCATGCCTCAATATAATTCAGAAAATGATACTGAACTCCTTTGTAAAGTGCTTTGAGACTCACTGTGAGAAAAAGGTCTTTAAACCCTCAAAATATTTCATTAATAACTAACTGTAAGGACGATAACACATGAAATGTGCCACAAAAAGCCATTTAAAAGCTCAGTGCGTTGCAAGTTAACAAAACATCGGTGAACTGGAAGCTCGACTCTCATCGTTTTCCCTCTCATCTAATAAAACATCTAAGATGGCTTTTTGAAGTCTGGACAATTGAAAATTGGATTACTAATTGCATCTCGCTCGTTTCTAGCTGGAAAGATTAATCATAGGGAACCAGATGGGGTTTTCTTTGGGTCCTTGGCTGACTTATTCTCTCTAAGTGGTCAGAGACATCAGTAGGATGTATTAAGAGGAATCACTCAGCAAAAACAGTTCTGTCTGAAGCAGAAAAGTAAAAATTAGTCCTTTGCTCCTTCTGAGCTTAATTCTTTTGCTCATTCACTACTTTCCCACCTGCAGTAGGTTGGTCCTGAATCCACTGTGCTGCTTTTAATTCCTTCTGGAGCCACTTTTCCTACCTGATGACTTAAGACTCGGGAGTGGGTCTGTCCAGTTTGCTCAAACCTTAGATGGGAGAGAAGGTGACTTGAAGGGGATTCTCCACAGCCTTGAGTTATTCCAATAAACACACAAAGCCTGACTGCTCTCCATCATGGATTTCTGTGTAATTTGGCTGTGTGGAGGGTGGCTTTCAGCGTGCTTTTACATGTGGTTTGGCCATGTTGGGTCTGTTTCACAGCTTGCTTTTACATGTGGTTTGGCTGCAGCGAGGCTGATTTACTGTGAGTTTTTACATGGGGCTTGGCTATGCTAATACTAAGGGCTGCATGTTTGGGATTTTACTACCCCTTGTACTAAGACAGTGCAGGTCATAATACCGGAGAACAATTCAGATAAAGTGAGAAGTCAAAACCAGCCTGGCACTGTTCCCTGCAGCACCATAATAAAAGTACTCAAAGCAGTATTATGGCCCAGCTTCCTCCACCACGACCAGAGCGCTGCTGCCCCGACTCCTGATCTGAAGTCGTATGTTTTCTGTTTCAGATGCAGGGGATTAGATATAAATCCTTCCCTCCATTTCAGAGGTGGGATCCAAATGGCTTCCAGCCATGTCAGCTGCTCTACCTTTGTGTGGGTTTAATGCATAGTCAATAACATGTTACATAAAGAATGTGAATTATTAAACCTTTTCTTAAGCAGCCCAAATGCAGTTATCTACAACCAGTATTTCTCCAGGCAGTTTCAGCTGCACATATATTTTAAAGTGACAAAACTCACATGAGAAGCACTATTTTTCCCAGCTAGACCATAACAGTCTCACAGAAATCATTATTCCCAACCCACACAGAGCACACTGGCAAACTCTAGTGACTAACCCTGAGCTATAAACATGGAAGTGTTATTTTGATGCAAAGATTCAGGCATGTCTTTTGTCTAACATGAACTCTTTTTGAAACTTTTGTCTACCCATGCTAACTCTAAGAACTTTTGTCTATATAATAATAATAATGATTTGTTTTAGAGAAACAGAATTATTCATTAATTTTTCATTCTGACTCTTCTCTCCCCTGTACATCCCTGGTTTTCATTGCCTGGATCAAGATTCCCATTACCCACAATTTTCTTGTGTTATGCTTCAAATACAAGATGGAACAAAAGCCTTCCAGGTTTCCCATCACATAACTCCCAGTACTGTTCTAATTTTGATTTTCCTTCCTTTTATGTGCAGTAACTTAGATTTACATGTACGCAGGTTTTATATCAATTGTCTCATAACTTGTCTTTACTTTTCCCTGTCAGGTCTCAGAGGAGATAAGGTTGGGAAGGAAGGTAAAGGGAGAATTACAGTTATAGTGAATTCTCTTCCAAGAATCCACCTAGAGAGACAGATATAATTTCCAGATGCTGTTGCAGGACTTAGCAACTTAGCAGGGCATAAGGTGTCACTTAAAACTTTTAATTGCATACCAAGGGCTGAGCTGCAAAAAGAGACCAACAAGCAGAATATAGCAATAAAGTACAGTAAATGCTACTCAATGTGCAAGTTGTCTAGAAAAAAACATGCTCAGCAGAGGAGTTAGGAAAGGCAGAACAAATCCTTTCACCTTTGCTCAGTTCTTGAAGCAGGAAAAACAAACATTTTCTCTGTGCAAATGCAAAGGAATTATTCCACACATTGATGCTTTGATACAAAGAGGGTATTTGATATTAATAATTTTTAAATGCTCGCCTTCATTTGCTCTTTGTAAATTCTGCTTGTTGGAAAAAGTGTTCTGCCTCCAGTCCCACTGCTGTGCCCTGGGTGAGAGCTGCATCTTTCAAAGCAGTTGCGTGACTGAGCACCGAGTCTTCGGGATGTCACTATATTTTACCTCTTGTATTTTCCCTCAGCACAGCAAGTTTGCAGGTACCTCCCTTTCCTGAGTTCAGAGTCAGTTTGCAGAATTTCCTCTTCCAGAACTGGAAGACAGATTAAAAAAAAAAAAAAAAAGTTCAGAGGAGGGTCTTGTTTTGTTGTTGTTTGTTTGGTTGTTGTTTCTTGGCTTTGGGTTCTTTTAAAAACTATTACTGAATTCCATGGAATAAAATTTTTGGTGATCTAAATATGTCTCTTTTGGTTTCAGAACTCAGACATTTCGTTTCAGTGAGGATTTACAGCACAATTTACAATTTCTGTTCATTTTTCATAAGCAGATGCAAAAAGAACTCATAATAGAAAGCATTTATTGAAATGATCATATGCCCTTAGTAGAAGAGATGCACTTTAGATCGCTTTTCTTTCCACATTTTTTTTGTTGTTGTTGTTCAGTAGAGTTCATGACTTACCATGCAATGAGGGGACACTGGAATTTAACAGCTTTAACCATGTTTCATTTATCTTTGTAATCATGTTGTAAACAGCCTGTATGAAGTCACCCAGGTCATCACATGCACTCATAAAACACAGCAAGCAACACTGGCAAGGGAACCTGCACAGTCCTCTCAGACCAAATTCCTGTTTAAGCCTCTGAAGGTGAGTCAAATTAAGCTGTTTCTTCTGTTAAAAAATGGCACCACTGGAAGTAAGAGACTCAATATTATGTGAGGGCTCAAACCTGAAATAAACTGGCTGAAATAAACTCAGGTTTGTTTGTTTTTTTTTACCACTGTTATCATATCAGTTTATGTCAGAGTCCAAGATCTGAAGTGCAAGGATTTCCTTTTAAATTAACCACATTTTGCATGTATTTGGGTTGAAATTTTTACTGCCACTCAGCATTCCACTTATTGGATCCCTCAGGAGATGGACTTGGAAGTTTTAAGGTTTCAAAATCAATCATTTTGGAGTTTTTTCTCTCCAAAACGTCCAATTTTTTTGAGTTTAAATGAGAGTTTAAAACTTCTCATTTTCAGGTTTCTCTCCCCCCCCTCCAAAAAAAAAGGAAAGCTAGAAGCCTTTTAAATTTGTTTTGGGGCAAAATTTATGGTTTTTCCCTCAAAGCATCATTCCCACCTACACTTGCAGAAAAAGAGGTTGGTTACAAGCCTGGGATACAGTTGGAAGAGCTGCCAAAACCAGAAGTTAGTAGCAGCACCAGATGGCAGGAGGATGATCTATGCATGGAATAATAAATTTAAACTATATTTATATATAATTATATATATATATTTAATAAAAATTATAAATTATAAAATAAATTATAAAATTATAAATTCCCTGCAGGCAAAGAGCACCAACAGCTCTTCCTTTAGGAAGTCAGTGCTAAGCTTTGCTCTCCCAAGGTTAGTTCCCATCATTCCCAATGGCCTGTGCTGGAATGGCATCTTTTGTGACAAAGCCAGCTGGAGCTGCCCAAATTATTTCTTTAAGTTATTCCTTCTGCCAGCCTTCTTTCCCATCACAATACCACCTGCGTAGTTGCATTGGCAGCTGCTGGGAAAGTGCTGCACTCATTGACCGCCAACATTCCTGCTGAGGGCAGATATTGGCAAAGAAAGATTGGCAGGTTATGCTGATTCCTTTATCTGCTGTGAGCAGAAACCTCTGCTGAATTGCTCAGGCAGTGCTGAAACACAGAGATGCTTCCAGACATCTCCAGGGAAGGTAAGATGAAGAAACTTTTGAGGATATTGTAATGAAGAATAACGTTCTCCTTTCACTTGAAGTTCTTATTTTCTTCCTTTTTTCTGTTTCAAACAGACTGAAGGGTAGCTGAATGACTACTGAAAAGATACCTCTTCCACCTCAGTCCATTGTGAAAGAACCTCAGGCTGGTATCGGGGTTCTGCCATTCCATATCTTTGCTAGCAAAGGATGCAGGAAATGAGGGCACCACAGGCAATGCTGAATGTCTCCTCACAAGGAAAGGAAAAAGAAGAGGAGAATGAAGAGCAAATTGCATGTAGGTAGAGTTTCAGAAGCATGTAGCAACCCTAGGAGAATGGATACCACCAGCCCCTGACAGTAATATAGGAAGATAATGCCTTTTCCACCCACTGCTGTGATTAATGAAGGCTCTGTGAGACACTAAGGCTAAACTGGCTGCCATGGCATTTCTCCAGGCAGCCACTGCTCCACAAATAACAAATCCTGTCCAGTCAGGGTAAGCCAATTACGGAAGTCTGACAGAGGTATAAAAAGAGTATGTTTTCCTCTCCTTCTACCCAAACAACCCTTCTGCTGAACACATCTCTACACATTCATGTACAGATACATATTGCTGTTAATAGAATGTATCAGTGAATTTCAGTTGCCAAACATCCACAGCATCAGAAGGACAGATAAGCATGAACTGATGTTTTGCACTGACCACTCAACATGCTCTGAAGATACTGAGTTCCAGGAGCTCAGAAAATAATGAACTCAAACTTTTTCCTGTTAATTTTGTACTCATGGATGACTCCTGACTCAGTCTTCCTTCTTAAGTGCTAAACTTTTCATTGGACCCTGCTGGTTGATGACTTTGAAGAAATCTGCCTTCCCTCGCTAATCCTATGCCTAAAGAACTTGAATTTTGTCCCAAGACTACTTCTCAGGTTGAAATTAAGGTGTTCACACCTCTCAGAATTGTTTCAGAGTGCAGAAGGCATTGAGAGAGGATGCCCCTGCCTATAGGGTGATTAGTGCAGACAGGTTCCTAAATTATAATCAGGAGAAGAAACAGTTTGCCATTAAATAATGTAATGCTTAAGTAATGAAATAGAGGAAGGAATCAAGGTAGGAGACACGATTTCTGGAGATTCCAGAATAATAATTCGTTCATTCCTGGGGATAAGCCACACTGAAGGTGCCCATAGATGTACTTTTTGACTCATGTTTTTAAAACTCTCCAGAAAGGATATAGGCATCATCCTCATTTGCATTGAAGAAATAGAGACTCAGGAGCCACAGGGCTGTGAGGACTGAGCAGGATCCAAGCTGTTACATGTATAAATGCCAAAAAAAAGGGCTACTGATCTAGAGACAGTCACAGGCTGCCCTTTCCCCTGCTAATTTTGGGCTCATCAGCACTACAAATTAGCAGTTAATGGAGTTGTTACTCAAGACTGCAACACCTAGAGAGCATGCAATGTGCCACTGGTCAGAATTTCTAAATGGAATTATGTACCTTGGCTTTATAATCAAAGAATTTTCACAGGCTCCAGGCTCTCTTGCAGTGCACAAGAAAATCCCACTTACCAAAACTGCTTGCCAACCACCCCGTTTCTGGAACTGGGGTATTATTTAGCTGAACAATTACAGAGTGATTTTAGTGTTCCTGAGATAAAAATCAACTAGAAATAAATTCTTCATTTCTCCCGTTTTCCTCCCTCTCTAAGTTTTCTCTTTTCCTCTGATTTTTAACAGCTGTCATTACTCTATTACAAATCTTTTTCATCAGCACTTAAACCTGAGCACTGCAATGTGAACAGGCCACGACCTACAGCGAGAAAACCTCACACTTGCAGAAGCACTGGGACCTGCCTAACCCAGCTGGAAAACTCCTGAGGCAAAGGAAAGAGGGGAAAAACTAGGTGAGAAGACTGTCTACAGCAGTACATCCCACTGGAAAAGTTCAGGTTTCACATCTGCCTTGGTTGATGGGCAATAACAACAATTGAACAGTTTGCCATCCTCATGTCTTATCCAGTTGCTTGTGTTAAAAATTTAACAGCATTAATAGAGAGTTTATTTGACTCCTGGAGAAAACATCTTTCCCAGGAGTGAGGCTGGTGAACATTCAAACGAGAACTCTGGATGCAGCCCCACATTTGAGGCAAAGAGAAAAATGTAAGTGCTTTAAATCAAAGCACAGAATGGCTTTGCTTTGATTTAAAATTCATATATAAATAGATTTTTAATTCGTGAAAGCCCTAGACAAGACGCGACGTGACCCTCCACAAAATTGTTCCTGAGCTTCAGTGGTGAAGTCCTGATTATGATGGTTCCCATGTTGCATCCAATTTCAGTGCAATTTTGAGTGTGGTCTTCCAACAAAAATCATCATCTCAGCATGTTATCCTGGAAATACAGATGAATAAATCACAGTCTGAATTGAGATTAAAGTGGGGAAAGGGAAAACTTCTTACCAAAATGTAACCAGTAGCCCTTGAAAATGAAATATTCTTGCTAAAGTCCCACCAAGTTTACTCCTGTGGGCAGACTACATTGAGTCTTGTAGGCAAAAAAATCATTGCTTCAATTAAGCCAAATAGTTGCATGAAATTTGACTTAAATTCTGAAGAGCTAAAGAAAATGTTGGGGGTTTTGATTAACCATCTAACAAAAGAGTAGATTTCTCAGTTGAATTTCCTACCTTCCTCATTCCTCACCAATATAGTCCTAACATATCATCCCCACCTACAGCTTAGATTTTATTTCAATCATTAATCAATTTAATCATTAATTGGTTGTTAATCATGCACATAATCTCTATATGGGCACATAAAAGCATCTTTTGAAACATTTTGGGCTTTACTGTAGCCTTTGAGAAGTGAATTTTTTTCCCCGCTCACAGGAAGAAGGAGAGTCTAAGTAGTTTTTCTGTCATTGTGGAAATGAATAAATGCACAAAGATTTAAAATTTACTCTTTTGGCCATATTTAATTTAAAGAGAGCGTGGAACTTTCTGGGCACTGTTATCCATCCATTTCTCATTTCAGCCCATAGGCATCTACAACAATCAAGGGCTGAACATGAGATATATTCATCCACATTAGTAGTAATTTATTTTTATTATTATAATCATTGCTAAGAGCCGGTTCCAAATTCTTAAAGTCCAAAACTCTCTTAGTTATGCTATGCTGGAACTACAGCCTTCAATAACAGGAGGCTTGGTGTGTCTGAACAAAAATAGGGAAGGATGGCAAATGGTTTGGATGAAAATGGTCTGGGTGAGGGGGAAAAGCAAAGACAGACAAGGACAGGTAAACTGCCAGCTCTTACCACAGGAAAAAAAAAGTCCCTTAAAAGATCCTTGGAAGTTTTAGCCCATGAAACACTGTTGAGTCCAGGCTGTCAAAAAGATTCATAATACACCCCAGATTGTGTATAGCAGTCCCAAATTGGGTCTATTAACTTGGATCCAGAGACAACAGCAGAGGCCAGGATATATAGGTGGCCTGTTTTCATGGAAACATTTTCCCCACTGCTGCCACCTTAACAGCCTGTTCTTGAGTGAGACAGAAAGAAATATCCCACCCTCCCTGACCCATTCAGTCTCCTGGATGGAATTGTCCTTGCTGGCATATTCCTTGCTGCCCAGCTGCCCTGACTTCTGAAATAACCACTTCCTCCAAGCTCCAGAGTGCAATTCTCCAGACCCATGTGTATCTAAGTCAAACACTCAATGGGAGACAATTTTGCTGACTATAGTGAACTTTTATAGCATCAGAAACTACTCAGGTTAATGTTTTTTTTCCCCTCCCTTCTTGGCCATGAGCCATTTCAGAACTTGTATCTGAATATTTGGTTCTCATGTATATTTATTTATTTAGGGGTGGCATTCCTATTTTTATGGCTTTGAGTTTTTAACTTTTTTGTTAGCAGCATTAACAAGGTTTACAGCATATAAAGTGAGCTGTGGCATTTAAAAAATGTTGGCCTAATGTAACACCAGCTTTTTTTTTATATACATGTTCAATGGCAAACTCCTACTGACAGGCAGAATGCATTTCTATGTCTGGGCAAGTTTATAGATGGTGTTCCCACCTCTGGGCCACAAGGTCACAAATTCGTTTCTGATTCTATTAAAGAAACACTCAACAATGGTAAGTTTGTGTGCTTCTTTTTTTTTTTTTTTTTTTTTTTAATGAGAGGGGACTGTTTTATGTGATCCACGATCTTAAAGATACTCCAAGGAATCTCTGTTGAATTCTGGGCTTTTCACCCCCATGCCCTGACCAAATAAGACTGGCTGCAGATTTGAGAAGTTCTGTCTGTTAGCAGTTAGGGAAAGTAGATTTCAGGGAAATCTGACATGACTGAATACAGAACAGGCAACACCTCTGTCATCTATCTGTGTGTCGACCCTGCTTTCAGTGGGATTTCATCGGAGTGGGATTTGCCTCTGCATCAAAAGGACGTACAGAAGTTACAGAATCACAATACCTGTTGTGTGTTCCTCAGCAGATCCACACAAAAGCTTTGCTGCCTGGCCCTCCACACCTGTGGGATAGAAGGAACAATATTCCTGCCTTCCCTGCCTTCACCTCTTTTGCAAGATTATAGAGGCAAGGCATTGACAGATCAAGGTACCAACCCCTGAGAAGGCCTTTGCACCACAAAAATTAATAAGGATATTTACTGAACTCATGGCAAGGACAAACAAAAACGTGAATTAGAGATGGCTGCTGCTGGCCTATGAAACACCAGCCTTATTTTTTTCTCGGAATTAAATTAGGTGTGTTCTCCTTTAGGCCATGTGATGGCTCCAGCTGAAGCTTCCTCACCCTGAGTGTTTACTGCCTGACACCCGGTCTCATTTAACAGCAGAGGAGGCAGCATCCAGCCCAGCCTCAGCCATCACCCACCCCACATCCCTTCATGCTGGAACACGTTGTGCTCTGGGACTTTGTGGCAAAAAACTTACAGACTTTTGGCTTGAGGAATGAGCGGGGGCCAGCAGAAAGATTGAGCTGCTGGGGTGAAATTAAGAGCATGGGAGAGAGAGGAAAAAATGCTGGTGCACTGGAAAGAGGGAGGATAAGCTCCTATGTCTGCTGAAAGAATTCCAGCATCATCTATTACTGTCCAGAAGGCAATCAGGAAAAAGCAGAAGGGCAAGAAGCACAGCCTTTTTTGTGGGATGCTTTGGCTTGTTGTGGTTAGGAGGATCAAGGCTAGGTGTCACATGCCTCCACTGAAGGGAGATCTCCCGGAATAAAGCAAGGAGCCAGAATTCCTAGGCTAGGAAAAAGGCTGATCATGTAGAAACAGAGCACAGAAAAGAGAATTTGACTGCTGTGTCTGACTGGAGGACTTTTAGCTACATGAGAGGACTCTAGGTCTATTCTTTCTCTAATTCCTTTCTCTAATTTCCTTATGCCCCCAAGGAAGGTTTTGGTGGAAATTTGCTTCCATTTATGGGAGGACTGGGAGAATGAGGGCCAGGCTGTGGCTGAGCATCTGGCAATCAGAAAGAGGGTTCAAAGGAGAGGAAACTGCTCAAGCAGGATCTGAAAGTGCTATTCAGCACCGAAAATTGACCTCTGCAAGTGTCAGGCTGCCACTGCTGGTCATTACAAGTGGGTATTTTTGCAAAGTGACAGTTCAGGAAACTCTCTGAGGTTTGGTAATATGACTTTTTGCTCTCTGAAGATCATCATCACCACACAGATTCTTGTGGCCCAAAACTGATCTTTTGTGCAATATCACCTGCTTCAGATTGTCTCCTCCAGGATAACTCTGGGTTTGGCTATTTAAAGGCAATATGACAACAACACATAACACATAATGTTCACTATTACTGAGCATCTTTGCCTAAAAGAGACATTGCCTCCTAACAATTATTTCTGATTTTCTATGCTGGATTTGGTCAACTCAAAGATAATGGTTTATGATCACCATGCAAAACCTTTACTAAAACAGCTTGCAAGTTGTCTTGCTCCTCCTGAGTTTGGCAAGTTTTCTTCTGGCTTTGGAGAAATTGGCAGTTTTCTCATGTTTTTAAAAATTCCCACAGAAATTCCCTTAAAATAGAAATCTACAAGTAGGGAGCAGGTATATATCTCCCACAATGCACAGGCAGTTCTCCACCAGAGCAAATAATCTGCCGCAGTTACTGTGACCTCTATTCGTTTGGTTACTGATACAAACCACTTGGGCAGTTTATAGTTTTGTGAGAGAAGCAAAAAGTAGGTTTAATGTGTTTGTTTTTTTGTCAGAAAAGAATCCAAAACAGCCAGAGTGGCTTGTCCATGAGAGACATGATTAATAAACAAGCAAAGGTCAATCCCACTGCCCCATGTGCAGGCTCTGTGCTTTATTAAGTAATATGGATATTTTGATTGTTCTGGGAATGGTGGTGAAATACGTCCAAGGCAGTGGGGGGAGTTTTGACTTTTTATATTATTTGTTGGCATCACAACGCCAACATCTATATTTTCTATATAGAAAAATAGCAGATATTCACCTCTGATGTTTATCCCCATCTACAAGACCTTCTTGGGAGATAGTTTTCCATAGATCCTCTGTCCCATTAGGCATATAGAAGAAAACACTTCCAAGCACTGTGACTCTCATATTTCTGATGTGGAGTTTCTCCTTCTGCAATAGTTCTGCATATATGAACTCAGTGCTAAAACAAAATAATGCAACTCATTTTGCTCAGCAGCACTCCCTACAAAGCACTATTTATGTGGCAGTGCCAGAAGAGTGAGAGTTTGCTCCTGGGAGAGAAGGATGAGTACCAGGGCTGCTGTGCACATCTGGTTTGGTTTGGATCCATCAGCATCCACAATACACACTGCAAACAACCCAGAAGTGGCTGTTCTTCAGTACAATATGAGATCTTGAGTGTGCACTAAACTAGATCCTTGATGGGAATAAATCAAAGTAACTACACTGAAATCAATCCAGCTGCTGCTCTTTGCTCACGTGTTAAATCTGGTGTGAGGCTGCCAAGCGCCACAACCACCACTGCTATGTCTTATAACCAGCCATGAATGTGCCATAATAGTCTTCCAGTAGCCATCCCCTGCCCTGTGCTTTCAGGGATTCTCTCCCTTCCCTCTGCCTTTCCTTCCCTCCCTTCTTCCCCCCAGAACTGGCATTGCTCAGCATTTTGGCCAGGAGACCAATTCTCCAAACTGAAAACATCAAAGCATATCTCTGGTTAGATCTCATCCCAACCCTCCCAGCCTGTTGACTTGGAAAGTGAATAACTAATAAGGCAGCATGCCATTGTTTTCTGTTTATTATAATGGAAATAATTTGTTGGCTCTAAGTCAGGCACTGATTGTTCCTTTGATATCAATGCCAGGAAGCAAAATAAAATGGATTTTTAAAAATCACCTTTCACAGAGAGTGCCACAGGCATTTGAAAGATGAGACTTTTTCCATGTCAAAGGCTCTACCAGAAGTGCCAAATACACAAGAAGAAAAATTCAAACCCTTAACCATTAAAAAACAACAACAAAAAAAAGAGCACAAGAGAGAATGTGAGAGCAGGATTGCCTAGGAAGCAGGATTGCTTGGGTGAGCTGGCATTGTCACAGATGTCCTATGAGTGCTCATGAGGGTGCAACAGAGCTGGCTCCATGGTGAGGAGCACTTCCTGAGGAATATGGAACACATCCTTTGCATTTCCCGCCCCCCCTCAAAAAAAGCACAGGTGGGCTGGATGAATTGGTCTGTCTGCCTGGCAGCTCTTAAACTAATAATAACAGACTTTAGGAGCCAAAAAGACAGGGGGGGGTGCTTTGCCTCAGAACTTGACCCACTCATAAATCTTGCTTGTGTGTTTCTTTCGTGGTTTTAGGTTGTTTTTTTTTTAAAGCTACATGGAGTGGCAATTTCATTGCACTTCCAGTGCCTTCTTTTCCCATGGAATTTCAGGGGCAGGCTTTCCAGTGTTTGAATTTCTCTCAGGGTGCTGTCACCCCTGGCTAACAAGGGCACATGTTGGGCATTGCCACCGCTGTAACAAGCACAGAGAGGAGCTTCCTCATCGGAGTTTATAGCTGGATCCAGATCTTAAGCGATCCAGAGCGCAGCGGTGTTTGGTTTTCATGACGTGCAGCAGTTTGATTTGGCTCGGAGCAGAGGATAGAGCAGAGTGCCAGATTCAGATCTCAGGCCAAACTTGGATTTTGTGTTTCAGCTACCAATCTCCATCACGGTTTGGCAAAGCTGTGCTCTCACCTGCTCACGCCATGTGGGGAACACCTGTGATTTGCTGGAAAGGAGGTTGCTCGTGCCGGGAGAAATTCCCTGTTGGGAAGCCAGGCGATGAGAGCCTGTTTCGGCTGAGCCCCGTGCACGGGGACCACTGAAACATGCTTAGGTCTTCAACTGCAAAGGGAGAAAAACAACAGGGTAAAGAAACCTGCCAGGAACAGAGAGCCTTTTCATGCCTTTTGTTGGTGTCACGACTCTTGGAACCAGTGTGACCATTTTATTTCTAACACTGGGATTCAGAAGCACAGGAGCAGCGTGACCTGAGAGTAACCCGGGAGAATACAGAACTAAATCACTTTCTGCAAGAGCCTGCTCTTGAAAGAATCTGCCATACTGCCTCTAGCTACAGTTCTTGAATATCATTTTTCGAAGAACAAGCTCTTTTTCCAAAAATCAAACTTTGCTTAAATGGCAAAAGATCTGTGCATGACCTGCTAAATATTAAAGCCCTGTCTGAAACAGATTTTGGGCCTATACTTGGCTCTAAGTGCATCCTTATTCTGCAAATGATTAACTCCAAGGCTGTAGCTATGTGCCCCAAAATGGGGCAAGGTAATTGGGACCTTATGAAGTGCTTATGACATAGGTGCTGTTCTGAACTGAAAGGTTTGAAGGACTCCCATCAAAGTGCCCTGGGATTCAGTAAAGACTTTCCATTGGTTTCAGCCAGCTCCTAATTTTTATACTTATTACTGGCTTATAACAGGATATTTAGAGGGGAAAAGGAAGGACCTTTTTCTCCAGATAATACCATCTACTCTAAATTGTTTCTGAAAATTAAGGGTGTGATTACTGACCTGTAAGTACTTTATGATCACACTTTGGTTTGAACTTTTATGAGTTTATGTAGGTTTACTAACTCTACCACTGCCCAGTAATTTATTTCCCAGGTGGGCTACGAAAGTCATCTGGAAGAAGAAAAACAGTGTCTAAGGGCTTGCTGTGCAAATGGATGATTGTGCTAGCTGGATTTGCGTGTTTGGAAAGAGTTTTGAGAGGAGAGGTAGAGTTTGGTTTTCTAATGAAATCTAGAAAACTAATTTTTTTTTATTTTTATAAAGAAGCAGTGTTTCAAATTCTTGCTTATTTTATTAAAAAACTGATGATGACTATCTGTTGCTCTTAGGTGTGGACAAAAACTGTGTTCAAAGACAGCAACAGGCTACTCAGACCCTGAAAGCTGCTGTGACAAAGGTGTGAAGCAGCTCTGAATGACTCAACAGGGTCCTTGCAACCATGTCACCCCTTCCTGAGGCATCCTTCTTTCCCCAGAAGACAACCAACCTCAGGGGCTTTGCACAAACTTTCACACATGACCCCAAGGGCAGCACAAAAGCCCCAGAGGCCAAGGGCAGCTTCTTTGTGCTCAGTTTCTGCCCCGTTACTGATGGGAAAGACTGAACCACAGCACTCACCTGAGGCACTGGCAGATGCTGTGAGACTCAGCAGGTTGACTCCTCTGTGCTGTTTGGATCCCAAAGCACTGCAGTTTGGCTGACAGTAACCGGTGAATCGCTTGCTGGACGTTGATCTGTCCTGTTTGAGGAGACAAAGGTAAACATCAGACCTGAAAATCCAATCAGCATCGATGTTGTGGCACATGAAGCATTACATGATATTTACAGGTCCTTGGAGACTGTGGAAATGTTATACTGTGCCATGCAAACTTGATAGTAAAAAGAATTTCTGCTTCAGCAGCTTATGTGGCGTCTACTCATTCCACCCAGCAAGTTCCTGGGAATACTTCAATGCAAAGAAAGGTCTTTACTGCTAAATCTACTTCAGTTCTTTTTTTAAAAAAATCTTTTTGGCAATATCTGTGAAGCTTTAGGGAACTGATTCCCAAGTAATCACCTCCTGGACCCAGCAGAGTCCAGACTGGTGTGACACTCATGCTAAAGTTATCTTGGTTTAACTTTAAAGCAGCACCTCCCTGAGGACCCTTCAATTCTGGAAGGAGCGACGTGTTTCTGCATTCTGTGAGAGCCTGGATTATTTTTAATCCTCTGGACATGTTACAAAGATCAATTTATAGTCTCACAGAGACGGTAAGGACAAGGGTTTGCGGGCAGACCGAAAGGGGATTGGCTGTTGTTGATTAGTGAATATTGTTATTTCTGAAGAGATTTTTCAGGACAACTTCAACTTTCTTGCACTGGTTGATTCATTTCGGAGAAAAAGTGGTGTGAGCTGGCCCACATCCACGGACTGCAGTGGACCCATGTTCCTTTAGGCCAGCAGAGATTTTTGATGAGTACAAGTTGTGCAAGCCCTCACAGCTCTGTACTGTGCTGTAAGGTGCTGTGCACTAAAAAAATACAGAAGATGATGGGAAGAAAGATTTCTTTTACTCTCTCTGTTATTATTTTATTTATGCTACAATTAACTAAGCCAATGACTCTGTTCCCAAATTACTTAAACCTGGAGCGGCATCTTGCTTGTAATTTTGAGAGATACAACTCTTTAGCACTTCCAGTATGATGCAAGGCTTCCAGTGAAAATAGCAGGAAAGCTATGGCATGTGCTTCCCATAACATTCAGCAATGTATGCTTTAGAATTCTCTATTCTTTCAGGTTGCAGACCCAGCAGTTCAAACATTTACCAGAAGTCAGCACAAGAACACAGCACAGGCATGCAGACTGAATCCATAGAAATTTCAGAAGTCATGAAAAACAGTGAGCAGATTTTTTTCCAGTTTTACTTGAATCTCACTTGAACCTTACTTAGTAAAATGCAATTCCTAACACTTACAAGGACTCCAGTACAACTGCTTCCTTAACTCTGGCAGATGAAAAGTAAGAACCACAGAATTTTGTATTATTTTGAACCAAAAGAGTCAAACAGCCGAAGTTTGCCCAAGGTTTCACAAACGCTTTTGCAAGACAGCATGGCAGGGCATTTTCACAAGATGCTGAGAAGCCAGAGCTTCGTATTCCCAAATTTAAAGCTTTTCCAAGCTTGTTGTTTCACACAACCTCCACCATGATTGTTTTCTTATCCCAGTGAGAACCGCCAGGACTTTCCAGACTTTCCAGGAATTGAAATGAAGGATTTTTAACTCTTGGAGTAAAAAAAGGGCTTTTTCTTTGGGAAATGTCATTCCTGGAAGTGCCTTTCACCATTGTTCCTTCCCGGGGAGTCCCAGGGCACCAGTCACAGGATGGCCTGAGATGAGCTGACGCTCTGCAGGCAGCTCCAAAGGCAGGTCCCTCAGCCGCCATTTCAAACCGCGTGAGCCCCTTCTAGTTCTTGGAAAGGCTTCAGTGACACAGAAGACATTTAAAAGTGTGTCTGTGGGCATTTACTTAAGTTCTCCAGCTCCACCTTGACTGTTCCTGTCCCCATGGAGGTGCCCAAACCCTGGGATGGTGGGACAAGGCTCCGCCCTCCTCTGCGTGTGAACCCAGGAGTGATGGGACGTTCACTTCGAAAGCGTCTTCCTGGTCTGAACTAACCCCTTCTTGTGAGCTATGAAGATGCCCATGGAGATGCTCCCTTAGTAGGAAGATCTACTACAAACGCAAAGCAGATGCTAAAGGCTTGAGAAACACGTATACAAAGTATAAAAGTGACATTTTGAAAACCAAGGTCACAAGCAGAAGCCAAAGCAGGATTTACTCACTTCCTCACCATTGTTTTATCTATACTGCTGCTTCTTGAATTTAATCTTAAATCTTGACAATTCATAGCCTTTCCTGGACACCTTTTATCCCGTGGTTAGCACTCTGTAATGTTAAAGGTTTGAATACTAAAATAAACATCCCAGTTAGAAGCAGTTATCTGACATCAGTGAAATGGTGAAGTTCCTATTCCCTGAACACCTGTAAAGCTTTCATTTCCCTCTCCAACAAAACCAAGATGACCTTCTCTTCCCCTTCCCCTGGTACTTCTCTCTTCCTAGGGCCCATGGGGCTTTCTTGGCCTGCCTTAGTCTCAAATCAGAAGACAGATGGATTTTCAATATGAGCTTTATGGTTAGTAGTACCCCCTTCCCACTAAAATACTGCAGATTTCTGTGGTAACTCTACTTCCAGCATTGTCAGAAGTATGCAAAAGCCAGGCTTTTCACATGTGGACACAATTTAATGGATAACAATCCAGTAGGGAGTTATTTTTTATAGAGGCAGAGTTTTTGTGAGATATGGTATGGTCCAGAATTGGAAACTCATATAAACTTACAGGTTTTCTCTTCTGGAGGTCAGTATGTTCTTAGGACACTGAAACTGATAGTCCTTTCTCTCTCACCCCATCTCTAATAGCTCAAACATTGCTAATTGCATTTTCATTCCCTCACTGACATCTCTGACAGGAGCACTCAGTGCCTTTGACTTCAGCCCAGTGCAAAGAACTTTCTTTAAATGATTTTTTGCACATTTCACAGACTGGACACTTCCAGCAGCTGTGGCTGCAGCAAAGAGGTGCCCGTTGGTGTTCCCTAACCAGAGTGAAAAACCCATCTCACACATCACCTGAGAAGGTTGTTGGTCCCTTTCATGTGAATCTTCCCTCCAAGCATGACAAAAATGGTCAACCTTTAATAGCACAGGTCCATGTAGACCCAAGTTTCTCTACCTGCCCTCCAAATTATCCAGCACATGAACTGCACCCAGCTATTAGTTCCGTCCTACACCTGATGCCAGGACACACACCTGAAGTGGCCCTACAAAAAAGATGGAGAGAAACTATTTAAAAGGACATGGAGTGACAGGACAAGGGGGAATGGCCTCAAACTGAGAGAGTATGCTTAGATTAGGTATTAGGAAGAAATTCTTCACTGTGAGGGTGGTGATGCACTGGCACAGGTTGCCCAGAGAAGATGTGGATGCCCCATCCCTGGAAGTGTTCAAGGCCATGTTGGATGGGGCTCTGAGCAACCTGGTCTAGTGGATGGTGTCTCTGTCCACAGCAGGGAGGTTGGAACTGGATGGTCTTTAAGGCCCCTTCCAACCCAGGCCATTCTGTGATTCTCTGATATTTTGGCATTGTAGGCTACAGCACAGCTATCTATGTGGCTCCCACTATAAAACCACCATGCCACTGTTGGGAGCTGTTTGGAATCCCTGCAAGCAGCATCTCCCAGCTGAGAACATTTGCATCAAAGGAGCATGCCCAAGAATCCAGAGATGATGGCTGGAGCCTATCTGAAATTAAACCTTGTACCCAGCCCCATCTCCAGCTGCTTCTGGCTGAAGCCTCAGGGTGGACATACCCTGGACATACTTTATCCACTTGCCGTGTTTGCTACATTTGTGCTCCTGTACTGCTCACATGGGGGTCCTCCTTGGGCCTGGACTTGGCCCCATCTGGGGACAGCCCTGCTCTTGCTGTTCCCTGGCAGCAAGGCTCAAGCTTGTCCTTGGGAAAGGATGTTTCAGATTCTGGTTTAAAAAACAATCATTTTGTCTTCAATCCTGGCAATGGTGTTGCTCTTCATTGCTCCATGTGGATGAGCTGTGAGGATGACAGCTCTGTAATTTTCTTATAAAGCAAACACCCATCATTTTACCCCTGAGAGCAGGAGATCCAGGGCCAGCAAATTACTGGCAAATGCCTGCTATATTCATCTCTCCAAGTGTTTTGGCTTTTCTTTACTTTTAATTTGCCTGGAGGCAGACATTTGAGATAACAGCTGTTATGGTGATATTATCAGTCATCTGCATGTCAGAGAATGCCAGGGAAATGCCTGTGGAGTAGACCTCTTGGGTTTTTGGTTTTAACTGCTCTGGGGCAAATTCACTCCTTTGTCAAAGCTCTGCTCAAAACATGAGAAGAGAATATAATGAACTGGTTTCTTCCCTCTGATTATGAAGAAATGTCTTTTCCTGCTGTTGGAGCACAAGTTCCCTTCTTGCTCTTTGACATTCTAGAGCAGCCCTTTGGCAGAACTTGTCACAAGTTTTCTTGCTGGTAAGCAATGTCAGAGCACATCTACCACCAAACCCTAAGAAATTCTGTTAAAATGGATCTTTACCCTCCCATGGAAGATACTGCCTAGCTTTCTTGGTTTCAGTCACAACATTTGCTGAGGGGGGAAGGTTTCTTTGTTCCCTGAGGTGAAGGGCCCAATGTCAAGAACCATCAATGAGTAGGTCCAGAACTCTCTATCCCAAAGCTAAACCATCTGCAAGAGGGCCACAGAGATTTATTAGTTCTTTAGAGAAGGTGACACGATGACAGCAGGAAGGTGTTGGCTTGAGAACTATTACTCTGCATTTCATTTGTTTTTCCAGAGAAATACTAGATGGAAAAACAAGTTTTGGAAACAAACTGTGATGTGCCCCTATTTGGTATATTGATATGATGATAAACCAGTTTGTCCAGTGAGAGTAATGACACCAAACATGCTCTGTGCTAGAGAAACTTATTCATTATGCTCCGACTGAAAATTATTTGTATCTGAAGATCTTAAACTACTTTACTGATGTTAGGCCTGTGGGCAGATAAATAATTATGCCTATGAAATGACCATTATTCCAAATAAGCAATGTAGGTACAGGCCTTTTCTGTGTCTGCAGTCCTGGTGGATCTGCAAACAGAAAATAAAGGCTTCTCCATGCCTATTTATCTGCTTTCCCATTTCCTAATATCTGTTAATTATGTGGTAGCTGCAAAGATTCCTCTCTTCCCTTACCTTGACATTACAGAAGGCTGTTTTGCTAGAAATTAGGATCTCAGTCCTGTTTTGCACCACACACCTCCTGACCAAAAGACTATTGTGGTCTGTTTCCCCACTTGGAAAATGAGCATCTATCCTAAAAATATAGTTAAGTATCCAGATACCACAGAGACACAGCTCATGCAGACACCTGTGCAGTAGAACAAACACATGTGAAAGAGAAAGGAGGCCTTGAAGGCAAGCCTTGAACAGAGATCACGAAGGTTGACTACCCAAGGAAACCCTTACCAAGTAAATCCTGTGCTTTGTTTCTCAAAGTTACCTTTTCAGTTCTGAAATACCTGTTTCTAAGTATCACCAATCTTTTTTAAAAAACAAGCATTTTTGTAGGCTTTGAAGATGCACAAATTAATTCTTCTATAAGTGCAAACAGCATTTCCTCTTCCCTGTTTCCAGTAGGTGTGTGAAACTGATTTGCACCCAGGTGCAGCAGTTTGGAAGAACATTAAATGGCTACACAGAAGAACATCCTTCATGCTCCAAAGATTTTCACTGAGCTCAAAGGAAGTATTAACAGTGGAATAAGGAGCCTTTCCTTCTGGACCTTCCAAAGGCAAGAAGAATATGCTGCCTGCTTAAACATGGTAGAATCAAAGAAGGTAAGATGTACAACACAGTAATTTACTGAGCACAGCTCAGTAGGTGAACTCCCTCTTCCAAATATCTCCAGGCTTTTGAGCAATTCCAGTTTCTGGAACTGAAGTCACACAGTGAGGGCTGGGAATGCAATTGTGAATTTTCTACATCACTGTGGCAGTACTGCTGGGGCAGAATAAACTGGTAGGAAAATATTATTCTTTGATTTTTAGGAAAAAAAATGAAATATCTTTCCACATTTTAACTGTGAGAGTTTGTATTTCTTGTGAAAATCTGGGTAGAGGTTTGGTCCATGAGACGTGCAATATCACCTAGACACATACTGCCAAGAGGGCAGGGATATATTTTGTGCTACACCTCAGAGACTGACCAGAGCTGAAAGCAGAGGTTGGTCTTAAAGAATCTGATAAAGACATTATATTCTTGAAGTTGAGTTTCCAGAAGCAAAGCGAAGAAGAAATTCAAGGTTTCATTACTTTAAAGCTACTGGTTATTACTTATGATTTCATTTGGATACTTTCTCTCTGATATTATAGTATCAAATACCCTCAAAGCAATCTTCCACTAAGATGTAGTTCGTTAGATAATGAACACTGCCTTTCACTGGACTCATCACCTGGAATTTAGAAAAAGGGCTATGGAAAGCTGCAGCAAGGAAAAATATAAGAGACAAACAAGGAAATGTCAATTAAGATTAATAAGATAATACCTGGAGTGACTGGCTTGGCAGTCATGCATTTCCTTTAGCATTTTCTGGGTAATTCACTTCTGTGAGATGAATGCAGTGATGGAAGGTAAGGGAGGGCAACTGATGAAACAGAAATTTTCATAGAAAAGGTCTCTTTCATACTTTTGGATTTTTTTTTTTTTAATTAATTGTAATGTATCTTTTGTTGGGCACGATGACAGACAAGTATCCCACACCCAGGGGTTGGAGTGGGAATTCAAACACTCAAGACGGTTGTTGGACGCATACAGGTAATCTTTGTTGGTGGCACCTGTGATCTTCTTCCTGAGTTTTTGGGGCTCTAAAGGAAGAAAGATGGGTCTTACAGAGAGTGGAAGGGAACCTGGGAATGATTCTAACTGCCTGGAGAGGAAAGGTCCCTTCTCCAGAAAATAATTATGAGTTTCAAAAGTAATCATCTTTAGACAAAATATGGAAACAGTCTGAGAGCAGAAACCAAAACAAGGTGTCTCCTGCACCTCCTTTCCCAGACAGCATCCCTCATCACCCCTGATTACTTTCCCCTTTCGGCTGTATTCATCCCTTTCAGCACAAGGGCACAGCTTATGACGGAGCTGGGAAAAAACCCATCCCATCCTAGCCCACTGCCTGATACGAGATGTGGGTTTGAACCCTTGAGGCAAGGAAGCCATGGATTTGGGGCTCCCAGGTCTCCAAATTGGCTCCCTGTAGGACTATTCAAAATAATCTGCCTGCCAGGAGGGCTTGCTGGGAGCCGTGCAGAATGCACCAGGCAGAGGGAGGAGAAGGCCTATGTTGCAAGACAAATGTGCTGGGAATTGAGGTGTCTAAATTCCCGCACAAAAAGAGGAACTTCCCGTTTCTGTCCTGTCTGATCGATGATGAGTGCACACTGTTTCTAGGGAGGGAGGAGGAAAACGACATTTTAAAGGGTAAGCAGCTAGATGCGACTCTTCTCGTACGTAGAATTAAAATGAGGTGCCTTATCTGCTCCAAATTGTGCTAGGCAATGTGGCAGATTAGATGAAAATAAGCTATTTAGCTCCTTTTTTCCTTTCATTAATTTATATTTGGACTGTGGCATTTTTTATCTATTGTGTGTAGCTGTATTCTTGTTCACAGACACAACTGCATACAGGACTACAGCTACCAATGTTAAGGAAAAAAAAACCTGTGAGGGTCAAGGAGACTGGAAGGGAGACTGTGTAGAAAGCTGATAGAATTAACTAAGAAATCTCCCCATTAGGATGGAAGCCAGAGGAGACGCTGGCCAAGTGAAATAAAGAGCTTACCACTCAATTAAGCCATGGAGCCAGACATTCTATAGCTTTGTTCTGGAAACCTGAGTTAGGGACTGGAAGACAAGAGCAGACTACTGCTACCCTAGAGAGACCACCAACCTTCCTTGAGGAACACTAGAGCACTTTAAGATGGGCCTGCTTGCCAAAGTTTGAGAGCATTTGTGTAAGGCGGGCTGACACCTCGGGGCCTTTGTCTCAGACACTGCTTCAAATTTCCCTTTGCAGAGGTGCTGGGTCTCCTTTTTAAGCACAGCTGCTGTGGTGGACCTGCACTGCACTACTCAGAAAGAGCTTCAAGAGCTTGTAAAGGTTACCACCACTGATGTGGGGGTCTTGTCAGTCTTGGGAGCAGGGGCTGTAGTAGCCTCTGGGTACTTCCTTTCCTTTTGATTTCAGTCTGATTTTCTGTTTTATCGACCAGAGAAATAGCAAGGCTGAAGGGACAGCTCAGAAGGAAAAGAAGATGCCTGGTTTTGTAGTGGTTACCAGCATGTGATGGGGCCCTGCTACTCGTACTGTGCTCCAAGGAGGTTGGCTGGCTGGCACAGCAATTGGCATATTTCTCTCCTGTTCCTCTGGATGCGAGAAAGTCACGTAACCTGTAACCACACGTCTTCATTGTCAGAGACCGTGTCGTTCTCTCTTGCTTCATCTGAAACAGCCCGTTATTTTCCAGTTCCTCCCTCTGAAGGCATTGTCTGCAGGTAGTGACCCACTGCTTGTTTTTGTGGAACACTGCAGGGAAGAGGGCCAAGGATACCTCACTGTTTACATACCGGGATGTAACGGCCTCGTGTTGCCTGCAGATGTGTTCCTATCAGTGCAAGCCCAAGGTCAGATCTTGTTGATGAGTGGTATTTCTGAGCCCTTGTTATTCATACACACACTTGCAGACCGTGCTAGACTTGCCACAAGCTGTTTACGAGAGGTTGAGCCCACGGAGAATCAGCCCTGGCATGCAAGTCCTGCTCTGCCCCCCCTGTTCTGGCTGATGTTTCTCAGCTGTTGATTCTGTGTGAGGCAGGAACACCACTGGACCTCGGCAGCGCTTTGGAGCAAAAACCCATCAGCCAGCAAAACACTGGACCCACGAGACTTATGGACAGTGGCTTGCAAATATTCCCTTGCACCAGTGGGATGACCCAAATATTGGAAGAAAAACACGCTCTAGTTATTTCTTGGGATGGATCTGCAAGACTGATTCTCTACCAATGACTTCATATGGACCTTAATACTAAGAATACACAAACGCTTGAACACTTGGGGGTACAATGTGGCATTTTAAACAACTGTTTTTCTCTTAAAGTATTTGATCTGTGAGTGGTAAAAATCAGAGTGTCAGCACTTAATTGAAACATATGTCTGAGTCATTCACTGAGAGGCATGATAGAGAAACTATGCAATGAATGTATTTTAATTTTAAATAAATCAATGTGATAATCTGGGATCAGGTGGGATTCTGCAACTGGAAGGAAAGGACAAAGGGAGGCCATTAGTTATAATTTTAATAAATCAATTTGTTAATTAGGGATCAGGTGGGATTTTCCAGTGTGAGACAGGAGGACAAAGAAAGCTCATTAGTTGGGTTTTAAATAAATCAATGTTTTAGTTGGTGTGGGATTCTCCTGGAAAGGGCAAAATGGAAAAGATAGTAAAAACTATCACAAGAGAATATGCCTGATGTAAGAAATAAGGAATGTTTCATACTTACTTGGGGCATCCATATTTTCTAGGCATCCCACAGAATGAAACCAGCGTGATCAGGGGAGTTCAAGGAAACAAAGACACAAGACCTGTATTATATTCAAGGAAATAAAGAGGAAATGTTATTTAAGATTTGTGTGGTTCAGCACATCTGACAAATTGATTTCAAAGCATTACAGCATTCAGAACCACTGGACATGTCTGAAGACCTGGGTCCACGTCCTTTACCTGAGCCTGCCAAAGAAGATGCTGGCTGCAAGGTATGATGACTTCTGCCAAATTCTCCATGGCAATGAAATTCACTGGGTGCTGAGCTTGTCTCCCTGGTGGCATATCCAGATAGAATTGTGTTGATGCAGCATCTGAAAGCAAAACATTACCCAAGAAAGAAAGTGAGACAGGAAGGAAGAGAAGAAGGAAGGTTAAAAAGGATAATGTTCAAATGACCAAATCGGGCAACATTCAGCCTATTTACTCTTTGATGCTGCAATGGAGGAGAACGATTCAAAGCCATCAGGACATATTAACGAGTGCCAAGCACTACAGGAAGCAAAAGGCTTCATCATAATCAGTACCCATTTATTCCTTGGTGTGCTGCACGTTAAAAGGAGCTTTTGAGGCAGCTTTGTTTCTGCTGCTTTACTTTTTGCCTTGTTTTAGTTCTGTCCTACCTGCACTCTGCAGAGGCAGCCCTGCTTATTGCTGAAGGACAATAACACATCTTGCAAGGCTCATGTATCCTGAGGATGCATCTCCTCATGTTGCCTGCTGCCTGCACAACGAGACACTCATGACCATTACCTCCTAGGAAGACACCAGCTCATCTGTGTCACTGTCACGTCTGCCCATGGCTAATAGGTGTGTAGTATTTGCTGTGCATTTAAAAACCATCCCCTTTCAAAGGTCAGAAGATCAAAAGTTCAGATTTCCATGGGAATTGCCAAACTGCTGCTCACTGCCCCAGTAGGCTCCCTGTCTGCCATGGCCAGGAGTCAGCAGCAGCTTCGCTCGCTGGGGCTGTTGTTTCAGCAGACACATAAAACCAGAGACCCAGTCAGCTGTGGCAAAAAATAATAAAGATATTGAGTTTACATATAGTCTTCAAAAATTTCCTCCAAGGGTCCTGAGTTTATTTTCTCACCTTGGTGTGAGGCTGAGCTTTAACAATATGGCTGCCAAAGGGGCGATTTACCCCACAGCTCAGACGGGCTGTTGTGATGGATAGTGGATACTATTTCAACAAAGAAACAGGGCTTTGGGTTTTAATCAATTATGTAAACTAATAGAACCGTGCTCAAAGTATTTTTGGCCCTTCCTTTGTGAGCAGATTCTCAACAGTGAGTAGGAAAACACATCACACAGATGACTTACAATGCTGCTCTTCTTCGGAGAGCAGAGTCATGCCGAGTCTAAGCACAGCAGCATCTTCAGAGGTTCAAAAGTCAGCAGTGAGATTGAGTCTCTGCTGAAACCTGACCTGTAAGACAAAGAGCAGTTTTTTTATTCTCCAGATTTTTCAATAAAAACTTTAAAGTCATTTTAAGTCTCAAGAATGCAAATAAAGAGCATAAGATTAGTATTCCAAGACATTTTTTTTCTCCAAGCAGTAACTTTAAGAACACTTCATTTCTTCAACTGAAGAGAAAAATTCTATTGCCCAATAATTTTTAAAGAAAAAACTCAGTGACTTATTAAAAATTATTGTCTCTACATACCATTAAAAAAAAAAAAAGAAGGAAAGGAAAAGAGGGGTCCTTGTACCTCAAGACAAGGCCATTTTTTTGAAAGTTCCCACCAAAATCTAACAAATATGAGCAATTCTGTAATTCCTAGTCAGCCACGTTGCTCTCCTCCTTCAGGGGAAGTACAACATCCATGGAAATACGAGACATGGAATTGCAGTCACAATTCAGACGAATATCAGTCAGTGAAACACTCAAGTACATACTTGAGTGTTATTAGCATAATTGGGACACAAGTGTATGATTGAAGTTAAGTATGATTAAAGTTAAGTTTCTTTAAGATAAACGGATTAATGCAGATGTTTAGGTAATTTTGAGCATTAAGGACAGCAAGTTTAAGCAATTTGCCCAAATTTACATGTGATTTTTATAGGAAATCACCATTTCTGATCTCACAAATCTCAGTCTCAGCCCTTCAAATACCTAAAGGCTTGTCATTCCACTCATGTCAGTATTTACAGTGCCTGTTTACTGTATATTCCCAGGATGCCTTTTGGGAACCTCCTCAAAGAAACAACAGTGCTCCATAGGCTCACCTTGAGGAGGGGACTGGGCTGAATTGGCCAAAAACATCACTGCTAAGGTGATTTCTGGACACTTGCAAGCTCAGACACCAAAGTTGTGTGCCTGGCTATTCTGTACAGGGACTGAACCTTAGTATCTCTTATTTTGCATAGGCTGTGCCTAATCCAATGCTGACTGCAGTTGAGAGCTCCCACAACAACTACCCAAACCCCCACAGAGAAGTCCAACCCTCTGTGGTCCAGTTCCTTAATTCACAGTAATTTCTTCCTCTTCTTTGCAGTCTGTGATTAGAATTTGACAATGAAAGCCATTAACCTCCAAAATGCTAAAGTGACAGACAGCCTGTGAGCAAACAGAGGGTCTCACTCCCTTCAAAATCCACCAGAGAGAGACAAACACACCCGGGGCTCCAGCCTGACTTTATCGGAGTCTTCCACTTGATATTCACTTCAGTGATGTGAAGCTCTGCTGGGTGGCTTCAGATTTGCCTCCAGACTGTTACTAATTGGGAGGACTTATTTTCCTTTATTCTTTCTGCAGTGTTATCAGAGACACTCCAGCAGTGGAAGCTGCCACTTCGGAAAGAGTTTTTTGATTAAAATATACATTGCTTTGGTCGGTGGCTTCCCTGTAGTGTAAGATAAACATGATCAGCACTTTTGGTTGATGTTCATTCCTAAGGCACATGCTGTGAAGTTACTGCACTACATTAAGCAAAAGTTTAAAAGGAAATTAATGCAGCCAACTAGGACTTGGAATTATCCTGAGACTACAAATCTTAAAATCTTAACCAAGGAGAAACCAGCACTGCCTTTTCCCCCTCTGCCAGCAGGGTCTTCCACAATGGCAAGTCCAGGAGGTTAGGGATGTGATCTTTTCTAGCCAGGTATGTACGTCAGAGGAGGAAAGGGATGACACCATGCTCCGTAACTAATGTAATGCTTTATGTATTTTCATTAAACACCAGAAATATCACAGATACACACTTCCCTTCTGTTGGTGAAGCTTGTTTGCATCTCCCAGCTGCAGCCTGGAAGAGCTGTCTGAAGTGCAGCCATGATCTTTATGTCAAGACATTAAAATGGTACTTTTTCCTCCTCTTTCCTAATTTTTTCCTTTTTTTTTTTTTTTGGTGAAGCCAAAATGGTGTCTGTTACAGGAAACCAGTATAGCTGTTAGTGCAAACAGCATTCATGGAAATGGTTTGTTTTCTGTACTACAGCTTCATATGCTGAATTAAACTTCTGGAATTTGTTTAAAAGTTTCTAATGCTTGAGGCTTTATATTTCTAGGGAAGAGATGCAAAAAAAGGTGATGATTAAATAAAGATCTGCTCAGAGAATGGCAAGTAGCTTAATGATGTTACTTACAAGCTCATAAAAGAAACACAGATGCAAGAGGAAAACTCAGGGTTATACTTTGTTTTTTTTAAGCTGGACTTTTAATGACGTCTTATTATTTCCTTGGAAAAGGGCAATTTCTCTGCTCAGGGTAGCAACCAGCCCATCCTTCCTTTCACCATCCCCAAGACTGTGCCAGATCCTGAGTAAATAAAGGTTGAGTATCACCAAAGCCAATGGAGCTGCCCCACATGAGGTCTGGGTGATGGGTTCTCCCACTCCCTGCAAGGGCTGGGGGCAGTGGGTGGTTGCTGCTGTTGAGTGTGGCCCATTGGACCGACAGCTCTGTGCACCTCTCTGTGCACCTCTGCTCTGCCTCTTCGAAGGCCTTTGCTGATAAAGTAATAAACATGCCATAAAACTGTTTTACGGCCAGGTCTCACTCTGCTCTCCAGCTTTTTCTCATTAAGGGCATTGCTGCTTCAATGCAGCTCAGGCGGCAGCACGTTTGACATCTGTATTCCTTGACGTGTTTGGAAATTATTTGAAAACAATTGGGAGAGAAGGACCAGGTTTTGGGGGGCGTGGGGGCTGAGTGGTTCAAAGAGAAAGTAGATCAACGTGAAAGCCCTAAATTACATAACTAGCCCCACCAAGGAAATAAATTAATTTGTTTCCCAATGGCTTATTTATATAACCCTTTAATTACATCTACCCATATCACCAGTGTTATACCATGGGAAAATGTAAAACTGTTAAGCAACTCCCCACTCCGCCCTCTCCAGACCGACAACACAATCATTAGGCAATAGCTACATGTTAGGACATCGCCTGCTCTTTTGTCTTTCAAAGGTATGGTTCAATAATGTGGGTATGAAAATGTGACCTCAACTCCAACTCTTTTTCCTAGGGCTTTTGTGTGCTCCTAAACTCTATCTCCCTGTTGGATCGTAAAAGCGGGACAGCATTTGACCTGCTTGCAACACAGAAAGGGATATTGTTTAAAAATTCGCCATTTTCCCGGTCTGTCTGTGAGTCATAATCAGCAGTCGAGTCCTGTAAACTGCGGGTGCTGCTCAGCCTATGCTGGCTCCTCAAATGGGGTAAGTTTAGGTAGCTCTGTTGACTCCAATTAAAGCATTTCTAATTGTTTCTAATTCAGCAGGCACCAGCTGAGACCCTGCCTTTTGCCCTACAAAGGGCGCAGTGTGTTAAAGCAGCTCCTCGAGGCCTAATGAACACCAGCTATTAGGAGTCACTAGACCAGCCCGAGGTGATGAACAGGATCTCAACAGTAACAGGGAAGATTTGCAGGTGAGAAACAGCAGAATTTGCTGAAACTGAAATAATCAAAGCAGCAGTTTCAATCCACTTCAGAAGAGAAAGTCATAAATATTTCTAAGCAAAATAATCTCCTGATGGTAGGGGATAATAAAGCTTGTTGTGGCACGTGGAGAATGCTGTCACTCCAACTGTGGGGCTGCAGGAAGGGCTTAGTTATAAATGATGAAAATTCTTCCTGATGTTTTTATGTTTGGATTGGCTTTCAATACTTGGATTAGTGGAATCTTTCAGGTAAAACGATCTTCTCTGTGAAGGGGCAAGTCCTGGTACCTTTGCAGCACTGTGATATGAACAGCTTTATTTAGGGACAAAGATAACTCATCTTAATGCTAAAACAGCTGATGGAGTTGGATACTAACACTCCATATATGACCAAATTAGAACAGATTGTCAGGGATACTTTGGAATCTCGATCAGTCAGACTCTATCCATCAAGCTGGGTATCCCAAAGATAGGCATCATTCCCACCACATGTCAGTAGGTTCAGGGCAAGGGCTGTGTCAGGTGTTTTGGAAGGCCTTGAAACCATCTTCTTTGGTTAGAAGAGTCATTCCAGGCTCTGTATTCAAGGACCTTGAACACTCTGTCTGAACTTCAAAAAGAGCTAAAGAGAAAGCATGGTATGCACAGGAGTAACCCACAAGAAAACTCCTCAATTAGCTTGCTAAATAATCCTGTCTTTGTATTTCTTTTTAATTTAAAGGTGGCACAAAGTGAGTTTTAGCAAACCATTCCTGCCCAGAGAGATGAAGCAATGCTATAATTCCACCTTCTCCACCCTTTGAAGCAGCATTCCTCTGGTCATGTCTGTGATGCCTGAGGATGGCCTTTAGACCAAGCTATGTATTAAAAACAGATCAAAAGAAAATTGGTCATCTCCTTCAAAAGGCAGCCGCTCTCCTCCCCTTTTTCACAGAGCTTCAACATGAAACAAGGCTCAGTGTGAGGAGCATCTTCTCTAATTCAATATAAATGTCTCCATTTTTCAGATGGGAATAGTAGGTTGGCTATTTACAACTATTTTGATTTCAGTTCTGAACTAAGAGGGGGGAAAATTGAGGACTTCAAGAAAAAGTGGGGCGTTTGCATCAAGTGAAAATTAAAATGTTGAGCCTCAGGGTAGCTACTAAAATACCAGTGGACTTTTATCTCAGGATTTTACTATGGCTGATCAGAGATCACAGATTATTTTAAGATCTTAGCTATGATTGCAATAAATAAATATATTTCCAGCCCTCATGATGGTAGAATAATGCCATCAAATGTGAGCAGTGTCTATCTACCCCAAAAGCCTGAAAACAAGAAAAAATAACAAGACAGAAACATTCTTGAACAGCATGCCATAATTTTGTGCTTTCTCATCCACATCTGATTTTCAGTCAAAAATTAAGGCTTGCAGTGATGAGATTTACACAGACTCAAATGCCTCTTGCCGACATTTCTGATGACATCCTGAGTTACACAAACAGCATAACTGTGCTGAGATGTAGAGGATAAGACTCGTCTGGAGAAAACACAAATTGATCAAAATCCAAATTCCGGAATCTTCACAAAAGTTTAGTTAATATATGTTTATATATTTTTCTCACAAAGTATCATTTCCTGATTTTGGCTGGACACAGTAAAGTACCTTGAAAAAAGACTATTTCCATGTTGTATTTAGCTCAGCAGAAGCCAAGACCTACAAGAAATCTCTAGGGAAAACAGCCTTTCCTCCTTTTCCTGGTTGTTTGACTGTCAATCTGCTCCAGGATTCCCTGATGATTCAGCATGGAATTAGAAAGCAACATAAAATCTTTCACTATACTTCAAAGTCTTTTTTTTTTTTTTTCAAACAAGTGTTCTCGCTCAGAAAGGCAAGACCTGAAAGCTGAGGCTCTCCAAGTCTCCCATGCTGGTCTAAACTCAGCTGGCTTGAGCTCAGCAGCCCTGGGAGCTAGACTTGAATGGGAAGAGCTTACTGGTGAGCCCTGGTCTGTATTAGCATTTATTCCTGCCCTGTGACTTGGTTGCTTCATTGCATCTTGCAATAACCAGAACTGAGTGGGAGCTGGGACTGGGTAATTGGCAGGCACACGGGGCTTCTAATAATCTGCTCTTCTTCTGGGAAAAGCAAGGAAAACATCAGGTAAAAAAAACCAACCAAACAAAAACAAACCACCAGAAGTCTTCTGGCTACCCAAAATCTATCAGAAGACCCGGAGAGACACACTTTTCACCTGGAAAACAAGGATACGACCTGGAACTGATTTCCATTCTCCCTAATATTCCTCAGTAGAACAAAACATCTGCGGATTGCTGTAGACAGATGGTCCTGGAGAAAGGCTGGAATTTACCCCACCAAGACATAACCTCCTCTGATGGGAATAATACCACCACAAAAACACGTCAAATCCGAATGGTTCTTGCAACTGTTTGCGCTTCAGGAAGTCAGTTTGCTTCGTTGCTATTTGTAACCAATATAATTTTATCTCTGCTCTGTGCCCACTTTCTGGTTGTGCAGCGTAGTCACATTACTGACAATATGTGTGGAAATGGGGATTTATGGTCCACCATGCTATGGCTAATGAAGTTAACAGGGAAAAAGAAAACCAAAACCAAATCCTGTGTTATAGTTTTTTGGGTTATGCAGCTGCGCAAATGATACACAAAAAAAAGAAAAAAGACCCCTGAAAGTTTTAACTTTTGCTAAGAAGTAAAAAACTGGAATAATGTTTTCATTGACTGAAAAATATACAGTTAAATTCTGCCAGAAGAATGTTTTCAGTGGAGAAAAGCCAAAATCAGATCCCTGAGGGCAAAATTTACCAATAAATGGATTTTTTTTTTTTAAAGTTTTCAGGGAAAACTTTTTGAGATTTTCAGTTACCTCATGAAAAATTAAGAAAAAAAAAAAGTATTCAAGGAGCACAGGCTCTATCCTGTGTTCAGTGAAAGCTCTATTTTCTGACCACAGCAATTGCTGACAAAGAATTATGATCAGCTTAGGAAACATTGGCACCTCATGTGTAAATGATGCATCACTGACAGCTCTTATTCCCTGGGTGGCTTCTTTCTGTAGCCCAGTCTCCAAAGGGAGGGTCCAGCAGGATCTACCTGGAAGGCAGTGGGACATCTGACAATACCATCCTTGGGGCAGCAATTGCTAAAATACTGAAGTTTGCTTTTCCTCCTGAATCCTTGTGGACGCTACAGTAGAAGTGTTGACACTGTCAGCACGTTTCTAGCAGAGGATCTGGCCTTATTCAAGCCCTCTTGATTTATTTTTTTGGCGTGTTGCTGCAAGTGGGTTGGGATCTTGCCAGGGCGGGGGTGAACGGAACAGCATTCCTGGGCTCTTAGTAGTGTTGACCATTGTATTGATGTGAATATATAAAAACCTTCAAAGGCAGAAAGGTGACTCCCTGTCATATGCAATGCTCCCTCTAGTCCTTTCAAGCCAGGGATCATCAGCATAGTCTGCACTTGAACCCAGGACACGCTGCTTTCTCCAGTGAACGGGCGATGGAGATTATTGCGGTGAATAGTAACAGTAGATGAGGTGCTATCTTCCCCTTTAAATTGAGCCATTCAATTTGTCATGAATGGCTGAGTATTTCTTGCTGGCATTTGGGACTTGGATTTCAGCGCTGGGAATAGAGTGAATAGGATCAATGATGAAGCTGAAGTACAAAAAGAAGGAGCAGAAAAGGGCAAAGGACTAAAACCGATAGAGACAAGCAATTACAAGGTGTATTAATGTACACTGGGCTAGGCTGGAAAGAGGGAAGAACTTATTGTTATTCTGGGGGATTTTTTTTCCATGAAAGATAAAGGGGAGGGAAGTGAATATTTGTTATTTGGACAAAGCTGTGGCTGCAGAGAATAAAGGGACCTTTTAGAACGTGGCAGCTGCCTCTGAGCCTCGAGCCGTGGTACTTGATACTCCAATCTACCCTCTAGTGCTTTTTGGGCAGCTTTTGAGAACAGCAAGGAAGGTATTCAGAGGGAAGACAATGACAAATGTCAAGAAAGAGAGAGGAAACCTGGAGTTTAAAAGACTATTGAGTGACAGGCGGGTTAGATCAAAGGCAGACATTTACCAGGTTTTTATAATTGCAATGCTAATCGAGGTTAATCATAGAAAGCAGAGCCCAGGGGTGGATGTCTAGTGAATCTTAAAGCACATATATATATATATATATATATATATTTCATGCACACATATGCATAAACACCACACATATGTAGGTATATATTGTACTTAAAAAGTCATTCAATCAGTCACTGTCACCCGATTCTGGTTTCTCTGGGATTTAAAGGATTGTGCAGGCAGAGCATTTGAAACCCTTTGCTCCCAGAGCCAGTGAGATGATTTGAAGGAAACACACAAGATGGGGCTCATGTATAAATCACTGGAAAAAAAGAGAGTCAGGATTTGTTTCTTCATAAAAAAGGGAACAAATCCCCAAAATCTGTGTCCAGCAAGACTGTTTGTTTTTGTGGCTTTTAACACAGAGAAAGGAGAATCCTTATTAAAGGATTTTAAAAGCTGAGTTTCTTATCTTGCTGATTTTGAGGGCTGGATTTTCCAGGAGCTCAGTACCAGTTACACAACTAAATGAGCATCAGCTTTTCTAAAGGCTGAACAATTCTGCAAACATGGGCTCAACTTTGAGCACTTTTGCTTACCAGCCCTTTTCAATCTTATCTCTCTCACAGACATGCTCTCTCTTGTTATCATTCTTCCACCCATTCCTTTCCTATGCCACACACAGATTTCAAAAAAAAAAAAAACAAAAACATTTCCTATGGGAGTCTCTCCACACTCATTTTAAGAAAAGGCCATTCTTGTTCACCCTCTGTGGTGTGTAGAAGTCTCAGCTGTGTCTTGCAGCCAGTTCAGCTACAGCAAGACTTAACCATTTCTAGAACAATTCCTAATACCACAGCTATGTCTGATTTTACCAGCAAAACCAGTCTAAACCCTGCACTCCCTGATCTAGAAAAAGAAATGTTACATGTAAAAAATACCATACACAAACTCTTAATGAGAGAGCCCAGCAACACTAAATGAATAATTGTGCATGTATTCAAATCTCATCTCCCAAAGACTGACAGTGATGGAGCTTTTTTGCCCATAAATCAACAACTGAAGCACTAAGTCTTATGACGTGTCTGGACTAATTCCTGAAATTATAGAATCTCTGTCACGAGTTTTTTTGTGATAAAAATAAAGGCAACTTTTGAAAATGCATTACTTATACAGGGGGTATATAATGTCTATAAGGAAAGATGTTTCTGGCCATGGGGTATAAGCTCCCTAGTCAATCACTATCAGAAAGCAGTTTTCTCCATGTATAATAATTATATTAATACTTCAATAACATAGATTTTGCTTCCTTTTTGCTAGGTCCAGTATGCAGAAAAGGGTGGTATTCATGGAAAAGGAGTATTAATGTACAGCTGGGGGAGAGATGTAAATATTCATCTTGTGGGCAAAGGATGCTTATGCTGACAGAGAACCTGCTGTGCTGATGCTGCAGCAGGAGCTGTGACCCCACAGCCAAGGGCTGGAAGCAAATCCCAGGCTGGGGCTTCCCATCCTTCTCCCTTACCTGTGGGATTTGAGACCCAGACAGCAGGGTGGGCAGCCCAGCAAGGACCAAGGGAAGGATGGGGTGAGGGTTGATGCCCCAGTGGCTGCGTGGGAAGCAGCGCATGCGCCGGAACAAATATTTTGGGCAAGTCTGAACAACTGCTGCAGAAATGCTCATGGTGATTCTTCCTTTTGCAGGACGGGAAGGAAGAGGAATAATGGGTGAAGGACAGAGAAAGCCTCACACCCACACACAAACCAAAATTAATTTTTGAATTTCTGAAATCACAGCAATGATTCTGTGGGCTCCCTTGTTACCTCTAGACAAGGACATCATCATCTACCTCTCTATCATCTTCATACATTATTTTTCACAGATGTTTCTTCAAGCACACAGATCAGAAAATACAAATACTAAAAACCTGAATATAAGGGTCTGTTTGAAAGTGGTTTTGAATTAATGAAGCTAAGATGTGTTTCTGAATGTCTTTCCTACATGAAGGCGTGTGGCATCATTATATTGAAAATGAAACAGGATTTTAAAAGGTTAAAAATTAGCCAAAAACATAATATACCAGTTTCTGTCTGGAGTAGGATTAGGTTAGCATTCAGAGGTTCAGGTCTGAGGGTGGAGCCAGGTGAAGGATTGGGTCTGTCAGCACAAGCATCCCATGATCAACTGAGCCAATATTCAGTCCCAACAGTGGAAAGCTTCTAAGTTCATTTGGAGGCAGTCTGGCCTTGCAGGAACTCTGCCATTTTGGACAGCATCCAAAAAGCAAGGAAAAAAAGAAGCCCCTGGATGACGTCTTTATTATTATTATTATTATTATTATTATTATTATTATTTGAATCCCACTGTGGGTTCTAAAGAAGTTCAAATCTGGGCATACATGATAAAACAAAAACACCCTTCATTCTGGGAGTAGGATAGATGTGAAACTCCAGTTTGGTCCCCTCTCTACTTTAGTGATATCTAGCTCAAAGCATGTTCCTTCTAAAAATGAATTAAAGATACAGCAGCCTCTTACCAAGGCTCCTCCCACCAATAAATAGAAATACTGCTTGGATTATTCTGCAGTAGCTGAAGAATTAAAAGCTTTTGTTAACAAGTAACAGGTTCAATTACAAAACACTATTTTGCCATCCCATCTAAGATATCTGATCTGCTGGAACACAGGTCCCTTCATGTGCAACCTCATTTTTCTCCACTGCACCACCCTTCATAGAGGAGCTACTGCCGGGATGAAGCTCCTGTTACTGTCAGGTGACATCAGTGTGTCCCTGGAAAATCAGTGTTGCCTGGACTTTTGAATTTCATTTCATATACTTCTCAAGTCTGCTTTTGTCTTCAAGTTATTTTGACTTTTATTCACTCTTCTGGTTATAAGAATTTGTATAAATAAAAGACTGAGAATGTGGCTTATAATCGCCTCTCTTTTATCTTGCATCACTTTCAGAAGGAAAAAATTCTGGAGCTAAGCAAAAGTTGCAATTTTATTTCCCATCTCACCCATAAGGTAGGGTCCATATATGCTCCTGAACCACCTTCCTGAATGTTTTCTCAATACTATTCTGCTGAAAGGTTTCCTAACTTCCAAATTTCTATATATTAGCCACTGGTCAGTTCTAGGGAGCTGAAGGACCACCAAAACATCAAGCAATAATTGGTATCAGCTCCCTTTTGTTTCTGTTTTTATATAGCAGTGCTATATTCACTGGGCAGAGAAAGCTTCCTAATAAAGAGTGGGGCAGTGAAAACTTGGAGTCTTAGGCAAGGCAAGTCTGGGTGCTCCTCTTGTCCCCCCAGCTCCCTGTGCCTTGGAGATTAACTTTACTCTTGGTCTGGCTGCACCTCCTGATGTCACTGCAAAGCCAGTTGTGATCACATCCATCCCCTGCTCCTGATCTCTCCCTTCTGCTCATCCAGACAAGCAAAACTGTGTGACTTACAGCACTTCTAATAAAAGAAATGAGTTTCTGACTTCTGCAGGCTTTCAGTGTATTAACTGCCTCCTCCTGGCTGAAAAGTTAGTTGCTGAAGAAATGCAGAACTCCTATTCCCCCCTCTGTTGCTGTTATTCCCATGCCTACATATTTTCTACCGCTTCAGTGGTTCTTCCCTCGTTGCACTGATGGAAATGAGGTGGCCCAATGGGCAGGATGATAATCAGCCTTTCTATTCAGCTGTTGACTCGGTGAACTCTGCAGATCACTGCAGCTCAAAGGCCTGACTGCATATCAGACCGACATCCCTGATCCAGCTTGCTCAGAGGCGACCATGTCACTGTGGCTCTCTATGGTATTTAGCCAAAAAACTCTGCAACTCCCAGTGAGCCCCTCCCCAAAACTCAATTCCCATGTCACTGCACCCAAGAAAGGCAATTTAAAGCCAATTCGGGTGTGGCAATGCCTGCCAAGCCCTTGACTGCAGTGCAAAGCATTGCCAGAGTCCATCTGCTCTGATAGACACAGGACTTGAAAATTCATGAGATCTTAACATAACTGAATAGTCTCTTAAGGGTTTTTGACTGAATAGAACATCCAGATAGTGAGGACAGAGGAAATTCCTTAATTCTGAGGTATTTCAAATCTACAAGAAACTTCTGGTTTGCTTTAAGGTCGAGACTGTCCCATTTTAAGAGCCAAGCAAATTCCCAATCCTGTGTGTTACAAAGAGGGGATATTTCACTCAGCCTTGGCTTATCTTGCTCTGCCTTCCTCATAACCATCATCACCACCACTACAGCTGCATGTTGTTTCAACAGGAAATATGGGAGACAAATGTAAGAGCCTGAGTGATCAGAAATGGATGGAGGGGGCAAGGAAGGAAAAGAAAGAAAAGGAGGATAAATGCACAAGTAACTGGAATCTGGAGAGCAAGGGAAATGGAGGCGAGAGCTGTAGCTGTGAGATTGGAAACCCAGCTAGATAGATCCAGGGCCACCAAACCTTGGAGACTTCCTTTCTCTGAACCAACTGTCTGACTTAATTAGCTTTTCAACCATTATCCTGCATCAGCAAGGGAGAAGGAACACACACTCACTCCACTGTGGAACAGATTCCTGTTGTGTCCTTTGCTACAGGGTCTGCACAAACATAAGGCTGTTGGCTCCCTGAGAGGTAGGACAGAAATGTCCCATCATACCCACATAGTTTTGAAAAGTGGAAGAGACAAATCCTATTTTTTATTTGCTTTTTTACTTTTTATTTATTTGCTTTTGCTTCTTTCCCAGGCACTTTCTTCCTTCTAGGTCAGCCAGTTTAAATTGGAGCCTGTAGCAAGAGATCCATTTCTCACCAAACAAACTCCTCTACAGGAAAGCTCGTGTCTTTAAATATATTTTTGAGCAAATTTCCCCTCTCCTCCCCCTTTCTGAATTTGGTTGTTTTATTTGTCAGCTGATAATATGTACAAAATAGTGCCTCTCTCCTGCACGGGAAAGTCAGTAAAAGAGCTTCTCAGGAGTGACTGGAGCAGCTTGGGAATATGTCTACCTTGGCAGGAAAGTTCCAATTCCTTCACTTTTTGAGGCTTAATAAATTCCTGCTCTGTTCAGTAATAATAAAACAAAATAAGTCTCCTGGGGAAGAATTCACTCCAACACACTGTGCTATTTCAGTCGTTCTGAGCTTTCATTGGTGGGAGATATATATATAAAATAAAGGGATGATAAACTCTTCAAAAATAAAAAAAAAAAGGATAAAAATAAACCCATCCTAAAAATGGGCTTCATCCTTCTCCCCAGTCCTTGTATGGAGCTTGTGTAATGGATTCTAAGTGTGTGGATGGGAAGCAGTGCTCAGTTAAGTGTCTTCTGTCCTCAAGGCACTGCCAGTACAAAAGGTAGAGATTACCTGTGAGTATTGAAAATAGCAGGTTTAGAGAAGTTGTACATCTGATTTATACCTCCCATGCACCATTCATGGCAATTCTCAAACAGCTCATGATTCCACTGTCACATCTATTTCAGATAGTGAGAAAAATGGGTTTGTGTCTCTGCTTTTCCCATATCCCACTGCTCAGGTGAGTTTGGGAAGGAAAGGGAAGGAGGGTGTTACACTGGGCACAAACCAAGGATGATTTTATGTCTAAAAGCCCAAATTGTTCTCATCTCTGCTAGTGAAAAATCTCTATTAGCTGGAAAACAATCCACAAGTCTTTCATCACCAAAGCCCTGACACTCTGTAAAGGCCTCCACACATAAAGTTATTGAAGCACTTTACAGGATAGGCAATTATTGTTGCTGGGCAAGAAACTGATTCTTTTCATTTACTGACAACTTACAAACTATTCTGAGTTAACCTGAAATAGAAACACAGAGTTGAGCTTTTTTTGAGACACACACAAAAAAAAAAAAGGCAGGAAAAAAGTTCAGTTCAGATTAATTAAATGATCAATTAAAAGTTACAGTCAACCCGATGTGAAATATGATATTTTAGGGAGAGGCGTTTCACGAAGACATTTCAAAATCCAGTTGAAAGAACTATGGTGCAATTTTTCTGGAAAATAAATTTTAGTTAAATGTATTAGACAGGTTTAGGTAAATGTAACAGTAATTCCTTATGTTCAAACCGGAAAAACATGCAGAAAGAGTCCCTTTTCATGAGTTAAGGGCACAGGCAATGCAGCTCCTGTTCAGCTGCAGGATCTTGTACAACCCTACTCCCACAAGGGAGCTGAGCCACCAGCAGGACAAATGTACTTCTGGAGCTTCACTAAATTTAAACCTAAGTTGCAAAACTGAAAGTATTGCCTCAGAAACTGCCACCTAACTGGAGGACTAAGAATTTTACAAACCAGACAATTTCCCCATATATATATGAATTTATTTGAATCAAAACCTGAATTAAGCAGTCAAAGTTTAAAAGAACTGGAGGATACTCAAGAGCACAACTTAATCTCAGTTTGGCCATTCAACTTTCAAAATATTGCATATTTGTGTATGAACAACTGGTATGTTTTAAAATAATTGAAATATATACGTTAGGATGAAGGAGTACAGCTGCCTCAGTAGGTGAAGTCAGTATTGTATGTCAGTAATGGAAGACTGAAGCTAGTGCTCTTAAAAATTGTTTCGAATCCAGACAAAATTCTGAAATAATAAAGGAAGCACAGATCTCTATCATAAACACATTTATTATTTCCACATGGTGTTTGTGTGTGTTTGTACAGTATATGCAACTGAGCTTGCCTTCACAAATTAGAAATGGTTCGCATTCCATACACACAATGATTGCTCACATAAGAGGCCTCAAGGTTTGTTTTCTGACACACTGGAGAGTCCAGGAAACCTTGAGAAAATCAGTGTGATCTGTTTAACACTCCCTCCTTGGAGCTGGGTGCTGGTGCAGTGTTTTTTGCTGCAAATGTTCATGAGCTCAGAGGTTTTTTTTTGGTTCATGGCTCATGAACCAAAGCCCACTGCAGGCAGGGAGGTCAAACTCCTGCAAAAGTATATGAGCTTCTCTGCTCTCATCCACAGCCCTCAGCATTTCCAGGATGGCTCTCAGGGACACTGACACAAGTTGAGAGTTTAAGCTGAACAGAAAACAGGGCAACTAAATTTTAAAAGCTGAGGTTGCTGATCCACGTGATCCAAGAGGGATGCTTAAGCCCACAAATTGGCTTCTAATGCCTAATGAAAGAACTTGGGACAAGATTTTAGCTGCTTTTAGACAACAATATCCCACTAGTTTTACTTCAGCTTTATCTGCCTATGTCCTGTTAACGATCTAGACACACAAGAGAAAAAATACAGATTTTTCCCATATATCCCAACCCAGTAACTTGGTATAAGCACTGGTGAGCAGGCTTGGTTTTGGTAATGAAAAACTTAATTTTTGCTTATGAGATGTCTTCATGATACTTAACTGATGTAAAAGTAATATATCCACATGTATTGTAGCCCCCTCCATTCTTGGATCTGCCTTAGCCACATGGCCCTACACTCCTCAGCTCACCCAGTAGGCACAAGCAGAATTACAATAATAATCTACTCTGCTAAATGCTCCAAGATCAGCTTCCACATGACAAGGACTGTGTAAGAGCAATAAAGGTTTTTAAAGCAGATATTTAACCTCAGTCACACAGAACCAGCAAAGAGCAGTGTGCTGGCATCCCTTCAGACCCTTCAGACAGAATGCACCAGCATGATGCTCTTTTAATCTCCTCTAGGGTCAAATAAAATATTTTTTGAGGCTATTAAATTCAGCCCAAATAATTTCTAAACTCTACACAGTCCTAAATATTGTCTGATAAAGTATTTTCTCTGTGTGTGTGTGTGTGTGCTGAGTTGTGAATGCAAAGTAACCAACCACTTTTTTGAATGTGTAAACAAGCAAAGTGGCTTTGGAGGATTCTCTTGTAACTCCTTCCTTCACTTGCCTCTGGATGCTTTCTCCTTTATTATCTGAGCATCCCTCTAGGGCAGAACTTTGCAAATGCCAGTTACTCTTGAGGAAGGAAGGTTTTAATGGATCAGGAAATGAAGCATTTAACTCCAAGGCCCAACACATAATTTCTTTTATACAGTTAGCCTTGCGTTTTAATGATTGGGGTTTTTTTCAATAGCTAATCTTATTGTCTCTTTTTATTTTTTGTTATTTTTTTTCTTCCACTAGTCCCAGTGCTCACTTTTAAACACTTACTTAAATTTAAAACTAAGCAGTAAGTTATTTTAGATATTTTTTCTGGCTTTAAAGATTGTTTTAACTGTTTTGTCCCTGCTCTTGCTCTGCACCTGCTGCTCTACCCACACATTACAACACTAGAACTGCTGGAAACTTAAAAAATGTGACAGATATGTTTAGTGCCACAGCAGGCAATGGTTCCTTTTTCGGTGGTATTTATCCAAACACTGCCATGTGATCAGTAAAATACGATATTTCCAGTAACACAGCCATAAGACACATGCTTTGAAATCAAAAGCAAAGGCATCACTCAGGAGCTGCTGACCATATTCACATGAATCTCTCAGAGCAGTCAGGGACAAATAATGTACAACTTCAGTCATAATCTCTGTCTTCACCTTCCTACCTGGAAAACTCCATTGTTTCCTAAAGGATTCAAGTAGAAAATTCATAGACAAGAAGACCTCTGGTGATTATTAAGATTCAACCTCTGTCTCAGCAACTCCCTGACCTGCCAACTAGAAGATGCTACAAGGATCTACCACAGAAGATTAAAATATTGTCCCAAAGAGTCCTTCCAATGTAACTTAGGGGAGGCTTCACTTCCTGCTGGAAAGCTTGGTGTTGTTTAGACATGTTGGTCTCTGGAGGTAAAGAAACCTGATTCTCATTAGACATCAGTGAGCACAACTGTGGCATCAGAAGGGCCCTGCTCTGCACAGTCAGCACCGATACTGGTGGTGGTCTGACCCAGAGGGTGCAGATGAACTACTTCAAAAAAGGAGTTGGTCTGTACTTATGTCATTCAGGCCACATTCCCTTAAGGTCTTCCTACATTGACCCTCTTGCTTAAAGGTGAGGAGCTACAGCTTAAGGCAGCCAAGTCAGCCCAGTACAAAGTTCTCAGTTCTGAGAGTTTTATCTCAAGAAGTATCTTAATCCAAAACCAGTCACTGAAATTGAGACATGTGCCTACACTAGAAGTGGCAAGCTATTCCCAATATTTATTCAAGGTTTAACCTAGTCTTACTGAAACCTCGAGGGAGTTTCCCATGGATTTCACAGAGTCACAGAATTGTTAGGGTTGGAATGGAACCCTGGACCATCCACTCCAACTCCCTGCCAAGGCAGGGTCACCTGGAGCAGGTGACACAGGAACACGTCCACGTGGGTTTGGAATATCTCCATTTCAAAGGGGTTAAGCCAATTATCTGAGTGGTGGCACAAGATCAGGAGTGATCTAGAAACCAGATGTCCAGGGATGTGCCTGGAAAGCACTTATGTGCTCCACAGAGCAAAATCCAGCCTAGAGTTTTTCCCCACTTTACATTAGGAGGTGGTAAGAAGCTTTCCTGTCACTGCAGCTGCCCATGCAATAGGTCTCTGACCATCAAAAATGGGTGAGGTTTGTGAATAGCAGGGGCTTGCTTCAAAAGGTTTCTAAAAATACAATTGCAAATCAAGTATTGTTTCCCTGAGATATATTAGTGAGAAAAGCTGGTGGATGTTACCACTCTACTGCAAGGGCAGTGGCAGCTTGTAAAAAATAAAACTAGACAGATTTCTTAGGAAAAAAAGTCCTCTTCCTTGGATCCTCTCGGTACACTGATACACAGTGATCAAGCATATTAAAAAGAGAGAAGGAAATTTCATTTTGCAGTGGCCAGGATTTTGAGGGGAAAAAATGAACACTGATAACCCAAAGAAGAGAATTTGTACAGTTGGATAAGTACAGGTACAGTTGCATGTAATAGGGTTGTCCTCAGAAGCAAAAATTAAATGACAATCTTCAACCTTTGTTAATTAACTAGAATGGATTCCTGTTCAAGATTTATTGAGCAGAAGTTGCCACTCGAGATAATTTGTGCACTGGGTAAGTGCATGCAGGAATTACAAACCCTGAGCAAAGCAGTTGTGAAGAGGCCTAAGTGCAGCCCTGGCTGGTTTGGCAGGCACGTCTGTGGGAATACATACATGCCCTGCTGGATAAAGGAACAGGAGTTGGGAGAATTGCTACAGGATGTTGTGAGACACAAATGAGTGAAGTTCAACAAGACTGACTCGAGCATCCTGGGCGTGGTGTGCACATGTATGGACAGTGAGAGCTGGTGCAACTGAAGGGACAAGGACTAGTGAGGCTGTAAAATACACGTACGGAGGTGCTGAGGTGAATGTTGGACGATCAGGTTTCATTACCAACAGCTGCAGGGCTTGGAAATTACTGTCTATAAAGGGGTGATTGTCCAAGAGAGCACACTATGCTTCCCATTTTATGTGTTTTCGGCACAGTGGGTGAATTATTATCTCCTGTGCCAATGGTGTGAAGTTCAGAAGGAAGTTAAGATGCACACCTATCCCAGCTGTATAAGAGATGTACACATCACCACTATTTTTATTCTTTGACTGTTATGATTTGATTCTGTCAGTGTGAAATGCAGAACAGTGCTGGGGAGGAGGGGGGGAAGAAAAGACAAAACAGGGCCTGCATTTCAAAAGGAGAGAGATGTTTTGGCTACCACCTGACAAAAGTACTTGCAACTAATACCAGCTGGCTGCTCAGACATGTAGATCAGGGCTGGTCAGCAGCTTTGCATCACTTGTTGAGCGATAATAAGACTGCATTTGCTCAAATGGTGACCCAGTTAGTGCCCGAGTGACAATGTGGCACCAGTCGCAAATTCCACAGCCCGTGGCCAGAAGCATCAGGCAGAGGACAATGAATGTGCCTGCTCAGTTCCAGCACAAAAGAAATATGAACTATTTCTGACCTTTTCTCTCCCGTACTTCTGACCCGTGAACAACCAGACAACTTCTGCTGATAATAGTTTATTTTTCACCAAGCAGAGACTCTGCCTCCTGGGCAGCTCTGTGCTGCCTACAGTGCTAGGTACAAATAAAAACACAAAACTTAGTCCCTGCCCCAGGATGCTGCTCCTGTGGCAATCTGGAAATGATTACTCGACACTTTAAAAACTCATAACCATCATGCAGCGTATTTTTTCCTCTGAAAGGTGACTCCCTCTGGATAACACATGGAGAACTGAAGAGTCAAAGCACTAGGCAAAGATTTAACACTCTCTGTGGGTTTATTATCAGAGTGAGTAACAGCCGTATCATGCATTTAAAAGAGACAGGGTTGGCACATGCCACCAGGGACTTGAGGAGCTCATGAGGAACCTGATTCATCTCCAAGAGCAGAGTAGCAAATAGGGCAGATGCTACTTTCTCTTTTTCTTTATTTGCATTTAAATATTAGATGAGAAAGAATGACCAGAGCATTTTTTGAAACAAGAAATACCAAAAGTGCTGAAGGAACGGTCTGGGTCAGAACAGAGCCACACAGAGACCTCTTTATTGCACCCCTGGAGCAAAACGTTAGCTTGCCAAAACCCCTATTAAAATTCCTATCTTTGCAGTATTCCAAAAATATCAGCAAATTCATACTTATTTTAAGCAAAGGCAGAACCCTGATTCCAGCAGTAAAATGGCAGAGTTTGTGAGTGTGGGTCAGAGTTAAGTTTCTGTTCTCACACAGAAGCAGATTCTCACATGAAATTATGGAGCACAAATGCAGAGAAAGAAGGCACAAAGACACGGAAAAACTGAAATCCTAAAGTGGGCTCTTCTCAGTGGCCTGGACTTCAGAACTTCTCATCAGTGAGGGCTACACAGCCTGAACTAAGCCATGGATACTTTTATGATTATAGTGGTAAAGTAGCCGAAACCTCAGCCAGTTAAAAACTTCCCTCCTTCAAGCCTTACATTCATAAAATTTTAAGGACTGAAAGGCCAAACTGGAATACATTGTGGCTGCTTTACAAGCACAACATCTAAAGGGCTTGGCAGAGCCAGGGTCCACTAATTTCCACTGCCCTGTGGAGCTGCTAAGCTCTGGAGGGTTTCTGGGCTCCTTGGCTGGACCACACAGCTCTGGCTGCCGACTGTGGCTGTCAGGATCCACGGGGCTCCCCCCACTCACTGCTGTAATGAGGGGGCTGTTCCCTTCTGAAAATCCGAGGTAATGACTTCCAATAAGGACATTTGCACCCAAAGAGCCATTTTGATGCCTGCATTCCCTAGTCGTTATTTTGATAAAATTAAAGCAAAGTTCGTTTCATGTAAACAGGATCTCACTCTTTCCACAGCAGCATCAGCACTTGAAATTTGATCCAAAGTGGTTAAAAGTGATAATATCTTTGTGGTTTGGGGTGGAAAAAAAAGTCAGAGTTACTGTGTGTTTATGCATGGCTATTTCTATGTGAATGCTGAAGTTCCCATTGAATTTCCTGAATGAAAAGGGTGCCAAAGACTCAGGAAACACTACTTTCTCCTGGAAGAAAACTCGTGTAATCTGAAAAGTTTAGATGAGATTTTGGAGAATAAAAAAGTCCAGATTTCTTTTTTTCTCCTATAGTGCTATCAGCTTCAGAGGAAAATCTTGTTGCTTTGCAATAAACTAGAAGGGTGAAAGACGAGTTTGGGTTGAAGGATTTGCAGACTTAACTCTGGACACACACTTCCATCCTCGATTTTCTGTGGGAGAGGAATGTGCAACTGCTGATTGCCAGCCTCCTGTCTTAACTTTATTAAGCAGAGTGCTCACAAAGTGCTAACTGGAGCCTATTATTCACTCCATTCAGCTCACACCTGGCTCTTAGTGAGATGTTGCACTGGTTTAGCACAATGAGCTATGGCTTTATTGCTCTCTGCTATTTCCTCCTCCCTCCAGCTTGAAAAACTACACTTCGATCAATGGCTGATGTCAGCGTGGGAGTAATAACCTTCATTTATAGCAGCAAGCAGGGACATCTGGACAGGCCAGGGAAAGAGGCAGGGAGTAAAGCCACCAGGATGTGCAGATCACATCGTTATCATAAGAGTGCTTGGTCTCAGGAAAGCTCTTTAGTGTGGAAACATCCAAAAGGTTCCTTCCCTCAGATCAGAGTTTTTCCTCTGAAGGACAGAGAAAGGTCAAGAGAACTGGGACTGACAGCATACTGTGGGTAGCTATAAGTGTATAAGTGCAGAGAAAAAACATATCCAAAGTGTATCGTAGCTGCTCAGGCCGATCCTTAAGGAAGACGAAGAGATGGTAGTAGAAAACCAGAGTCAAGTACAACAAATGCAACCTTAGAGTTGGGTGGCACCTTGGTGATCCAGGTCCTGCAGCCAGTTCTCCTACCAGGACAAACCAATGATGTTTTCAGTGCTTACTTCCCTCCCACCTACACGTTCTTTTCCCAATTATTTATCTGCCTTGTGGACTGCCAGGTTTTTAGGGGACAAGGACCATTTGTATGTTACCTATTAGTACCTGGAGCTAATAATTGGTAGAGGAAGGGTACTGAAGGGTACCTGGTACCTTGTACAATCTCCCTTGTATTGCTGTCCCAGGGAGAACCCCAGCATATTCTCATCTATACCTTTGTTAGCAATGAGGGTAGAGGTTATACTTGTTCAAAATTTGCCTTTCTTTTACAATTTTTTTAAAAAAATATAAATCCCTGAAGAATTCATGACATTGATATGAACAGGCACTTAAACCTTCCTTGAACTGGGAAGTTGGTTTTATGTCAGGAACAAGTGTGAGTTTTACTTGGGGCTCTGTTCAGCTTTCTGTGGTGAAGGCTTAATGCCAAAAACCTTTTCACATGGAAGGTGCTATAATTCCAGCCACTGGACAAAAAATATTGCTCTTACTTGCTAAATTACTTCTGAAGGGAAATTCCATTTTCATGGAGAAATTTAAGCATTTCCACAGCAAAGATGACATTTCCTGGCAAAAATAATATGTTTTTTTTCCCTTACCATGCCAGCTCTTCATTTAAAAGCAGAAAAACAATTTGATTCCTTTATAAGAATTAGAAAAGAAATACAGAGGACAGCAGTTTGCTTTTGTTTTTAGTTCACTGGAACGAAAATTAAAATTATTTTGCACAGTTCTAGATTACTAAGCAACTTCTTATGATCCAGAGATACAAATGGGAGGGGGGTTTCATCCACAAAAGAAAAAAAAAAAAGAGCATTCCCTTGCTTAAATATCTATCCCTTTAGGCACTTGGAGCCCTTCTCTAATATGTCAGAAATCAATTATCTGGTTATCCTCTAATTTATTAAACCCCATGTCTCGGATGCTGAGAATATTTGGAAGCTGCTGTAATGGGTTTTGTAGCGGCGGAGAGAGATTTGTGCCAATGCATTTTGCACGACTCAGCCGAGGCATCTTGGCATCCTGAATCAATCTGTGCCCCAGTGAATCCAGTTTAATTAATGTCCAATGTACCGTGCCGTGGTGGAGCGGACAGCTGGCGGCTTATCTTGCGTGACCTTGGGTGACAGACACAATCTGGGATAATGCTAATGTGTGCCTTTTGTCAGTTGATACCGGGGCAGCCAAAAAGTCAGGGCTTCAACAACCAAATGATTAGCACATATCCACAGGGATCAAGATGGGAGAGGAGATATGTCCGCAGCGAACATGTCTCGGTGCCTTGTGATTCGCAGACAGGCTAATGCCAGATGCAAGGCAATAACTTTTCATTTTGCAGGGTGTCTTGCACTGCTTTCAGCAGAATAATTAATTATTGCAATGAGGGAACGTCGGCCGGGGCAAAAAGGTTGGAAATAGCAAAGGATTTTGAGGAACTGAGGTGCCATCAGAGCTGGCAGATCTGGGTAGACTTTTCTTGAAGAGTTGCCAGCGAGGCAAGAGGGTCCCTGGGAGGAGCTCAGATGTTACACAGAGCTAGTGAGGGGTTGTAGGAGCCCCAACAAACCACCTCTGCCAATATTTCTGGTGAAAACTCCCTGGGATATGGAGTCAAACTCATGAAGAGAAAGCTCAGAAGACAGGAAAGGATCCTAAAGCCAAGAAGTAACAAGAGAAGCAAAAGAGGACCTTTGGGATCAGCTCCTGATTGCTCACGTTTGTATGTAGGGAATTGGGAAATGTTCATAAAAACAGATTAACTTGTTTTTCAGAAATTCTAATGAAGAAAACCTAGAAGCATTAAAAAAAATCAAAAAATCATTCCAGTTGGACGGACACGGAGAAATTCTGGAGGAATCGTTTTCCCAAAGGAGAGGGAAAATTTGCTAAAAGTCATTTTTCCTTGTCCAAATAAAAACCCCAAATTGGACGTGAAAACTAGATGACCAGAAATGGAAAACTAAGGTCAATGGATCACCAATCATATTTGCATGGATGAAGATATAAAGTTTCATTACACTTTCCCCATGTGAGTACAACCTACTGAAGATGGAGAAGCCTTTCTGCAGCTTAAGAAATACTAATAGCCATTTCTAGTAATGACTATTAGAAATGGAGAAATAGTAAAAAATGCTCTCTTAAATATGTTCACAGCTTATTCTTTTCAGTCCTAAGCATCTTGTAAAGCTATTGCTGATGTTCCTCTGGCAATTGGAAGAGAGGCTAATGGGAAAAATAATGCAATATCTCACTTAACATAATTGCCAATGATTGCTGACACCCTAATTTCTCTGGGTTGCAGCATTTTTCTCCACCAGCTTTCTAACTGGGATGCAGCAACCACAAGAGGGCTTTTGCCAAAGGCCCTGATCCAGGTTTCTATCTGCTGCTAATATCCAAACAAATAACAGTAAAACAAACAACCCATTACTCAAAAAATAAATCTGGGTTTGGTTTGCCAAATGTTTTCTCCATGCAAATTATTTTCAAGTTTCTGTTTTACTTCCATTCCCTTTATATAGACATATTCTGGATTAATACCTCATTGCTGCCAGTTACTGCAAGCTTTATAACATGGAAAAGTGCAGCATGATCATTTTTAATGGATATAAGTTAATAAAAGCGGATTAGAAAACCTTTGATACATTTCCAGCCAGAGATGAAATTTGGTCCATTTCGAAACATTTCATGGTAATGAAATTTTGTTCCATTTTATGAATTGTGGGGGATTCTGATAATGTCAAAATATCTTATTTTTCATGCTGTATGGAATGTCTGAGGTTAATTTGGAAAAAAAATTTAAACTTTATTTAACATACACAGGAATACATACATATGTATGAAAAGACATAACACTAAAGAACACAGTGTAGGCAGCTGTTTGGGTTCCCTGAGTGTGCCCTTCTACTTTTAAAAACAGGAAAACCCCCATCATTCTCTTCTTCTTTTTTTTTTTTTTTTTAATCGTAGTGACCCTTTATCATGAAAGAGAGCTTGGTATCTACAACTGAAGCCAAACTCAAATCACTGTGTACACTCAAATTAGTAGACAAACCCTCCAAAATCTTTGGAACAACCCTGTCCAGCAACTGCCAAGCTTGTAAACACTGAGCACAGTATTATGAAAACAACACCAAGCCCAGCTCTGAGGAAGCAGCAATCTTCCTTTCCTCTTGAACTTACATGTAATATGAAAACTTGCTTGAAATGAGCCTTTGTCATGTCCTCACCTCTCTGTTTCAGATTAGGGCAAAAAAAAGTTTTGAAAAATTACAGAGGTGGGTTTGGGGGGTTTTTGTGTGGTTTTTTTTTCTTTTTTCTTTTTTCTTTTTTTTTCTTTTTTGCTTTCCTTCAATCTGGCACAATTCATTCAAACTTGATTTTCCACTTTCTCACCAGAGCTCCTCTGTCTGACCCAGCTCTGCATTCTGAAATCACACTCTGGACAAGACTGGCTCAAGCTCTCTAATAACATTACAGCTCAGTTGTGTCTGAAAATTACAGCACACAGTTGTTTTGCATTTTCCCTGCTTATCAGTTGAGCCACAAACACTCTCATTAAGTGGGATATTAACTCTGTTCCCATCTGGCTGCAGGTGTCTGCATCACCTCTCCAGACTTGCACATCTCCTATCTTATCTCCTCATCCTTTTGATCAAGAAGCATCTCGGAGCAGATTTATTCTCCTTTTCACAGCCAGTGTAACCTGACTAATCTCTCCCCTCCTGCTCTCATACAGGAGTTGGGAGATACACTCAGGCAGGTTATTTGGGAAAACTGGATGACAGGCTCAGAAATCCTTTGTGTCGAGTTTTGGGGTTTTTTTAACAATATTTCTGCCAAACAAGTGGTGTAAAGTATCAGCTGAGGAGGTAAACACAGACACCTCCTAATCTCCTCCTCACAGGATATGTTAGAAAAAGTGAGGTTTCATATCCAGCAACAGCTGTGGTGTAAAAAAGCCCACTGCTTCAGGAAGAAAATCTGTCAGCCCCATTATGTGCCACCATTCAGTGAGGTACTTAAGTCACTCCTGATCTTCAATAACAGAAATAACTCCTCTGACTTCAATGGGACAACTCAAGTGCTTGGAACAAGGCACGCATACCTTCCCTGCTCTTATCTGTGTGCTCATGTGAAGCCCCTCTTGCTGGGCAGCTGGGACCATTATCCATGGCCAGAGTCTCAGGCTGAGCAAAAATGCTTCATTTTCGGTGCTAAAAAAGAAGCCATCGGCCTTCAAGCTGCTCGTGGTAAAATGATAAACAATCAAAGGTCAGATTTCAGACTGCCAAACTATTTATCAGCCCCCCCATCCACAGTAACTCTTCAGGAAAAAATGCATAATTGCAGGACTTAATGAGTCATCTGTATACTGCACAATTAGCACAACTGCCCATGTAATCATGGTAATTGCAGGGAACAAAGCATGGATGGGAGTACCCGCGGCCCAGGAATCGAGGCCAATCAGTTACAGATGAACACACAGAGAAACGCACACACGGTGTTCAGAGGGGTGGCTCGAATAAATGTGTGTGCAAACCTACTAACCACACTCACACCTCCCCTGGATGTAGCAGTTTGAGACAGCCGAGGAGAAAGCAGGGAGGGCAACATAAAATAGGCAGAAGCGAAGGGTGGAAGACGGGAGGTGCGACGGAGAGGAGCGAGGGAAGGAACGGGAGAGATGCAGGGGAAAGAAAAATAATTATATATGTATGAAAAGACACAGCACAGCAAAGAAATTCATATAGATAATGGTCTAGTTTGCCTATTTCTCCTGCCAAAAGATTAAAACAAAAAGAAACATAAGAGAAAAATAAAGAACAGACAACTACAAACAATAGAGAATGAAGTTAGAGTGAGTCAGGAGAGGGAGAAAAACAGATAAAGCAGTGGGACTAGAGGAGAGGGCACTCTAAGCTTTGATGGCATGTTATTTCATTTAATATATTTAAGCTCCTTTATTGCTGTATGACTTTGGCAGACGTCCTAAATCTCTGCAAGTGTGAGAAAAAGACACATGGCAGCTATTTGGAACTCCTGGGGGTTTCACTGTTGCTGGCTACTTAGTGAGTTTTGTAATTAAAGGCAATTTAGGAAAGGTAGAAAGAGAACCTACTGTTCACCCAAAGCCACAGCCCCTCCCAGAGTAAACCTCCAACTCCACAGGAAAACTGATCTTTAATTTTTACTGGAGCCAGAGATTCAAAGACCAGGAGGGAACTCTCAAGATTTTTAAGTTGGCCTTCACAATAGAAGCCACAGAGTTCACCTGGTTCCCCACGTGGACTCCAACACACCACAGGCAAACCCAAGGAGGTGTTTAAAAAAGATGTTGAAATCCTGATTGAGAGAATTCACGTGATGGTAACTTGGCAGCAAGATGGAACAGCAGCAGGGCACGCACAAAACCATCAGGCTCCTCACTGGGACAGGAGGCCGAGCCCTTGGCAGGGAATCCCTTCGACCCCGAGGCACTCAGCAGAGAACAACGTTTGCACACTGAAACTGTGGGGTTTGAAGTCAGGGAGATGTTTTCAGGCATAGCTGAAAAACCTTCTCCAGCTGCAACCCTGCCTAGTTAAACCGACCTTCCTTTAACCTCAGCCACAGTGTTGGTTCATTTACTATATGGGAAAGAAATCAACCCAAGCTCCCTGGATTCAGCAGATTTGTTTAAATATTTTTTATATTATTTAATAGTACATGCCGCTGGGCTACTAATATGGCCCACAGTGAGAGCAAACGTGAATAAAGGATTTAATTACAGTTGAGATGTCACTGGTATAGCTTACTGTTGTCCTGTAAATCCCTCTTCTTCACTTATCTCCAGCACAAAGAGGCATCTTTTCCACGGTGGGAAGGGGGAGGCAGGGGAATGTGGTGTGTGCAGTGCAAGGATCCCTTTGTTGGCCGGGCTTTGTGTGGGAACGCACCCGTGATGAATGACAGCCAGGCCTGAAAATTAGCCCTAGCTTTTGTGAGCTCAGCTTTCCTTCTAAATTACTGCACTGCTGTAACTTCAGAAGCCAGGTATTTCCCTTGACAGTGGACACTGCAAATCGTTTGGGCCAGGACACAGGGATCTGAATGCCAGGCATGACTCACAGGTAACTCACTCTGAAAGGAGACCACTGGCATCAGGCAATTTTACCTTTGCTCTCTGCCACAGACACCATCAACAGTTTCCCCTCTACTAGTCCTGCAGTGTCAGGATTTATTATTTTTTTTCAGAATTTATTTCCCCGCTAGATCCAGCTACTGGAAAGCTCTGGAGGTCTCTGTAAGACAGATGATAATGCTTTCATCAAATCTCAGCCAAAGGAAAGGCCTCTAGGGTAGAATCAAGAATGCAATAAAGACTTTTTCCTGACTTTTGGTATGTACATAATGTTATATTCACTGTTACGCCCCAAGTTCCCAATCAGGAGTGAAGCCGTCTGCACAAGGACATACTGACACCCCAAAGAGATCACAGGCTAAGCTGACATGGCAAGAGGTTAGAGACAGGCAGATTAATTGTCACAGTGCCACAGAGGGGGAAACCAAGGTATCCAAGTCATGCAAGGGAGCTGTGGTGCAGTTGATAGATAGAACAGACATCATAATTCCTCTTTTTGCCTTTTAAATTCAGGCTCTGGGGGCCACACACACACTCCATAAATATGGAATAGATCTAGTCAGTTATTCTCACACATATTTCTGGCCTTCCATGGTTTGAAATCAATTTTAAAAGGAAAAAATAACATTAATGCTACAAAATATTTGACTGTAAAAGACATCACCTCTGTTCCTTGTTTTATTAGCGCTTCCATAGACCTGCTTCTCTTTGGGATGACTCCTAAGCAAAATGTCCCAAGATTAGTTGCTGTGATTGAAAAAACTAAGGCATAGGGCTAACTTGGCAGGGAAGGGCTTCTCCAAGTTCTTGTGAGCAAGCCTGGCTGTGCTAAACAACAGCAGATCAGACACAAGGAAAAAATTCCTCACCGTGAGGTTGGTGAGGCCCTGGCACAGGTTGCCCAGAGAAGCTGTAAATACCCCATCCCTGGAAGTGCTCAAGGCCAGGTTGCATGGGGCTCTGAGCAACCTGGTCTCGTGGAAGGTGTCCCTGCCCATGGGAAGGGGTTGGAACGAGATGAACTTTAAGGTCCCTTCCCATCCAAACCATACTATGATAAGATACACAAACTGCAACATGCATTTCCATCACTCAGACACGAAGATCCCCCACTACCAAACCACCAGAAGGCCCTGCAGGTTTACAGGCTCCCTGCTTCACTATTAATGATTTCATGCCTTTTAACTCCTGGGCAATGGCTAGCTTTTGGCAGAGAAAAGGAATCAGCTCTGCCCATTTTCAAAATGAAAAGTATATCCCATAATAAAATCAGCTTGATTTATTGATAGGTTTTAAAATGCTGCAAGCAAAACTAAAAGGAAAGCCTTCAACAGGAGAAAACATTGTGTTCACCTTAGAGCAATTTTTCTCAGGTTAATTGTAATGAGAAAACCTGCCTGTGCTTTGTAAAAACCTCAAACTCTTTTCCACTATTTTCTAACTCAGGTGATTTTCTGAGCCTGTTGTTATTTTTCAGTGTGGAAATTCCCAAAGGATCTGTCTTGCAAATACTGGTTCAATCTGCTCCTGAATTCAAGTAAACTTTTTGCATGTACAGCATCCTTTGGCAAGGAGTTCCTCAGACTGCTACTCCCTCCAAAACTTCTGATTTCCAAGCTGAGGAGCACTGGTTTACTCAGTCCTTCCTTACATGGAAACTGTTCCAGAACATTTGTCATACTCGCTGCCTTTCTCTAAGCTTGTTTGTTCTGCTGCACTCTTGTTGAGCTGAGTGTCCTGGACATGCATGCTGCATTTCAGATGGAGCTAAACTGATGGCAAACTGATGTTTTCTGTTTTGTACTCCACTCCTGTCATTTGGTTTGCTTTCCTGAGTGCAGCCAAGCACTGAGCTGATGTGCTGATGGAAGTAGCTATTATAGACATCATAGCCCTTATAGAGCAGTCAGTTCAGAGCCCACAATTTCCTGTGCAAAACTAGGACTGTTTCTCCCTGTGTGTACCATTTTACATTTATCTACACTGAATTTCATCTGCTGGTTTACTGCCCAGTCACATGTTGCTGTAAGAACTTTCTCCAGCTCTACACAGTCCTTCCTCTTTCTTTGATAACTTTAGAAAATCACCAAACTTTGTCATCTCATGGCTCTAGCACAGACCCCTGCAGAACCTCACTACAGACCTTCTCTAGGAATTCACACCCATGCTGCTTCTTATTTTGCAGCCAATTAAAGATCCATGCCAGCAGCATCCCTGCTTTGTTTCTCTTAAAAGCTATTTGTGAGGACCATTAGCAAAACCAATCTGGGAATCCACACAGAGTGTATTATTTGCGCCACTCACACCCACGTGCTTTTGAACCGCTCCAAAAGGTGCCTAAAAGAGCTCTAACTTCAAATGAAAACATTTTGTCAAATTAAAATACATTCAGACTCCTTTGAAAAGCCAGAGCTGGGTGTTTCTCTGAACAATTTAGTCCAACACTACAGTCCTGTTTTGTTATTAATTATCCAGAAGCAGATATTAACTAATTACTTTCTGTTTAGAGGTGCATTACTCAACACTTTGCTGCACATTTTATGAGAACACCATTCCCTACAGAATCTTCTGCTAAGAAACTGCATAAAAGTGAGAATCGCTGGAGCAGCTTGGTGGGTTTCAGTCATATAATCCTTACTTCCTGTGGTATTTGGTGATCTGGTTTATTAGATAACTATCACAAAAGGTTACGAGGTCTATAACACTGTTTCCCCTTGGTGCTGTATGGCTGATATATTTACAGGTTCAGGTTGCATCTAGCGAGGAGGTTGCACTGCCAGACTTTTATTAGGAATGGAACATAAAATACCTTCATGTGTGAGAGTTGCTGGAAGCTCCATCAGGAAAGAAGAAACTTTGCTGGGCCTTTCCCATCTTCCTGTGAAAAGTATTTTATGAAGTTCTCAACTAACCGTGGCTTATTTCTGCTACCCTGCTAATAAGCAGATGTTTATAATTTAATGATACACTCTATGACTACACCAAATTAGTTAAGTGAGACACATGTCTGGGTTTGGCTCTTTGCCCTACAAGGTGCAGTCACCCCTCAGTTCAGGGCAGGCAGTGCTGGTTTTACCTTCCACTCCTGTTTGCAGACTATTCCTAATTTGCTGGAGTTCTTGAGGCAACACGGTGAACCTGCACAATTACCCGGTGTCCTGGCCATGACCCTGCCTCTGACGTTACTACTGGTTTGAAAAGCCTTTGCTGGTTTTGTTGCAGCAGCTCCTGGTGCCAGGCAGCCCTGAACCATGGCAGAACCAGCCAGAGGCTGGTGCTCTGTGTGCATGTTTAAATACAGACAGAGAGTGTTCCCATCTCCCATGTTCTTCACAGTGGCCTGGAGGAGAATTTCAAACTGTTTGCATGTCACTGAAGACAGGAAAATTTGGTCCATAAGCCCATGACAGACAGGGAAATGTCAATAGCTTGCACACACCTTAAGAACAGGTGAAAATAGAGACTGCTGAGGGCAAAATTATTAAAACATGAAAGAACTTTAAAGAAAGACTAAGAATGGATGTACAGATCTTCATTTGTGAGCTGCCAGCTGCACTTGATTTGCCATTTGCCATATGGCAAACCAAATATTTAGGGGACAGGAAAGACTTAATATCTCTCCTCCACATGAGCTCAAGTTCAGCCAGGTGAGTGGAAAAACAACACGGTGGTTGATGACAGCCACAGCATCACACTGCTCAAGACAGGTATGTTATTCGCTGAATCTATACCAGGTCCAAGGAGACAAATTTGTCACACTGGAATTTGGCTTGTATGCAACACCTAAAAGTGCCAGTGTAAATACCCTAGGAAGGAAGCATCAGGAATTATTAACTGAGCTCCTCATCCTCTGTGTTGGCTACTTGTACCACAGCCAAAAATTCTTTTGTAACTTGAAATTTGTTTCCTCTTCATTATTCTTTAACTGCCTTCTGCTTCTCTCTATTATAGTTTGAGTGATGCCCAAGTAATTTTCCTACCTGCCTTTCAAATTTTTGTGAAGGTCCTACGAGCCTCTTTCTCCTGCCTTTCTGCCATCACAGAGGCATCAGCAAATGCAAGTTCAGTTGCCACCCCCATGCCAATAGGCCCTGATTGAGCCTGTTTTCACACCCACCTCCTCTCAACTGACACCTCTCTGGAGGTGCTGAGCCACAATGTCAAGCTCTGCAGGAGCTAAAACAGAGCTTTAACCCTCCCTCCCAGCCAACACTTCCACACACAGCACAGGCAATGTATCAGTCCTGACCCATCTTCTACAGCAATAACTTGCTGTGAGTTGCTCTGGACACTTTTTGAGGCTACATCGGCTTATGATGCTGTAGTTCAGTAACGACGTGCAACACCATTGCTGCAGTGGGTGTTGCCCTCAAATCCAGACCACCTGTGCTTTACAACTTTATTCCTTGTATAAAATATTTCAACTTAATACACCTTACTGTTATAATGTGGGGAATTTACCAATAAAATTCTAAAATGTAAGTTAAATGCTGTTAGGGTACTTCTAATACTTGCATTACTGGGGGGAAGGGTGTTAATAGGATTTCTAAATTTTCTTCAGCAGGTCAGCAGCAGACAGATGTCACAATTGTGGATCTGAGCAATTAGCTGACAATAAGGTTTTAGTAAGCAAGGACACTACCAAGGTAGATAGAGTTCACAGTTTTGTTTACTATGTACATCAAAAATTACCTACACAGGAGAGTCTGAATTCTTGTGGTGCTATTATTGACCACTATTACTGCTATATTTTACAGCTGAGTAAAAATGATTTTACATTCTGAGTTTCAGAATTTACACTTAATCTTACAATCAGACCTATATTATGAAAAGAGGTTGCTCATTCAAGGAGAGAATAAATTGGTTTTAAATTAATTGTCAAAGCTGTCCAGCACTCCTTGCTCCCAGCTAGGATCAGAACTCAGGAACTTTTCAGTAACTTGACATTGATCCATTCATTTCCATATCTGTACTAATATTAATGCCATAGGAGTAGTGCAAATCCTTTCATGTAGGGAAATTGAATATAACAACAAATGACTCATGACAATGCCAGCAAAACATATGTAAGGAAGAAATGCAGGTTTAGTCACTTATACATTCACATTAGGCTAATTCCAATCAGACTATCACAATGCAAAGCTTCAGAAGACTTTAGTCAAAGAACTAAGTTTAAAGATTAACACACTGTTAAAGCTTGAAATATGATGCTTATCAAACTTCTTGGCATGTAGAGGTTGAGAAGAGGTGACAGTTTGTAACATCAAATATGAGTTGCTCTGTGTCACTGAAATTATGTAAAGTGCAAAGGTTTATCACCTGGAATCCAGATCCTCAGCCTTAACCCAGTCATGTTAGAGGTTGTCTCTTTTTAATTAACAAAGGCTTTTTATTTTGTGATATGACACCTTTGCAGATCCCATGATATCATGCTGAAATGTGCAAAACAGATTTCAGAGAAGCCAGAGAACAACTTTTGCAAGATCATTATGTACATCTGGTGATAAAAATTTCACCAGTGCCAATTTTTGCCTGATTGTTCTCTTTTTCATTCACCCAAGTTAATGGACTGACAGGGCACGGATTGAAAGATACAATTTATAAAGTAGAACTGAAAAGTAACTGGTTCAAACTTTTGAAAGGAGAAGCAAAGTTAAATTATATACTTCTGCCTTTATATAGCTCACTAAATTCTGCTGTTTTTAAAAAAAGAGAGTAAAAAGAGTAAGCTATCTTCTCCTTAGCAAAATTTTGCTTCCATTGGTGTTCTCTTTTCCTCAGTAATTTCCCTCTTTAATCAGTTTCCTGAAGAAGCTGAACAGCACAAATCTCTAAACAAGTGCAGCCTCGCTGACATGAAAGCAAAGAAACCCTGAAAGATTTTTACCCATACACTTCCTCACTAACATCCTCCAGAGCTCAGGTTTCTTTATGTTATGTCCTTTCCCAGATGTAATAAATATAATAATCCACAACTTGGGGCAGTGAGAAATGTAGAGACAACAATAACAATGAAATTGGACCTTAAGCGGAATGATGGGAACTGATTTTTTTTTCCAGAAAGTTTTTTCCTTCTAAAACTGAGCTAAAATGTTAGTCTTTGAGTCAAATCTAACCCACACCTAAACTGGACCACGACCTGACCCACAGTGCATCACTACACACGCACACACCTGTGCACAGAGCAAATAAGGCTGAAATAGTGCAAAAATTGTGATAAACTGAAAGAAATCACTAACAGAGCAAATCAGGTTTTAAGGGAAGGGCATCTTGAAGTTAATTCCCAGATCTTCAAGGCAAAATGAAGCCCTTAATTAAAATCTTTGGCCAAGGTTTAGTAGTTATATAAAGAAAGCACATATACATCCTCCTCCCCGAAGATAAATCAGTGTGTAATTACTGCAAGACCAGCAGACTGGGAAATTAAGAGGAAACCCCCCTGTGTTACAGGCCCCAACTTGCCTGTTACCTGTTTTCCTGCTGATTATCTGGAGCTTTGGCCTCCGCCAAAAATCAAGATGAAATTTTAATGTAATGCAATTTCCTCCTTTTCAAGAAGGAACATGTGAATGCAGAACAATAACCCAGCCCCACTGCACCTTTCATTTGTGCTGCCTCTGACTCCTAAACAGTATTAGCAACTTGACTGGAAAGGAAATCCAGTGGTCCTGTCAGCCCCTGCTGCTACAAATGAGATGCAAAGATGACAAGAGTTCTTCATTGTATAGTACAACTCTAAATATAAATGATATATTTTTGAAGAATACAGTGTATATATATTTTACAGCAACACTACAAAATCAAGCACTGAACACTATAACCTGTGCTCCAGTTAAACTGAACTGTTACATGTTTCACTGGGAAATGAAGTGTTTTCAATAAAAATTGATTAAAACTAATTTGACATAAACCTGTTTTAAATGCCTTTATATCTGTGGGATTTGGGTTATGCCCTCTCAATCAAGTGCACATACTCTAACATATAATCAGTAAACATAAGCAGAAAACAGTAGGAGTTTTATTCCCCAAGTTGAACAACAGGAACAGTATTTATCCTGGGAAATGCTTCCAGGTTCCTCTGAATTATTGGCTTACAAAATCCTGCTGGGGCAAAGGGAACAGTAACCTGAGCTACAAGTCTTACATGCCACAATGTTATTTTGGGGTGCAGGAGAAATGCATTTCATGTACCCTGAAATGCTTCCCTTCTCAGGGAGGAATCCTGAAATATGTTCTGCTCTCCTGTTTAAGCAGCCCACCTTCTGCTCCACATTGTTGAGCAAAAGCTCATTTGTGAATGTAAACCTCAGAGAGATTTTAATTCCTGGCTTGGGATGTATCCATAATTACTATTGTTGTTGTCTCTCACCAACATGAGTCACCATCTGGCAACGAACTGCAGTCCAGGAAACTTCTATAACTTCCCCTTAATTTAATTCTTCAGCTTTCTCACCCTTGTTTAGAATGATATTACCAGAAACCAATCCAGATGTTACAGGGAGAGGCAGGAGATAAGTAGCTACGAACTGGCTCAGACAATTCTCTGGAAGGCTTGGATTCACAACAGTTACTTTCAGACACAACTGCAAGCAACCACGAAAAACTTAAAGGGTTCTTTTAACTGGAGAATAATTAAAAGAATAATTTATACAGGTCATGATTCAGCCAAGCATTTAACTACACAGTTAACTTTCAGCTTATATTGAAATCAACTGCAAGCGGTTATTAGCACATATGTTAAATTAAGTCCTGTTTCAGAATTTCGTGAAATCAGTGCCTAGTCTGTGAAGGAGAAAACATCTGATAGATGCTGGACTGTAGGTCTGAGTCCATTTGGTCTTAAGTAGATTTGAGCTGGCATTTGAATTAGTTTTGAATAAACTGTACCAATGCTAAGCTAAAGCATCCTACAGCTCACTTCTAAGTAAGCTTTACTATTAAATATGGTTAAAAGAAGTCATTTTCCCCCAGAAAAAAAAATAAATAAAAGAAAAAAAAAAGAAAAAAAAAGAAAGAAGAGGAGAAAAATTCACATGTTTAAAATTAAACATCAACCTCAGTGATTTTCCAAGCACCTCCACTCTCTGATGTGGGCAGATCTCCAATCTGAGAAACAAGCATGTTTGCAAAGGTCTGGAATTCTTTGAATTCTGGCAACTGAAGTTCAGAGGTGATCTCTTCATTCAAACAGAAGACTCTCTCATGCCCTTCTATCTTGAAAAACACTTTGCAACTCTACAGGTTATTAAGAATTTTGGTGATTGATTCTGGCCTTCTCTAGTGGTTGGAGTCATCTTTTTCCTTGTCTCAGTGTCTCCTGCCAGGGTCACACTGCAGTAAGGAAATGATGGGAGCATTTACAAGCTTCTTCAGGCTCCCCGGGCTTAGGGCACTTCCCCTGTAATCCACAGGGCTTTCCTGAGGAACTCCAGACATTCACACTCCACTTTTGTGGGGATCCTTATATAGGAACTCCTAAGCTGACCAGTGTAGCTCAGGGAGGTGAATCTAAGACACTTTTGAGAAATAAATTAGGGTGCTGTGTTCTACACACACAATGTGGTCACCGAGGGCTGAAAGGAACACAGTGCCCTGTGTTTGTCACATCACTCAAAGTCACCGCTTTTGCTAGAAAAGCAAAAATTGCTTATTAGAAAGCACAGAACTGCAATAACAGGCCCGAGTTAGAAAAGAACCACATGCATAATTTAATCCTTAACAGTCACTATCCTCTTCAGCTGTTCTTGCATCTCAGCTTGTGAGTTGGTCTAATTGCCCCCTCCTAGTGACTTGGGGCTGGATTTCGCAGTGTGATTGTGTCTCTCAGACTTATCTGCAGGGACATACTGGGAGCTCATCAGGCTGTGATCATTAAAGATGGATTTTAAACCTGCTCAGAGCCCCACAGTACAACCACTTCTTTTTTTTTTTTTTTTTTTTTCTGCTTTCCTGACTCTTTTTTTTCTGTGAATGGGCACAGGGTTATCACATGATAACATGGGAGTGCTCCCCTCCCTTCTCTCTCCTTAGAGTGTTTTAATTAACATTGCCATTATACACACTCATTACCACATTCCTGGCTTCGGCTTTAAACTGGTCATTCTTGTTACAAGCCCTCTAGGACACAGTGGTAAAACTTTACACATCTTATATTGTAGCAATTATTAATCACAGGTACATTTTAGTCATTGAACTACAGCAACTGCTACCAGTCTGAGCCCAACACTTAAACAGAAACAAATGACAACACTGGGAATGGTGGTACCTTGTGTAGGGTGACACTCTCTTGACCCCATTAGTTTTACAGTACCCTTTGGGGGCTTTATCACCACTGCAGCAATTCCACAGCCCCACTGTGTCTGGCCAAGTGCTTCTGTGGCAGAGCAGGTGTGTTGGATGCACTTATTAAGGAGAGCTACTAAATTGAGATGACCAAAGTGCACAATAAGGATGCCGGTTGTTAGGAAATACTCCTCAAAAAAAAGCATGAAGCAGATTAGAAAATAGTTCCTGGCAGAGGTGGAAGTGGGCACCATTATTTCCCTGCAAAGCCTTCAAGGCTATCACCTGCAGTAGATTTTGGAAGGCAAAAGAAGAGCTGAATTTCGAAAAATCCTTGCAGTGGGGTGCTTTTAGCCAAGAAAAGAACAGGCAGCCACTAAAAGTAGGGATTTTATCTTCCACCTGGACTTTGGCTCTCCTGCCCATGTTGTCCACCAACCTCGTAGAGCCAGAAAAGCAATCTGCCTAAAAAGTATCTTGGTTGGTATTACTGGGTAACTTTGAACTGAATCCATTCCCTTTCCAGACCTCCTGTGTGGGTGGTAGAAAAGCCTTTTTTCAGTACTTAAACCAATCGAAAGGGACTGCAGGAATATATCTCTGGTGTAACTATATGCTGGTGGTGTTTCAATATTTATTTCTGATAGCACTTTACCCTTGTTGTGTTTGCCTGGGCTTAGAGGGTGATTAGTAGGCGTTTTATAAGAACATGGAACAGCTGAAATAGGAAGCTGAAAGGGAGGCTTTATATACAGGCTTAGCCTAGTGGGAATAAGATCTTTCTTAGATCCCTCTAATTGCTTTAATAATTAAGAAACAATTTTGCTAAGCTACATTTTACTTGCTTTTAATAAAATCAATCATGTAGAGCCAAGAGCTTAAGCAGCACTTCAAGTGCCTCAAGAGAAAAACACATCCCTCTCAGTTTGTGCCTTCAGGACAAATTAATAAAATGTGTGTGAATCACTAAACTGAGTTTTAAAAATCTGCTTTATGTTCATGAATTCCTTCTACGCTGAAAAAACCAATGAATTTGTCAATCAGTGTCCTAACCACGCCATATTGGGGACTTCTGGCTCTCATGCAGGAAAACACTTGACCATGTACCTCACTTTAAACAGTTAAATGATCACATTAAACTCAGTGGAACTACATTTAGACCTAGAACAAAGCATGTTCTCAAGCAGTTTTCTTCTGGGGGCCTCTACTTTCCATTGTTCACATAAGCCAATAAATTTTCACTACAAGTTAAAATTAGCCGGGATTTTCACATTCGAGACAATGGCAGATCTCTGATTTGGAGGAGTGGAGGCTTGGCAGCTTCATATCCCAGACCTGGCATTGGAGAAATTAGGCTTGAAAACCACCCATGTGTACCTTGAAATGAAAGGGGGAAACTCTGGTCTCAGTCAGGCTGCCATGAAAACCCAGGGTGGCTTCACTGAAAAAAAAAGAAACACCCTTTCAACTGATCCCACTGAATTTTCTAAGCTTTGGGGTTTTTTCTTTACATTTCCTTTTCTCCATATGTTCCGAAGGTCAGTGGCATCCACCAGGTCACTCCAGACCTGGCTCAGTTATAGGAAGCCTTGATGGAATATGAAATGTTTGCATGGTGAAACTAAGGAACCACATGCAAAGCATCTACTAAGGCCAAAATGAAGTGCCATTCATTTAATCTGATGCAGAGAGGTACCCATCCCAAAATAGAGGTATTCCACCCCAATTAAGGAAGTAAAGAATATGTATATGAAAAACCTTTTAATTTTTAATTTTTCCCCCCAACTTCCATGCTTAAAAAGCATCCATTTTTTTAAAAGGATTACTAAAAGGGATTCCTTATCAACCTACTTTTGGAAGTACCTCCTTTTAGCTGCATGATAGCTCAAACAATAAACTTTTTCTCTGTGTCTGTATTGCAGCCAGATGATAGGGAGTTAAATATCAAGCTGGCAAGGCAGGAATTTCCTCTGCCTTTGGAAATAACCACAGAGTCTCAGGGAATTGCCAAAATCAAGACTATCTGTGCTGGAGCTGTACCTGCAGCTGTTCAGATGCCTGTGCTGGGCAGTGTCCCGCAGCTTCCCACTGAAATTCCCTCTGTCACTAGATGTCACTGTACACACAAGCGTGTGCCTGGGACACCGGGACAGCCTGGCACGGATGGCCTGAGGACATGGGAAGAAGGAACAGCGAATTTGAGCACTGCCCTGTGGCTTTTGCTTTTGTCATCTGGGCTTGTATCCATTTCAGTTTTCATTTTGGAGCAGAAGCACATTTATTCACTCTCATAGCAAATGTTTCACAGTTGATTTGAGGAATAATTCCTTTTTTTTTTTTCCTCTTTTCTTTTAACTTTGAAAATTCCATTGGTGTGACACTCCAGAGTGTTCCAGCTCAAGCTGGACCAAGCTGAGGAGCTGGCATTTGGGCTGCTGCAGAAAGGGAGTTCCTGCTTACGCCCCTAGGCTGATTTTAAAGGACACCATGAGCTCAGTGTGCAGCCAAGGAGCAAAACCCAAATTAAAGCCTGAGTTACTAACAATCCAAACAGAACTGAGGTGCAGTGAAGGAACCCTCATCAATCTCACATCACTCACATGTGAGCCCATTCCTCCCAGGTGCAGAAAGCCAGAGACTGGGATTACCCTGCTAAAACACTCGTCTTCTGTCAAGACTGAAACTCAGCCTAAAGAGAAAGCCAGCTTAAGGCCTACCTATCACAGTGTATCAACAAAATCCTTTACCCTTATTATTATCCATCCAAAAATTATTCCTATATCCTTATGAATAATCCAGCAATACATACATTCATATCTATTATCCATCCATACATTGGAAAGCGGTTGACAACATTTTGGCCCTAAGTGTCTTTCAAACTGTGACTTCTCCTTGAGTATCTTGTGAGATTTTTGACTGACATAATTTGTGCACCCTCTGATTGGAGACCGAAGCAATAAGGAGGAAGTGAAAATCAAAGTGATTTCAAGACAGCTGCACCAATTTCTCATTAAAAGATACTTGAAAATAGCTGTGTGATTTTTACTCTTTGGCAACCTTCCTTTTGGACAAAATTCATTTACTTAAACATTCACAGATATTAAATTACACGAGTCACACAAGGAACTAAAGTGAACGCACAGGGATAGACATGAGCTGTTGTAAAGCAACACTACTCCAGAGACTTCTGATTTACATCAGTCAGGAATTTGGTGAGCAGGTTTTATTTGGTTCCATGTTCATAGATGATTTCCCATTCATCCAGATTTACTAGACCTTGTTAAAATTCTCTTTAACAATTTTAGATAGGAAGCTCCATAAACCACTGAGTGTATTTTTTTTTTTTAATAAAAGATGATACATTTGCAAAGAGGATTTTTTATTATTTCAAGATAGGCTGAAGTGTGGGAAAGACACTGAATGGCAAAGGCAGAAGAAAGTATCTTGATCCTCAGCATCCACTTAATGTAAAAAGAATAAAGGACTGTTTTATGGACCCACATCCTTTGCTCTAAGAGGTACTTAAGGTATCAGATTTGGTAAATAACTAGAATCAAGGCACACAAGGGGCAGAAAGACGGCAGCAAAACCAGCATCTTCACACAAAATTCCCAGTGAGAAAATCTGAATTTGCATTTTGCTTGCACGAAGGCAAAAAATCCCTATGCTGTGACTGGAGGAGTGTCTGAGCATTTCCAGCTTCCTGCAAATGCATCTAAATTTACAACGTGGTCTACGAAACACATTTCTGCCTGTGATTTTGACATTTGCTTTCAAGAAATATTTAGACATGTAAATTGACATGAAATATTGCCCTCTCAGAGAGAATATGAACAAGAAGCAGTCATTGCAAAAAGGCACTGATGTCGAAATTCCAGCATAATACCAAAATTTACGCATTACTTGCCTGGCTACAGAGCACCAGATTGCTGCAGGATGAACCAACACTGTCATCCTGTTACTTATGTCAGAAGACGAGTGGTAGCATTCATCTTTCTTTTCTCTCTATCTCTATATTCCAGATTTTCTTGCTTTTTAAAGAAAAATAAATCTGTATAACCTTTTGCTGGAGAGAGTAGTCCACAGCACCTACCAAGGCTGACCCACACTCCCACATGCAAACCGTTTCACGTACTTTGCACGTGTCTTTTTTCAATGCTCGTCTTGTTTTACATGTCAAAATTAAATAACCTTTGCTCTTCTTAGCTGTCACTTGAATAATTCATTTTATTCTGTGGCAGACAAAAATCAACATCTGACACGTTCCACCCCTTTCCTCCGCTCTGCCGTGTCTCAGCTCAGAAAGCAATTCGGATTTGTGTGCCAGCCCAGCACTTCAGAGATAAATTAATTTCATTTTCAGCAGTATGTAAAATTGAATGAGAAGAGTGGAGCAGAATAAATTCTTTAGTAAATTAAATACTGTCTGAGCATTACTAAAAATGCTTCAGAGGCTTTATCTAATATCCAGTGCATCACTGCGAGCTGTCACTTCACTTTAGCTCCAGAACTATATGGGCAACTCTTCCAGTTTCATTTTCTAGCTACAGAATTACCAACAGAAATAGCAGTGCTGGAAAGAAATGAAGGTAACAAGCCGCTTGCAAAAACACCATAGTTCCCTTAGAAATAGGAAAATCTTTCCAAATTCTTCTTCCCATGAAAAGTGTTGTATAATTGCAAATTCAGTGACTTCTAAAAAAAAAGGCTTTGAAAATAATTTGTGAAGGAGTGAAAAAACATGAAATGGGAGATGGTGCTCTGTGGGCAACCTCAACATCTCAAGAGCTCTCTGGTGGCAGGTACCCATCCACAAGTGACATCCAGTTCCACAGCCCCAGCACAGCACAACCCCAGCTTTTGGGGAGCTGACTCTCATCTGGCCAGATGGTTAAAGGATAATTGGGCTTTGGAAGCTGACTGCAGCCCCTCCCCAGTGTCTCGTAACAGAGGCACACTCAGTTCCACAGGAAAATGGTCCCACTGGAGATCCTCATAAGACTTTCAACAGTTACAAAATGTCCACAAATAGTATATCCTCTCACATCCAGCTGCAAAGCGCTGGACAGGTACAAGAAAGGACAAATCCTAACCTATCCTTTTCCTCAGAGCACTGCAAAGCCCTCCACAAAGGTGTTACCTTTGGAATCCCCCCATAGGCAGGCAAGCAGGCAAGGATGAGACACGTGTAAAGGACTTCATCAGGCACTGTGAAGCAGTAGGGACTAGAGGTGTAACCAACATTGGCAAGGAGAAGGGAGTCAGTCACAGAGCGAGGACAGGAAGGATTCAGCTGATGGAACCAAACAGAAACCCACGTGAAACTTATACTGAAGTGGGTCCTAAATGCACATAGTATTAGAGCCTTGCAACTAAGGTGCTGATTCTAACAGTAATCAGATAATCCTCTGTGATAGTGTCACCCACACAAGACCTGTTTATTCCACCATAATTTAAAAGCTTCTTTCTGGAGCTCACAGATTGCTGATTTTCTATGCAGGAGAAGCACTAAATCCCACTGCTATTTACAAGCTCAAGAGGGAGACAGAAATTAGGAGTACATGTAGACAGACCAGCTGTCTCCTTCTACAGCATCTGAGGTTTATTCATCCACAACTCTTCTGATCTCAGGATCTAATGCTAATCCAAATGATGAACAGACACCTTTCCCTTGATACTGGGAAAAGAGGTGAGCAAACTGAACTAGGACTTTGCATGGCAACTTCAAAGGCTGGGAAAACTCTCCCATTATCCAACTTTTAAAAGAAGTTTGTTCTCTCCTGCTTCAAGACATCCCCTTTAGCACGTTTGCTGATGAGTAATCAAGGCAGTGGCTCATGTTTAAGCCCGGGGGAAGGAAATAAAGGGTTAGAATCCAGAAATAGGAGAAAGAAATAAGACTTCTGATGTTGTTCTGGGAGGTGGCAGCCTCGACGAGGTGAAGATTTGGCCCTACAAATTTATCTTTAGTAGAAAATATCCTGACACAGGGATCCCAGATATTTGTGCATTGTTTGTTGAATTCACAGAATCAGGCAGTGGCTGCTTACTTGTCCAGAAAATCTGTGGGGAGATTTCTCAGCTGATTTGGGATAAGCCTTCATCAGCCCCAATGTCAGCCCTTGTAGGACTGAATTTGGTTTCCTGGGACACCCTTGGATTTTGTCACCGATGTTACTGGGATCTTGCCGGAGCTGTTTGCCATGTTCCACTGACTAATACTCTTAGAGCTGGTTTTTTAGGTTGCCTAAAGCAGGTACCAGTACAGCCCATTTTTGACAGCTGTTTTTCCATCTAGGCTGTAGGATAGGTGAGGGTTCACCTGCCATCAGCACATCAGGAACTCATTCAGCTGTTACACCACTTTTATTGTACTGTAACTGCCCTGTGGTGCATAAACCATCCCAGAGCAGTTGACTCTAGGCAATTAGTGGAATCCCTGCTCCTCAGGTAGGGAATAAATAAAGGCTCTGTCATCACCAAATAAGCTGTGAAACAAAGCTCCAAGGCCATTTGCTGAAGCAGGTGACCAAGAAAACAAAGTTGCTGAGCCACTAATGTACTGTGATTGAAATAAGTGTATGATACAACTTGGCTGCCAGCATCCTTAATTACAGGACATGGCATCATTTGATTCACAATGGAATAAATGGTTATATTTATGTATTTGTAGGTTTGAATGAGGATTTCCTGATTTCCTGATGAAGTCATTCCTTTATTACAGCAGCACCTTTCGTGGCTCTCTCCAGCTAAGGTCAAGTTAGCATTTCCATTAAAAATATCAAACCTATTTTCAGGGTTTTATTATTACTCATTTGTAGAAAACCTCTGTACCGGATGAGACTTGGCACACGAGGCCTCAGTCCAGGGTAGAGAAAGGGAGAGGAGGAGACTTTTCTCCCTTCTTTGCTTTAAACACACAAATAAATATACAAATGCTAAGTAGCAGCAAATGATGTCTTTTTAAGACCAGTAAATCCTGCATAAGCTTTTTGCTATAAATCCTAAACACAAACTTCTGCTCTGGAGTACATGGGGGAAGAATATTAACAACTATTAAGCACTGTCTGCTAAAGTAACCGCTTCCCATGCGCAGCGACTTCTTTTCCAAGAATAATTTTACAATCCATTTTACTAACTGGAGACTCCACACAATTAATACAACAGACTGCAGACAAGGGCTCAGCACAGTAAACAAACTGAGAGTTTTATTCCAGCCCTGTTCTTGTGTTGATGCAAACGCAGATGGTTCTCCCAGAAGCAGGAAACCTCTGCCAGGGAGAGCAGGAGTCAGGCAGGCCCAGCGTGCTCTGCCCAGGAGCCCTCAAACAGAAGGTTGTAATGACTTCAAAGGAGCTGTTGTGCTCTTTCATGGGAATAATCAATGTACAATGCAACCTTGTTTATCCAAAGGGCTCAGGTGACACTTAGCACTTCCCGATAAAAGGTGGTGGGGATGAAGGAGAGAAAGGTCCAGATGGGCCTTACAAGATTACCCTCCAGAGACCAGGAATCACCTCTGCCTGCTGAAAACTGGGGTGATATGTCCCCAAAACCCTTTGAACAGCCCTCGCTCTACAGGAGACACTTTCTGGATCTCAACCTAGTTTTATTAGAAAGCTCCTGCCCCAGCTCACAGCAGCCACGGGGAGACAGCACTGCAATGTGGAGGTTTATTCCTGACACAGTGTCAGTACAGACAGAGTATTTGTCCAGGACTTCTGCAACAGGACACTGATCCTGCCATGCCCCAGTGTGCTCCATCCCACCCACTTACACAGTTGGTTTCTTCCACATAGAGGAAGAAGGCTACACAAGGAGCCTCTCTGCCCCACCCTCAGCCTTGTCCAAAATGCCAAGCTTGGAGAGCCAGAGTCCTCTGCCTGCAGTGGCGAGGAAGAGTGGAAGGACTGGAGCTGTCAGGAGCTGGCTGACTATTTAATTTCATTCTGCTTTGTGTTTTCTTTTATCTGCTGCTCTTGGGACCAGAGTCCTGGGGCAGAGTCAGGCTTGATTCTGATTGCCCTCTGCAAACACCTCTTAAGTGCTTTTTCCCAAAATGCAGACCACCTGAAAAGAGGCCTACTTGGCTAAAATTTCACACCCACACACCGGAATTTTAGATTTCCTAATGACTTGCCCATTGACTGATCATCCTGTCCTCACTGCTGGTAATGGTCTGGCCCCTTGCTTGGCTCTACCATATTCCTTTTGGCACACCATTGTAGCTCTTCTGGTGTTTCCATTGATTCAAATTGAATGGGAAATCCTGAGCAATATGCTGTTCCTAGAAGATGGCAGATGGGGTGGAGTTTGGAATGCAGTGTAGCTTTATTAGAGGGAAATGAAGGCACAGGGATTACAAAGGATTTATTTATGGGCAGGCTGAGAGTAAGATTGCCACCTATACTTTAAATTTTGACACTGTTCTGTTTTTATATTTTGCAGAGCCCATGGAAATGGAAGATGATGCAGCAACTGGCTCTTCAGTCTTATGGTGCTTTGTAGAGCAAGATTCCTGAGCTAGGAAAAAACCCCCAAACAAAACAGACACACCCCCATCCATCCCAGCAAAATTAATTAGTGACATGAAGGTGTTAGGACTTGGGGGAAAAAGGAATCAGATGAAGGAAGGATAAAATAAACATGGACTTGTTCATCTGCTGTGTCGCTGACAAAGCCAAGCTCACAGGCATTTCGCTCACAAAAGGAGAAGCTTTCTAACATGACTCTCCTCTTGGCACCAGGGCTGCATCCACCAGATCTAATACACTCCCAGGGCGTGATGAGCTCAGACTTACTGAAAACTGGTCTAATGGAAATGGTGTTTTCAAACCCTGTACATCAATGGGGACCATTTCAGAATGTCTCCAGGACATGCTGTACAGATGTGCCAGAAGAAACTACATGATGATTAACCTCGAAAGCATTTGTAATGCAGGCAGAGTCCTGGGTAATTCCTTTCCTTGAAGCATAGTCAGTGCTGCCTGGCTAAGGATACTGCCTTTTCCTCCAGAACAGTCCCATATAGCACAACTAAACGTGAGTAACAGGAATGGGTAAAACAGATGTTACATCCCCCCAAATTCTACTGAAGTCTTAAATATTGTATCTTCTGCTTATTCAAACCCTCATATCCAACAGAAGAAACCAAAGCCAACAGCTACTACAAAATGGGTTTTCCTAGGGCTATCAGGCTCACGGTGAAGTGGGAATGCCTCCCTGATCTGCTCAGGTTTGAAAGGATGCTCTGTGCTGTCAGAGTCACTTCCATGGCCAACATCACAAGCTTCCCCTTAGGTCATCATCTATTACTCAGGCAGATTTTATGCTCTAACTCTAACACATAGAAATCCTCGATGTTTTCTTTGTGCAAATCTGCTTGTCTAAGTGGAATGGAAGGACTGTGAAACACTGAGTGCCTGTAACAAATGTGTCATGCTCACTAACATAGACCAGAAGCCAACAATTGCTGCACTTCACTAACATCCTTGCATTGCACCAACAATCTTTGAATGCAAACCCACTGCTGCAGCCCCTTCCACCCTAAAAACACACACTGCAGGATCCCACCCAGCTCCAGAACTGATCCTGTCTCCAACAACAACCAGTAGCACAGACCTCGGGACGGAACATGAAAAACAGGGTGATAACCTGAGCACACTCAGCAATGTGCCTGATGTATACAGACTTTAGGTAGATGGAGAAGACCAAAGATGCTGTTTGCTTTTTGCACTTAGGAAACTTTACGTGCTCTTTGTGTAGTGACCTACAGAGTAAGGAATCCCTAAGAACTCATTAATAGGTGGTGTCTCATATAGCTCTTCTGAGACTGAAAATGAGATATAAGACAAAGACTCCTTGGGTGAGTTGCCTGTATATTTCACTGAAACATTTTAGATTTCCAAATGTTTCCTATTATTTATCATTTTGTATATTTGCTCTTTTGAATTCCAAGGTAATGGGCCAAGTCTAGGAAGGCTAGAACAGGATCCAACCAAACCAGAAAAGAAAATTAAATCGTCACTTTGCTAAACACAGCTCAAGCCCACAAAAGCAAGAAAAATCAGCATTAAGGCTCAAATGCCATCGTTGCCTCTGTGTGCTGCCTTTCAGGGAGTCTCCAAAGTAGGGGTGATTTCAGAGGTCACACAATGCCCAGGCACCACAAGATGGGTTAAGGAGGGAGTCCCAGCTTTAACTCCCCATGTCGCTCCTTCTGTGGTTTCAAGTCAGAGTCTCAGTGTTAGTACAACCTATTTTTTGTGGTTTAATAAATCACATACTTTAGCTTATGTAATGACTCAGAGTGAGTGATTGTATTCTCTTCTGGCCCAGAGGTGATGTGATCATATCCCAGCTCTGTAAGGCAATGGAAATCAATGGTTGCTGCTGGATTCATTTCAGGCAGGCTGGGGTGTGTGGAGGTGGTGAGGGGCTGGCTCAGACTTTGAACGTTTACTAGTTCCAGATGGAGTTGTTTACAAAAAATAAAACATTTTTGAATCAGCTTGTGGTTCAAATCTCCTTCCTGACCTTCCCTTACCAAAACAGACTAAAAAAGCCATGGCTGAGTCCTTCTGCTGACTGACAGCCCATTACACATGATCTACGTTTCTCCTTGTTTTAAAACATTTTGCGAGTCCAACTACCTGCTGAAGTTTAAACATCCTTAAGAGCTGCACAGGGATGTGAAGTCACACGTTGCTCAGCGCCAAGGTTTGCTCTCCTGCACATCCAGCAGTGAAATCTGAAGCTGCCCAGCACTGCACATATCCTCCTCATTAAAAGGCTTTCCCATTACACAGAACTCTCTTGCATGAAGTACTTTGGCACCCTGATTGATTAAATCCCTTTGAAATCGTCTCCCTTCCAACACATCTCTGTTGCTGAGAGCAAGGGGGAGGAGTGGAGGGAGATTTGCCTGCATTATAAACTTTTGGGCTGCAGAAGGAGCAGAAGCAGCAGAGCATAAGCAAAGGGTGACCGTGGACGGGGCCTGGCTCTGATGGTACAAACAGCAATAGCGGAGCTGGATTCAGGCCTGAGACTGAGCCAAAGAGTTGCTCAACTCCATGTCACCCCTGGCACCCACGGGCTAGCCCCTGCCCATCAGGAGGGTGAGGCCAACTGGAGATCACATGGAAAGCAGAGGAGTGAGACCCTGCTGGCAGAAAACCCAGCCAGAGTGGTGGCTTTTTTGTTATTTCAGCCACCACTCTGCTATCGACCCTCCCGCCTCCAAGCGCTGGGGGCAGTGGCTGAGAAAGGAACCTGCATTGACAGATGGGTGGCAGATTTCCTCCCTGATTAATTGGCAAAAGGGACAACCCATTGCCACTGCAACTTTGTTGAAAGCTCTTTCTCCCAGCAAACCTCAAGAAGTTGGTACTCAGCCATCTACATTTACAGAAGTCGCTGGTTTCTCATAAATAAGACTGAAGAGAATTTGTTGCAGGAACCGTGTCTGAAAAACGTAACCTAGATTACAATTTGAAGGGGGTTTATTACCTTTTTTTTTTAAGGAATCAAATCCATACATCATGTGTCTGGCATTGTTTGTACTCTGTGGGCAGCTTAGAAGAAGCCAGCAAGAATGGCTGGGTTTCCATACAGGGTTGCCCTGCTGTGATCCACAGAACCGCCTCCTGCCCTCTTCAGAAGGCATCCCCCCCCCACCCTTCGAAAATGTGGTGTGCACAGTTTCCTCTCACGTAACACAACCCAACAGGCCCTCATCACATGCATTTTCAGGGGGTTAGATTCACAACATGTGCAAAGATGCTGGAGAGAAATCTAGTTTGGCAGTGTCAAAAGCAAAGAAGCAGGATAGCTGCCTTATAAGCATTTTGGGGAGACTGAGGCTTGCATGGCAAGTGTAATGTGCCATGTGGCATTCAGCAATGCTTTCTGAGAAATCAAACAAGCAGCCATCAATATTTGGAAAAGTCTTCTGAAGAGGGAAGAGAATTTGCCCCATGTAGTTTTGTGTCAATTTTCCCACTTGTAAACCTGTGACTTTTCTGCCTGAAGACATATAGAAATCCAGGGCAAAAGCCGTTTCCTTATCCAAATCACATGTCTCATGAGTCCAAGAAACAAAGACGCCAAGAAATAAAGTTTTAAAGTTAAAATAACTCTCTTCAACCTCACAGCATACAAAAACTGCTCTAAGTGCTCAGAGACTCTGCATGAAACAAAAATGAGAATTCATCCTTCTGGAGAATAATGGAAAGAGGGAAGAAAAAAAAAAACAACTTCTAAGCTGCCTTTGCTCCAGCATCCTCTAACCAGCACTTCACATATATCTTTTAGCTCTAGCGTTTCACACATCTGATTTTGAAGTGCATTTTCATATTTCCCTTTGAATTATTACATTTTCCTTGGTTCTCATTACAGCAAAAAGGGGACCCAACAGCCATCATAATGAAAGGCAGAGTGAGGACGAACAATAAGAATTGGAACTTCCCACCAAAGCCTGTGAAAAAACCAATTATGGTTCTATCTGAAGAACAGGGAGGGGGGGCAGCAGCCACACCAGCTCACGGGGTCTGTGCCCACCCCACGTGCTGGTTCCCAGAGCTGAACTCAGCCTGCAGCCTCCCGGCTGGGATGTGCCAGCAGTTTGTGGGAGCAGGCTGTAAACCGTGGCAGTGAGTGGATCCAGGCTTAAGAATAAACCCATAATATAATAATAATAAACCCACATCAATTCACTGATTTGATTTAAAGAAGGCCTTTCAGGACAACCCTAAGGGGCTCAGCAGGGTGAGAATGAGCACCCGAAAGAGAAGCTCCTTCAACCACTATTGCTGCCTCAGTTACAGCCTGGGTTCCATAGTGACATTTGGGGTAAGGAATGAAGGATTTGCACTGTAAAAACCCCAAAATTCCTCCAGTGGGAGCAGTAAGAGAATGGCTGAGCTTCACCCAGCTCTAACCATTGCTTTGCCTCTCCAGGCACAGTAATTTGATTGAAGCCCTTTGCACACAGGATGGACCCTCCACTACACTGAGGCTCCGCTTCCCTACTTGCATCAATTATTCTCCAGCTTCCCTCCCTGCCACCCCCTGGACTCCTCTGTATTTCAACATTCTCTCTCTTAATTTTCCTTTGGAGTTAAAATAAACCTTTTGAAGAGATATTTCCTTTCCAGTGTCATACTACAATGTAGACCAAGTCTGCATTTGATTAGTAAATTCATCCCATGCTGGTGTTTTTGTATCCTCAGTGTCATGTACATTTAATAAAATGCTATTCCCCTCCCTGTCCCCAACTTTTTTTTTTTTAAAGGGAAGATGTGTTTTAAAGTGATAACAATATTCTTGATGCAGAAAGGAAAAGGAATGATGAAGTGAATAATAACCAGAAGTTTCCAGAAGAGCCAGCAGAAGAGACAGGCAGCAAGCACACGGGTCACTGAGCACTTCTGTGACTTCCAGCCATGTTTGAAGGCAACAAGGACCTTTGAAAATGTCTGGGATGCTTCCAGCTGCCTCTTAAAACTGCAAGGAGATGTCACTGTCAGTGCTTCCACTCCAGGAGCCTTTCTTCCAGCCCAGAGCCAGCAATAACCCAGAGGCTGCTGGCCAAGGGCAGGAAGGGAGCCAGGAGGCAGCACCAGTAACAGAGAAGAGCCAGGAGAAAAGCAGAGGAGGAAAATGGAAAGCAAAGGGGCACAGTCAGAGGTGCAAGAAGTAGTAAGGACTGTACACCAGGATAACCTGGGCAGATAACAACAAAAAGAAGGTAGGGAAATAATTGTCCCAGAGTAAGGCTGTGCTGGGGAAAAGTTGGGACATGGGGGTGCAAAAGGGGCGGTGAGAAAAGATGTAGGGATGACAAGGGAAGGAGCAGATAAAGAAGCACAAATGGGAAGAGCAGAGAGGAGTGTTGGCAGGCTGGGACTCACAGGTTTCTAGGCTAAAGCTGGGGAATCTACCTGTAAGAGCTGTCAAGGGAAGAGAGAGGATGGAGAGACACCTCTGACACAGCAGACACTCTGATACATCAGGGTATGTCCAGAATAAAGGTGGGATTGCATAAAAAGGGAGAAAATGCTTTTGCCTTTAGCCATCAACACGGCTGCTACTTTTTACTCTCTGAAAACAGCAGTGAGGACTCCAGCACAGAGGTATCCTACAGTTCATGTGAAATGCAGCTTAGTAGTCTCTCCCTTCACACTGGGTTGTGTCCATCCCTCTGCACTTGTGTCCTTCTGGCACAGATGAATCTTTGTGGGACCACCAGTATTACCAGCACAAATTCAGACACATCCAGATCCTATTTAGAGTAAAATCCTATTTAGAGTTGTGTTTGCAGGTGGGTTATACTGGGGGAGACAGGAACAGGAGGTGCATGGCAAAACAATAAAAACACTGAGGGGGTTCCATCGTTTAGTCAAATTAGATATTCTATTAGGATCTGTCAGCATCCTTTCCCATTTCTCTCAGCTCCCAGAATCAGCCTGGAGCTCAGACCCGAACAATGAAATGTTAATCTGATTCATTGCAGCCAGCAATTTAAAAAAAACCATCCCAGAAGTCACCTCTTCTACAAACATAGCCATCTAAAAGGGATATTAGTTGATGCTTTCGCAAAGAAATGCCAAGACAAGGCAGCTTTTGTTATAAGAAAGATGTCCCGGTGACAGGCAGCTGCTGCTCCGTGCCACGCACAAGGCTGAGACAGGAATTACCTCGCAGGGAAACGGCTCAGGCCCCGGTATTTGGGATGTTTATCATCTGCTGGTGAAATGAAAGGGGTCTCCAGCATTTCAGGGAGGCTGGCAGGGAATAATTGCTGATCCAACATCTTAGCTGGAAGATAGCCTCCTTAGAAAGTAAAAGTAAGGAGAGGAAAGCTCACTGGAGTGCTTGCAGAGACGGCTTACGTGAAGGAACTGAAAATGAGCAGAAGGGTTGATAAAAGGCACAGAGGTTTTACACAATAGCATATTCTCCTATAAACCACCTAATTCTTCTACTTGGTATTCATCACTGTCAGAAGCCTTTATAGCAGTGAATGAAGGCTTTATGCTTAGCCTCATTATCAGCTCAATGATAGAGGGCAAGCCATGCACATGAAGTTCAGTACCAGAGATATGTTGTTAAAATGCTGCAATTTGTCAGCATTTAGATAAACAAATGAGGGGCAGAGCGAGTGTGTGAAGTGACCTCTGCAGCATTCACGGGATATTTTGCCACTTGTTCCAAAAAACTTAATCAAGTCGCTCTAGATTTGCTTGGGTGGAATAAGAAAACATTGATTTGAAAAAAAAAATAAAATCCCTTTGAGCAAGGCAGAGGTTTACTCTCATTTTATTTTAACTTGTTTCTCTCTCTGTAACCCTGTTCTTTGTTTACTATTGTGCTTCCCATAGACCTCAACATTCCAGTAAGGCTTCTTGGGCTTGATCCTGAGCAACTGGGCTCGCCAGCACATTCCTGGTGGCTTATTCGCCAGGGCAGGTTGTGTGGCCTGTCACTCTGAGGTGTGAGGAGTTCAAAAAGGATTAATAACCCATGTGAAACGATAACATAACAGTGATGCAGACTGAAGGAATGTGCTCTTCCTCGCTTCAGCTTATAAGTAGGAAATCACAGCAAAAGGGGGCAAAAGAAAAATCTCTTTAAAGATTTTGCTTCCTCATCCTTCCCCATTGAGAAAGCTGATCTTTTAGGATTTGTTTTCTGCAATATTTACCCCAAGGTTTAAGTTCGCCTGTTTTCTGTCAACTCTCTCCCAGTGCTCAAGTGAAACGCACTTGAAGAGCAGACAATGCTGCTTTGCAGAGGACTCTGTTTCCTGGTTCCTTACAGAGTTTCTTTAATGATGCTGTGAAAGCCAGACACCCGAGAAATCAAACCAAATGAATTGTAACACTTTCTGAAAAGCGAGATTATGCTACAATGGGGTTTCAATCACCTCCGGGAGAATGTTTGTCTGAAATCAGGCCTTCCTCAGATTATACACAGCTGTTGAGCTGCCTAATGCTTTCACAGTTCTCCCGTGTTGAAGGAAAACCTTGGTGGCATGGGATCACCATCAATCTCAATACCTCATACAAAGTGGAGTCACTAAAGTCTCATTTGCAGCCCCTTTTCTTTTTGGCCTATACACAAACTTTCCTGCTCATTTGAAGAGAATTATGTGGGCTTAATTAAGTGTAGTAACTTATTGGTAGCACAGTGCCCAATCAATGAAATGTGCAGATGTGATGTGAAATGATGGGGCGATGCTGTTGTGAAGAATACAAATCAGGGTGACGGCTATTATTTGTACCCAAAAGAAGTTATTTGGGACTCAATTATCCCATTCATAGTAATTGTGGTGCACCAGATGGTTACAATGCAGAAGAGTTTTCCATGACCATAACATTTCTTCTGAGCATCTTTTCTTCTTCTCTAATTCACCATACGACGATTAGTTTCTTATTGGGTGTTTATTGAAATGAGGGGGGCTAAGGAACAGATTTAGTGCATCAAGGAACAAAAGGGAGGGGAGACCCATGAATCAAAATAAGAGACTGCAGCTTGCTCTGTTGTTTTTCAGAGGCCTTGAAATAGTCGCCTTGCAGCTTATCTACAATGACCTTCCCTCCCCTGCTTTCTCTTGCCTCCTTCTCTCCCCACGTCCAGGAGATGTAAAGTTTTTCAAACCTGACCGGCTGCTGTGCCGTCTGTCAAAGCCTTTCCAGCCAAGTGAGCAGTTTTTCATTTAATTCACTGAGTTGTCCTCAATAAAATTAATTCCTTCTCATCGGCACCATTGAAGCAGCGAATAGGAACAAAACCAAACGAGGTTGTGAATATAGTGCTGGTCATTAACTAGGGGCACTGACTCTATCATCTGTTCATCCCCTCATTTCATTGAGGTGTTTGCAATAGAAAAGGAAAAGCGAAGCGGGTAGGGAGAAAGTGAGAACAGAAAGGCCTAAGGAGCCTTGTTTTCAACTGGACTAAAATCAGCTTATTTCCACTGCAGCCAATGAAGCAACAGCCACTTATACCAGAGGGATCTGGCATTTGGCTTGGCACCGTCCTACAGCCCATCACCTCCGTGAATCAGTTGGCAGGCGGTTGGGCAAAGGTATCTGAACACGGATGCCCTGCATGTGCAGAGAAAGGGGAGCAACTCGGCACCTTGCAGCCACATGCTACTGGCTTTTATGTCTCAAGCTTCCTTTTTGAGAAACAAGACTTTCTGCCTGTCTCCAGACAGCAGATGTCTTGGGCTTGTCCTCCATGCCTGGTAGCACTGTGGAGAGCCTTGTGCTTACGATGGAATGGGAAGGGTGTTGGAAATCACAGAATCGTAGAATCGTTAATGTTAGAAAAGACCTCCAAGCTAGAGTCCAACCTTTGACCCAGCACTGCCATGTTCACCACTAAATCCTGTCCCTAAGTGTCACATCTACACGTTTTAACACTTCCAAAAATGGTGATTCCACCACTTACCTGAGCAGCCTGCTCCAATGCCTGATAACCCTTTCAGTGAAGAAATTTTTCCTAATATCCAACCTAAACCTCCCCAGTGCAACTTGAGGCCATTTCCTCTCATCCTGTCTCTTGTTAGCTGGGAGAAGAGGCAAACCCTCAAGCTCACTACAGCGTCTTTCAGGCAGTTGTAGGAAGCAATGAGGTCCTCCCTTATGACTTTACCAGTCTTCACTTTCCAACATCTTTTTCCTCCTGTGCCCAGCAGCATCCTGGCATTCCTAGACTGTCCCAGGGCAGGATAAGGAACATGTAGGCTTTGGTTTTAGCATACCTGTTGTTATGGTTACATCTATTTGTTAAACATGATGGTGTTGTAGTCACACATTCAGGACTTTCCTGACTAAGACAATGGCACAGTTCTGGTGGCATCTGCTTCAAACTTGATCATGTGGCTCCAGAGGCTGGCAACCACATCCTACTTTGGGGTTAGCCAAACAAAACTACAGTTTGGTTTAGTGCTGCTAGCTTTGAGAAAATGATGGTTATGAAATTTGGGCCAGAGTTTATGTTTACTTAAACTACAGCTGCCACGAGACACAGTCCATCTTTCCGAACAAAGGAAAGCCACAGATGAAATGTGCCTTTTTTTAATAACATTTTTTTCAAAGGTGCTTTTCAACTTAAAGACACAGATCCTACACTTCCATTAGTGCTCCGAGGCCTATATTAAAATGACAGTAAGCTGCAACCCACAAGCTCAAGCCATGCTTTGCACACTGCTTATTATTTGCAAATGCATTAATCTTGATGACATGTATTGCACGGATCTCATTTCAGCCCTGTCTTTTCTTTAATAAACAAAACATGCTGTACCAGCAGAGCTATAACCAAGTGATGATAACATCTGGTTTTCAGATCAGAAAGATAACTTTTTTTTTCCCTCCCAGAACAACGAGAAAATGGGGAAAAAAAAAGAATAATCCCAAATCTGGCTTCTTGACCACTACTGAATGAGCAGGAGCAGGTTTTCAAGACAAGGAAAGATTTTACTGTTCCTATCTGCTATTGTTTTAACCAACATGCTTAACGCTGATTTAAGTAAGAATTGAGTGCTTCCCTAAAAAGGCTGGATTCAGATACAACATACATGCGCTAAGACATTTCATGCCTATATTACAAGAAGGATGAGGAAACAGAAGGCTGAGATGAATTGTTTCAGATTCCATTTTTTTCCTTTTCCTTGTACAAGGCTGCTATGATGACTTCAGGTCCCCAGAATCCTGTTTTCCATTTCTGTTGCATTCTTTACCAAGTAATACAGAGCCTTTCTTTCCTCTTTTCATCTAGCTCAGGTATACTACTTTGCACTGTCAGACCATGACTGAACAGCCTGGTGGGAAAAGACCAGAGCCAGACCTTCTCCAGTTTGCCATCATCAGAAGTGAGCATAAAAACCAGAAGCCCTGATTCAAGTCATCTTCTCTGCCCTACTGGCCTTTCAATAACTAGAACAAATAGTGATATACTTTCTACCATGCTTTTTGAGCAGATCCTTTCAAGATAAGCAGAGAAGCAGATAGAGAGCAGAGACTCGTTAGTGATCACAAGAAGCAGAATGGAACTTTTCTCCAGGGATGAGTGGATTAAAAACAACATACTCTGTTACTTTAGGTGGAGAATAAAACACTGCCCTCACTTCAGTTCAATGCAAGCCTTCCACTGACCCCAGTGGACACACAGTTTCACACAGTGCTTTCTATTCTGCAGCTTAATATCATCACAATCCAGAGATGTAATAATGGGAGTTCGGATTCTTCCTCAAACCAGGCTGCAACTAAGGGAATTTTAGCACAGTTTTCCTGACCAGTATTTTTTCAAATGGGAATCATGTTAGTCAAAGGGAATTAGTGGGAATTAGTCTGTATCCTTTCTAGTAAACTCTAGGATAATGCCATATTTTGGTCTACTTGCAAAACCCCAGTCAGATCTCATCTCTGCAACTAGGAGACAGAAGAGTTCTCCAATATGGCTAAAAGCATAGACCTTTGTTCCCATTGTTTTTTTCCCCATTAGGCTTTATTCAGGATCCAGACTTTGTTTTGAAAAAACTGAGAAATGAAGCTTAGGTCTGTTCTGATTTCCTGCTCTGACTAATTCTGTACTAATTCATCTGAGCAAATTCAGACCCAGCTGCCAGCAGGTGTGCTGGAAGCTTCAAGGCTGTGGGGAAGTCAGATGCAGAGGGACAGCTCCCACCCATGACACTCCACATGCTAAATCCTCAAAGATTTGCCTTCCCCTGCAGTTAATTTTATTGACTCTTATTCATCTTCCTGTACCAGAGGGCTCAGCCAAGTCTGGGCACTGCTGGAGTACATCAGACTGGGCTTATTACAGCAAAATACAAACCCCCAATATTTATGATGTTGTTTTGTCTCCCAAGCACGCAGAGAAATTTCTTCCCATACATATAATTTTGATCTTATCTCGGGCTATAGCCTCTTCTTTTAAAACAGGTCTCTTATTTTTGTTCTTTAGTAAGAATAAACCCATGCAAAAATATGTGTGATGAAGCCTTAAAACCCCTGAGACCTACTCAGTGTCGGATTCTGCTATGAAGTTGAAAGCACAAAGGAATGTTTCATTAATGGACATTTATATATCATCTGCATAATGACTCTTTTTCTATTCCCTCTCCCCTTTTTGTGCCTTTTATCATTTGACATTGGCCATACATTGACTGTCAGAGGTCAGTTGCAAGACCAAGATTTGGATGAGAACATTACAGTGCACTCCATGGAGAATCTAAATATATAGTTGCCACTGACTCTGTCAAAAGCCTTTTTCCATATTTAAGGAAAGAGCTGAAATGAGGATTAGATTTAATGTTGATCAGGGTAAAGGCCAAAACCAGTTATCTCTCTTTATATCTATAGAATTAAATATAAGTATTATCTGGTTAGGTGAAGTTATTTCAGTTACAGTGGATTCTGTGCCTTTGAAAAGCTATTTTCAAACTAACTGAAAATAATTATCTGTATTGATTTCTGGATGATAGTGTGTGCATCCATCTGGGATTTTTTGCAGGCAAAATTTAAAGAGCATAAATACTCAGAGAGTGGACTTAAAGGAAATACATTTTTGTTCCACATCACATACTCTTCAAACTAACAACCAAGCAGGTACTTCTTTTACAATATCACCTTTCCCCAAACAAATGGCTTTTCCAAAGCCAAGAGAAGTGTGTCATCACCAAAACCACAAATATTTAGACAGGAAACTAAGAAGAGTAGCACTTAAGGACCAAAGTTTGCATATTTTCACTACAGTCATAAATATTTGTGAGGCCAGATATTTGTTTAGGATAAGCTTTTTTTTTCACTGCAAGGCATGAAACTGATTGGCACCTCTGGTCCTAAATATTAAGCCCATATTACTAAAACTTTCACTTAAAACATGCAGGACCCAAGAGACCTTCAAGGAGACTCGAGCAGAGGTTCCCACAGCAGAAGAGAGCAATGAGATCTGAAGAACAACTAGCAAGGAAAATGTCATTGAACATCAACTGTCTCTCCCCAGTGGAGTTCTGCAAAAATATTTTTAAAGAAGCCTTGAAAAAAAAATCCTATTACGACTTTGTTTGCAGCAGAAAACTTGATATTTCCTTTTTAAAATTAATTTTCTTTTCAAAATATACATAAGGGTACATACATAGCAAATAGATCAACAGATGTAACCACAGTGTGCCTGGAGGCTCACGGATTTGCAGTGCCCACATCCCTGGGGTCAAGGCTCTGTCCATCACTCCTGGAGCTGTGTGGAGCTGCAGTCACACATCCCCAAAAACAACCTTAATACACCATGCAGAGTTTATCTCCTGGTGCTGTGGGTAGTTTGTATGGGAATAACAATGCAGGAATGGGATGGTTGCTGTGGGGACAGCTCTCCTGAGCTCAGTCCCACCACAACGCTTGAAAAAGAACTTTGTGCATCATCTTCTTCCCCTCCAGGGCTGGGAAAGGAAGGACATAGTCTGATTTTATTCTCCTCACTCTTTTAACTAAATACATTTGGTTTGCTGCAATTAAGGCCCTTTGAATTAGGCAGCGTTTCCTTGAAGGCTGCTTGGACTCCAAAAATTTCCCAAAGTTTCAAAATTTCATATGACATGAGAACTACTTCTGTGGCTGATAAAATTGTTTGTTGGGCTTGGCAGCGCCCGACATCTCCACTCCTCAGAGCTTCCCTCTTTTCCCTTTCCTCTCCCTCCTCCACCCCCCAACTTTCCCTGCCCTTTTTCGGCATCCTCTGCTCCCAGAGTCCGGCTACTGCCCCCATGCCACCCGATGTTTTTCAGCAGAGCTGGAAGAGGGGGGACACTTCCTGATGCACTGCAGATGTGGGTTGTTTTAGTGGTGCTTTCACATGGAACTCAAATTGCTTGGGAAGGTTTAACCCTGTGACTAAATTCTCAAACCTGCAAACTGTAAGTGAAGCCCGTGCTCCCATCCAGGCTGAAAAGGGCAAGTTAATGAAAGAAACCCCCACCCCAGCAATTCACAGGATGCATGAAAAGAAACTTAAACCCCCCACATTCTCAATGCTAATTAAGCAATAATGATCAAGGCACAGAGTATTTCCTGGGGATTAATAACTAACTGGGAGGAGATGATGACCCCAGACAGTCATTAATCCTCAGGAAATGCCCTGCATCGAAGTTGTTATTGCTAGTTCAGGCTAAATATGTGAGAAAAGAGATTTTTTTTCAAAGTCCTTCTTGCTGGAGGTTTTTCCAGTATGTTTTCTCTTTGGTTGGGATTATGAGCCCCCTGGAGTAGGACCTCTCAGACCCATCAGTCAACCAGATAGCACAAAATATTCCTCCAGACCCCAGCACGATAAGAAATCAAAATTAAATCCTAGTTCCTTAACTAGACCCTTTTGCAGATGTCTCTTGCTGCTCTCTAGTCATTCAAAGCCTGATCCTGGACAGGGTAAAGCTGTGTCAGCTCCCAATGAAATCAAGAATTCAGATTCTGAGACCTCAAATTTCTGTAACCTCTGAGACTCATCTGAAGATCCCATGGAGCACTGATTCCATGGAGCACCAATCCCATGAAGCTTAGTGCTTCTGGATACAGGCCCTGACTCCAGGATGTGCTTGATGTTAAGCACATGCTTAACTTTAGGCAAATGTACACTCCACTGACTTGAATGATTTAACAGATGATGTGTAATAACCAGGAACACTTGGCAAACTGTTTCTTGTAACAAAGACACCAAGACACACACATTTGTATGAATCCATGTGCAAAAGAAAAGGAAGAGAAAGATCCTATATCACATGGCTGTCCCACTTCCTCTGATATTTTCAGGTCTGCTGAAGAAAGGATTTGGCTTCTACAATCCAAAAAAAAACCCCAAAAAACCCCACAACTTCCTCATTATGATTGGTAATCTTTAAATTTTTCTGAAAGCAGAGCTTTTTGTGTGTCATTAAATAGTCCTTTGGCTTCAAAAGAGAAACTAAACAAAGAGAAGAAAAAAATAAAATGAGTTTCATCTACATTAATTTTCCCAGCTTGGTTTAAAAAAAAACACATGAAAGAAATAGTGTAAGTAATAAAAGGTAAAGTTGCTTTTCTAAATTCTTTACTGTCTAAATGTTATAAAGATTAATAGTAGTCTAAGGAAACAAATCTGTGGTACACCTTTACATATGTATACATGTGATATGTACTTATTAAGAACAGTTTCAGTTCTAAGCATCATTCTCTCAGCCCTTCTGTGTCAATCCTTGTCAAAAAAACCACCTGAAGGATGGAAAAGAAAGGTCTGATAACAGTAAGTCCTGCCTGAGTTCAGCTCCTACATTAATTTGAAATGAGGGAAAGCATTCAGCACCTAACAGGATTAAACTAGTGAAAAAGCTTAAAAGAATATAGTTAAAATTCAGCTCCAACTACAAGGAGAATCTTAATTATTTTTTTTAATATAACATCTCTAATCATGAGAAGAAAAAATGAAAAGTCAGGGCAATATACAAACTACAGAAAGCTCTTAAACTAATGAACAGCCAGATGAATTAGCAAACCCTACTTTCACAGGATCTCTGCTTTATCCTCCACATAAATCTCTTCACTCTGCAGCAACACCAGCCCCTTGGTGCTAATAACACAATGTCAGCAATTTTGGTAAGATTTATATAGGAAAACTACACCGAAAATTGCCTGGTCATTATACATTCCTTTGGAATCAATGAAACACTATAAATCTTTAAATACATTTGTGCTCATACGATTCACACGCACTCCCTAGGTGTATCCTGACCTTAATCAGAGGATACTAAAGCTTGGTGTGGCAGAGAGAGAACAAAAAATATAATAAAGTCTCCATGTTAATTTTGTTTTTAATGGGGTACACACAGAGAATATTGCAAGAGCAGGTTTGGGAGATCTATTTGTCAGATGGAAATGAGTAACTATTCCAAACCAGAACCAAAGCCTACTGCTCCTCCATACCATGAGAGCAAGTCACTTGGTCTAAAGTTTCACGTTGGCCTATTTCTTCTTAGCTGGGCTAAGCTGGCATCAAGGGGCTATCATCTGTCAAAATATCAGCAGGAGGAACAATTGACAAAGCCACCACTTGAGAATGTTGAGTAAACTGGGTAAAAAAGCAGTGAAAGAAGTTAATGTGCAACCTGGCACACAGTACCAGCCCAAGCCGTGAGAACCACTTATGTGATAATTGGTCCCTCACAATATCTTCTGCTCTGTAAAACATTGTCCTGGGCTTGTCTTTCAGCACAGGAACGGATCCCTTTGAGGTGCAATGAAACAAACACCCACCTGAAAGCCCCCTCCAGCTGACAGGGGAGGAATTCAGGTGGGAAAGCTTGCGATTTCTGAACAGCTACAAACAGTTTCAGGTAACTCCAGACTCACCCAGGGTCAGTAGGGAAAAAAAAAAAAAAAAAGCAAAGCCTTTTTTGAAAGAGGAAGAAACACATTTATATGCAGCCATTTATTCACTTCAGACAGAAATTAGTAACCTCTGGGATTCAAAGTATCTCTCTCTCCATTTTTCTCCTCCTTCTTGTCCAGCCTTAAAAAAAATAAAAATCCTTATTGTGCTGGCTGAGTATTACCAGGGGAAGAAATGTAAAACCAGGAATCAGAAGAGAAACAGGGAAAATTAACAAAGGTGGTCTGTCTACAAAGTAGGAACCCAGGCAGCAGAAAAAGTAGAATATTACAATAGATTATGAAACGTTGTAATACAGGTGTTTCACAGGGCATCCAAGCTTCTCTGGGCCCTGCTGTACATACATGTGTATGTGTATATATACACATATTTGTATCTACAAGTGTTTCAGAGTTGGAGGAGTGGGAGACAGAGCAACTAAAACCAAAGCTAGTGATGTATCACCATGTTAACAATCATATTTTTTTCATATACAGAAGAATTTTGAGAGAGAGCACTGCTGTGCAGAGAAAAGAGTGCAAGTCATCATCTGAACCCTACCCTGAAAGGAAAGGTGATGCAAAAGCTTTGAGCAGAGGGGTAAAATTCACCCTATAAGGGAAATTATTTTACTTTCTAAAGTTGGTTCACTTTGAGTTTGTAAAGTGACCTAGGAGACTGTTCTAAACTGGGATCTTCTCGAGAGAAAGGGTCTGATTTGTAGCTACTGGAAAATATGAAATCTGTGTATGTTTTGGCACATCTTTGGATTCTCAAGAGTCAAGAAACGGGCCTCTGTGTTCTTTAATGATTCAGAGAGTGGCAGTCAGTCCTTACAAAGTGAGAACACTCAGTGTTTGCAGAGCAAATACAATTTTCTTTATGACAGAAAATTTCCCATAGCGGAATCTGTTCTTTCTTGGGCTGCTTTAAAAAATAGTGACCCACGTTCAGGCTTGTTGCTAGAGCAACAAACATGTGGGCCAGTGCTGTTCTCAAGAGATATGTTCACTAGCAGGCCAGGTGTTCTTTTGTATGGATCTGGGCTTTGTCATATTAACAACTGGGGATGAATCATGACAGATTTCCTTCAGATTTCACCACAGCCCATGATAGCCATAGTTTCCTTCTCAGCTTGTTCTAAATCAATCCCTCTTCCCTCAAAAGCACCATCCTTCTCTTAAGTAGTCACACAGTGACTGGGCTGTCAATACTTTGACAGAAAAGCTAAAGGACAGAGTGAGTGTTTGATATCCCAGATTAATAATCACAGGCAACTTTCTGTTTAAAGGACATCAACTCTTGCAGGCAGAACATTGCTACAGCAGAGTCATGTTGGTCCTCAATCAAAGCCTGACTAAAATTTACCCCACTGCTTCTGGATAGTGTAATTCCATGGACTGATTTACCATTGCCAAGAGGAAACTTACCCCTCCGTTCCTTGTAAGAGGAATTTTGTTAGTGTACTGAATCCAGGGGAATTCAAGACTGTTTTAGGCTTTGCCTGTAGGTGAAAGGAGGCTGAAGTGGTCAAATGCTGTAATAGTAAGTAAGAAAACTGTAACTTTCTGTATCCTTCCCTTAAGCATATGGAGTGCTCAGCAGATGGAGTGGCACAGAGATACACATCTGGAATGCAGGTGCTCCACCAGATACTTGGTGCCATTCCAGCAGCTGGGCTTCTCCATAGGCACCCTCCACTGCTTACTGCCAAGAAAGAGTTTTGTCCTAATTGGCATTAACAATAACATCAATATCTCCTCCCCCCAACAAACCTAAGGCTGGAATCAGTCATACATGTCACTCTGCTTCCCTTTACTCTGACTTGCTTACGATTAGACCACCCTCCTCTTCATCTGCTCAGCAGACGGCTACGCTGAGGTGGATATCAGGGCCCACCACCAGCTGCAAGTCCTTTTTTGTTTGTCAGTGCTTCAGCTGAGCATATTTTTTATTCCCCAGCAGCTGGGAAAAAAACCAGAGGAGAGCAACAGTGACTTCTTGAAACTTGAATTTATCTGGTTTTGCTGGTAGCTTTGGAAGTATGACCATCGTCTGCTGTGCTGATGAAGGGTCATGTTTCTCTGAGTTTACTAGAAGCCCTTTTGGGCAGGATAACTCCAAATACAGCCATGCTAAACAAACACATCTCTAGGAGGTAGGCCCCACTAATTCTCCTGGCCCTATACCCTGTTTGAGCTGTGCTAAGCAGCTCTAGTGCTCTCCAGTGAAGATATGTGTGGACCTTCCAAGCAAGGCAGAAGTTTATGCACATGCTCTGTACTCCATTCCAGCCAGTGCTTAAATACATGTTCCCCTTAAAATATGCCACAGTACTGTAAAGAAAGTAACAAAGAAAGAGGGAATTTTTGTACCTGAAACATCACTTTATAGCTGATCCATATTTAAGAACATAATTTTTTTTCCACCCCAGTTAAATTTTCATTCTCAAAGCTGAGATTAAAAGCACAGGTTGTTTTTTTATTTTAAAACTTTAAACAAGCTACATAAACCCTACCATGAATATCTGGAATGCTCCATTGGAAGGTCTCTGCCCAAAAAACAGAGGCTTGCCTCAAGCAAAGAGTGGGCTATTTGATTTGAAAGAACTGTGGCATCCTGCTACTGCTTTACTTCTGTAACACCTTTCACAATCTAGCTGGATACAAAGGCTAATTCATTACAAAGCCACTAAAGTTTTAATATTGGGATCAATTAATCTTTTCAAATTGATGTGTTATTAAAAAGATGTAATAAGTAAAAGGATTTTTTAATAACAAAACTATAGAAAGCAAAATATTAAAAAGCTTGCAGTTGTTCAGGAGCAGTTATTAGAAAGAATCACTTCACACTCACTCCCAGCACATGGAAGTTTGTAAAGTCCCTCTCTCAGGCAAATTTTGAAGCTTTCTTGTTGGTTGAATTTGTGGACATCTCTGATATAACCATATGAGTGAGAATTTCTGGACAAATCCTTTTGTCTGAATTATTATACTGCCTGTTTCCACTACCATTTACCATCTTTCATCCACTGCACCTTCTCATGTGCCTTACTCAAGTTGCCCCACTCCTGAATTCAGGGCAAAAACCAGCAGGCAGAGATTTCCTCTTTTCAGCTGAAGGGTTTTAGATGGAAAAAGACTGCCTTCTCTCCTCCACTCCCAAGTTTCTGAGCAACGAGGAAGAATGATCCAGCTTTTAGGGCACTCACCCAAGCATTATGAAACCATGTCAGAGAGGTCCTGCATTACACCAATTTAAAACACTAGCTATGAGCGCCTGAGTTACTGTGGTGTGTAAAGTCAAATGACCATTAAATGATCAGATATCCCTGAAGTTCAGCATCATGACAGAGAGATCTTACTTTTCCTTAATTCCAAAAAGTAATAGTTGCCATAGTGGTAAATTACTCAAATGAAAAAGGTTTTATCCTCATGAAATTATGAAAGCTTCAAGTATCTTTGATCCCAAACCATCTTACAGAGCAAATAGATGGAGATCTTAACATCAAAATAAATTATGTTTAGAACAAATGAAGAGCCACAGGATGCCCTGAGGAAAATTCAGTCAGTTTGGCATGGCTGGATCACAGCTGATCACTTCTGTCAATGCCAGGTGACCTTGGTGAGTACACTGGCAGGGTTCCCAATGAGGGGGGATATAAAAGGAAGGAGAATCAAGCAATTTTCTCCGGGATAGGAACAAAAGGAATGTTCGTATTTTGTGAGTAACAGCTGAGACACTGAGGGTTGAAAGCAGTTTTTTTCACCTCAGGGCACTGATGATGGGATGCTTTGACAATGCTGTCCCTTGACCTTTCTATTAGTGGAAAGCTCCTGAAGATTTTCATATTCTCCAAGGTCTCCCTTTCTCTCAACACGGACTGAAACCACATACCGCCCCACAAACATGTGCTATTTCAGGCACTTAGATAGAGTTTTACAGTTCCAGGCTGTGATCAATTACTGACTATTTGAGATTTATAACAAGTGTTTTTTCCACGGAACTGAAATCTCATGGTGACTTCAACTAGCAACTCCACTAAAGCTGAAGAACTGCTATTTAAAGAAGAGGCCCCAAACGGATCCATATTTCAAGATTCAGCAAACCCAGAATTGGAACTTTTGTACCAGATTCAATCAAACCAACACTGTCAAAGACTGAATCAATTACAATGGATTCATGTATGAAAAAGTTAGATAAAGGTAGGGTCTGAAACTAGGTACACTGCAGATTCACTTCTTTAGTTGCACACACGTAAACATTTATTCCATCCCTCTTTTTCAGATTATTTTTGTCAATGGGAAAATAACAAAGTAAGCCAATGTTATTCTGAAAGAAAAGTCCTAGATCAATGACTAACTAGTGTGTTTAAATCAGGAGAGTGATGTTTCCACAGTCAAGAGAACACAAAAACCAGTTCCATGGGATACATCTACTCCCACAAGGCCACTTCACCAGCCTACCCATGTAATTAGGTTCCTAAACTTGGCACAACAGCTAGGTACCTGAAGTTGGATGGACAGATTATCCAGAGAGGGCATTATAGTGATGTAGGACCACAGTCCTACAATCTCTTTACACAATACCAGCAGGGACATAATGTAAAATCAAAAGCTAATTTACTTCAGAAGGTCCATGCAAAGGACGAGGTAAAGCCAGCACTGTGCAACTCCACAGCACATGGAAATGCTCAAGCTAGCTTAAAAACAATGTCTACAGAGCTAGTAGTAGCATATCTTTATATCACTGGGCTAGAAATATCACACTAAATAGCAATAGTAAGACACGGATCCAATGGTAAAGTGAATTTTCTTCTTCTTAGAGCCATATGCAGGGGTTTTGCACTGAACTATGAAGACAACACCATCTCACTGGGTCTCTAACAGCATGAGGAGGTGCTCATGCCCTTAGCCAGGGCTTCCATTAGTCAACTAAGTCCTATTTTTACATAGCAAGCAATGAGAGCTGCATGTGGAAAACAGTTACTGTACTAAGGCAGACTCGGAAGCTGGAATTGTAACCTACCCAGCAAAACGGCAGGAAGGGGGAAGAGGGGCTATTCCTCTTCTAGAACAAGTTCTGTGTTATTCCTCATGGAGAAAAAAAGCAAAATGCCCGTAAGTTTTCCAAGCAGAAGGGGTGGTCTGCACTCAAGAGTGGCTCAGCACCATCTTTCTTTCAGAACTGTTTCAGGTCAGGGTGTGGGTAAAACCCTCTGTGTTTCCATCATAGGTACACACAGGTCCAAACGAGAGGCCCATGGTCACGTGGAATTCTGTCCTGAAGCTGGAATTGTACTCAAATCCCTCAACTTCCTGCCCTGTGTTCTTCCTACTCAGCCTAATTTCTCACCAGCCCTAAGATATCTCAATGGTTAAAAAGAAATTACACCAAATGAATAAACTATTTGCATGGCCTTGAGGATTCCAGTGATTCTTAGGAATAAATATAGAAGAAGGAAACATATATATATCTGTACTTCCTTCTTGTTCCCCCCTCATCTTTTCAAAGCTTTGTAAAGAATTTTTAAGAGAAGGCTCTGCAAAAGACCAAGTGAATTGCCTTGTTTCTCTGAGGTACATCTGTGACCCATCTTGCTAATTCTGTACACAAACAATTTAGTGCACAAAGACACTGAAATCTCCTTTTTCCGTGACTGCACTGACTTTATGTACCTCCACTGCTATGGCTCAGTAGTTCTAGGACCAAACCAGCCACATTGCAAATCCAGCAATACAGATGTATTGACAGGCAATACAGATGTATTCCAAGTGTTTGGGATATGACTCAAAATCATGCACAGCTGGTTTTCTTGGCTAACTTTCGCCCTCTTGGAGTTTTCTCTGTTTGTATTGCTCTTCAGCACATGGAAGTAACAGACCATGTAAATACAAAGCATTTCTGGGAGAACAGATCTGGATGTCCTCAATTACAATGCTTTCATCCATGCATTCCTAGAGGTTTCCTTGAAACCAATATATTGTTTTTCTCAGGTATTTCCAAATCAGGGCCATAACTGGAAATGAGGAGTGGAGCCAGTAAAACTTTTCAGCTGGAAAAATTTCCCATAAAAAGGCAAGGCTTCCTTGAAAATGAAATTTTTCATAGCACTCCAGAGTTACATTTATCAGAGTCGAAGGCCCGGAATTTTCTATTAACTTCGCAAACACTCACTTCATGTGATTCCATCCAGGCTTTTTGAAATATCATACATGCAGTGTGGACATTCACAGTGAGAATTAAATCTGTTAGGAAAATGCTGTACTTTCAATCTTATTAAAAAGGTATGAATTTTTCTTTTTCTTCCCCCCTGCCCTTATTAGTTTCAATTTGTCTAACCCAGTATGTTTAAAGACAGCATTCAGAATGTTTAAAGGAGGTTCATTATTGTCAAAGTCTTTTTAGTAATGAGGCATGTAGGAATTCTGAATGGATCTGAGACCTTTGCAGCTGAAAGAATAACTTTCTGAACCCATCACAGTGCTGTGGAAAGGCTGGAGTTGTAGCACAGGATGGATTATAGAGCATCTGTCTCATCTCTGACCTGTGGAGGCTCCCAAACAAGCAAGAGCTGGAGTATTTGATTGTAATTGTTTTACTGAGCTTTCCTGTTCAGTGTGGTGTGACTGTAATTACACTTAGAGCTTTGCCTGCCCGGAGAAAGTGGATTTTCAAGTTTCTTCTCCCACATCAATGGAAGACAGGGATGTTCGGGTATTCCAACACACGTCTCAAAGATTTCTTCAATTCTTGCCCAATTTCCTGGGGTTTACCTGTTGTTGGTCTGCAGGTGGATGGCTTGTCCAGCTGTCATCCTGTACAGTGGGTTTGGATAACAGGTTTTTCTTGCCTTTCGCCCCCCGGCTTTTTGAATTTTCTGGATGGTATTTGCCCAGGTTGGCTCATTGAACGCAGTCCTGGTGCGTCCACCCGTCAGCGTCTGTGCCAAAGCAGCCAGGCCTTCCCTGGGCGCATTCCCATCCTTCATCAGGCTCCATACAAATGTGCACCATTTTACTGCTCGGCTTATTAGTTCTAAAATCTCCAGATTCTTTACCTCATTCTGGCAGTGGAAAGCTGGGAGGAGGGCTTTTAACTGAACATATATTACAGAAACACTACATTTAAGTCTCCTCTATACTGGGATGGAGAACTGACCCCAAATTCTTCAGAGCTCTAATGAGTAAAAGGTTTGCTGCATGACTCAATGCTCTCTCTATGTTTAGGGGAGGGTGCTTCACCTTTATCACATATGTTATAAAGTTTAGAGCATACACGCCACAACACCAGGATCTAATCTGCCTTGCTTTCTTTACTTGCCTTTTTTTATTCTGAGATTAATACTATCTGTGCTTTTTTAAAATTATGTTTTAATTAACATTTTCCTTGCTACTTAAGCAGCTGGGTAAACTGATCATTCTCATTCTTCTAAAAACTGTTCTTTTAATAATATTTCTGTTTAATAGTGTGATCTCATACTAGATTTTATTGGTGCTCTTTTTTCTTTTCTTTACAAGATTTCTTTTAAACCTGCTATTTTAAGTACATGTAAATAGTTTTTCTTCATTTCAATTTGATATTGGCTAATCCTGAACAAGCAAGAACCATGTACTTCACTCAGACTTGTCAATGCACAGAAGTACTAATAAATATAACTTCTCACACTCTGCATCCTATCCTGGTTTCCAGTTTACCCTAAAAGGTTTAACACCAGGTAATTCAAAGCTTCTAAGGCCAAAAAGGCCAACCATAATTATTAACAGGTACTCAGGAGACTATGAGGAATTATGAGTTAATGCCTTTCATGTGTCTGGAATTCTGGAGAGGAGTCCCTGCTTTAAGATGAAGCTGAACACTTATTAAAGCAGTCTCAAATTGATGAGGTGTCTTAGGTTTCACAGTTGCATTCAAACCACGTGCTCCCTAAGCTTCATACCACTGACCTCTTGCCTCCTCCATCCTATCTGCCATCCTTCAATTTGTAGGCAGGTTCCCACACAGTGTGTATTATTCAATATCCCAGCTGCCTGCTCTGCTGGAATCCACACAGGCTCCTGACTAGAATTCCTTTTCAGATACCGCTTTTTAAGACATGAAATGAACAAAGTCCAGGGTTTGATGCCATGCCTGTTCCGAACTTGCCATATCTTTCCCATCACAACCACTGCACAGACTCCGCAAATTTGCCTTTGACTCATCTCTCTGCAGATTTTGAACGAGCAGTTGATGGCTCTGACTTACTTCCAAGCTGTGCTCACTGCAAGAACCTAGCAGTGTGCAGTTGTAAGATACACCAGACTATTTTTCGTGTTCCTGAGGCCCTCGTCAGATTAGAGATCTCATTGTACATCATACATAACTGTATAAAAATATTATTGAGTCTAAGTTACTTTTGGGGGTGAGGATAATTTTAATTTAAGAAATAACACCATCACACTAAATATCTGGAAACGTGCTCATGGATCTGCATTTGATTCCACGTGCTTTTCTGGCAAAACTGAGTTTGGAAGTAGATTCAGCTGATCAGACTGCGCTGAGTAAACTGCTATCCTTCCTAGTCAGTAGGAAAAGTTATGCAGCTGTTTCAAGGGCAGCTGTATAAATTCAGCTAAATCACAGAAAAAAGCTTTTTATTCATTATAATATGGCCTGGGGCAAAATAAAGCTGAAGTTATTAAACTGTAACTAAAAGCTGGCCACAGTAAAATATATTGAAGTCAAGATTAAAAGCACATACAGAGTATGAATTCCTAGTGCGGAGGGTGGAGGTTAAGAGAGGAAAAAACCTAATTCCTTGGTGAAAAACTGAATTTCCTGAAATCTCTTCCTGTATCCAAAGTGGATTCTGGGAATTGAAAGCCGATATTGAATGCCTGCATCACTCAAAATAAGAGAAGCTCAATCCAGTAATTTTCACTTATAAAAACAATAATAAGAGCATGTTCTTTCAACCGTGACCTCGATAACTTATTTAAGAGCTTCAGACAGCACCCTGTGTCAAACAGTAGTTTTTTCATGGCAGGGTTGAACTGTTTTGAAAGTGCAACAGTTGGCCAGGATAAACCTTTATCTTCATTTGCCCATTGTTACTCGTATTTTTGTAGCCTTCTGGTAGCAAGAGGTCACATTTCCATGAAGATAAATTCCTTATTAGGCCCAACTGTGGTCTGAGGTCATTGCGTATCTGTGCCAGGACAGACTTAGAAGTGATGGCGAATAGGAAGTTTTTGTGTTGTATTGTCCTGGCTTACGGCAGCTGGAGCCAGACAGTGTTAGGACCAATATCAGCATGGGCTAAAGCAGGCATATCTTTCCAGTTGCTCATCACACAACAATGAGTAAATAAACACTGTCCTCCATCCAGACTGAGCTGTCAGCCCAATTAGGCACGAGAATGTCCTAACACACCATGTTTCCTATATCTTCACCTCCAGTTTCCACCGCTCGCATGCCTGGGATGATCTCAGAGACATGGCTGTATTTAAACACAGCTCTGCTGCTGGCAGGGGTCAGCTCTGCTGTGTCAACACTAATCCTTCCTGTCTGCTATCGGCCAGTTTGACATTTGATTTGTGTCAAGTTTCTGTGTCCACTGGAAGCCAAATATCGCAGCCCCGAGATAACACTTTGCCCCGCTCTCCTCCAATCACTGAACGACTTTGCCGTTTTTCCTCCTCAAACTCTGAATCAAGGGGGTCACAAGTTACAAGGACCAAGTGGTATTTGCCTGAGAAGTTATGCTAGAACAGACATTGTTTCGTTTCTTATCATCCAGTTGCAGTTAGAGAAGAATTAAACAGAATGTCCTCCAGTACAAGAACTTTACACCTGACATTTTGAACATCTCATTGAACTTCGCTCTTTGCCTTGCCCGGCAGGATAAATGGAGTAGGTCTAATGCAACACTGATTTTTGCACACATCTTAAAATCTGACACACAAAAAAAAGGCCAGCCACTCAAAGGACAGAATGTCTAAATGCTCACATCAGACTTGCTCTAAACGAAGCCAAAAGCTTCTCTCACCCCCTCCAACTCCACCAAACAGTTTGTTATGACTCAGTGATAAAGATCAGTATCTACTGAAAGATAAGCCAGGACCACCACCAACTTGGGCCTTCAAAGCACGCTGAACTGCATTATACCACAGTGTGAAAGGATATGCCTGTCATGAAGGTGCCAGCTCTTGTCAGAAGGCTGTTCCTCCTATTTTTGCACCAGAGGAGGACTTTCCCATGATCCCCAGGAGCTGTGGGCTGTTAATTGTTTGCTGTACAACACATGATGGATGTGGTCCACAGTTCTGGCATGCACAACCATCAGCTGTATCATGTGTGTGGGTTCAAACACAGATCAACGCACCTGGATAATCCTGAATTGCAGAATCTCCACATAAAAAGTTTTCAACTCATGGTCATTTTTCATGCTTGTGAGCATTTTATTTTTCAGGTGCACAGACTCAAGTAAATACGGGTAAAACTTGCCTAAAAAACAGCACTCAAACATCTTTCCTGACTCTGCAGCGTTTACTGTGCAGGCAGAAATCTGTGTGAGGAAAAGGAGCATAACATCCCTGGAAATTAATTTCCTCACATAAAATAAAAAAATAAAATAAGAAAAAAATATAAAGACTTCTATGTGTACCAGCCCAACCAGCCACCTAAACCAGAAGAACTGCACACAGTACAATAACCTGTTGGTATTTACAATGTTTGACAGCTCCAAAATAAAAAATTTCCCCTCAAGGAAATGACTTAAAATCTGGTAGTGTTAAAATATAAAAATTCTCTCACCTGCGTTATCAAAGTCATTGAATTTGAAAGCACTTTTGCCTTAGTTCCAGATATGAGCAAAAATAACACCACAAAATACATGTGCACGTGGATGTGACACAGTCATTATGGTGCAATTCTATACTATTTACAATTCAAAGTTTAAATATATTTCAGCAGGGATTTAGGGTTTTCTTTGGTAAACAGTGTATTAATGCCAACAGTAAACAGTAATTCTCCTTGTTGAATGAGTCCGTCTTCACAACACACGTTAATTATTAATTATCTTTTATTCTAAATGGTTTAGCTCTTTTAAATTTAGGGGTTGATTATAAGAGATCCTCCTTTATACCAAAGTTAGTAAATTCCTCCAGCTTTTCACAGTCAAACTACATAAGATGTCTGTAGGAAAGAAATGTGCCCTCTCCATCTTCAATGGCAAAATCTGACCTTGATCTCATTTGAGTCTCTGGGAAGGATTAAGCTTGGGACAGAGAAATCCAAAAGGCAAACATTTCTTTTAAGTTCTCAACTGGTAGCAAAATACAAATAGGCACTCAGAGGGGAAAAAAAAAAAGAAGAAAGGGCTAGAGTTTCAAAAACTAAACAAATAATAATTAGAAAAAAATAAAATGCTGAAATTTAATATAAACATTGGATAAAAACATGTTTAAAGCTACAACAGAAGTTTAAAACCATGCAGCAACAACCTTTATCAATCTTATCGGTGAGATGTAAATTAATTGCTGTCTCACTAGTAACAGTAGGTAAGATCACACTAATTCCCAGATATATTTCCATTTACATGGTTCTGTTCTTTGACATCCCATGCTCAGTGTTTCAAAGGGCTCAGCCTTCTAAAGCCACGGGGAGAGTGCTCAGATGATTATTTTACTTTACTCATCATGTCTTAACTACAGGTGAGCCACTTAAAAACCAATGTACTGGATTTTAAGCCTTCCAAACTGATAGTTTATAATTTTTACTTAATAATCTGGACACTAAAAATTTCTCCATTTCTATCCAGGATATTGCATCAGAGGTCTTGTCTGAGGGCAGGTGAGAGGCTTGATTTTAGAGTGGCTGGAGAAGAGGGAGGACCAGAGAGACTTCAGGTCTGTCATCGAGCCTTAATGTAGAAGAAGAAATTATCTGTGTTGCAAAAGGGACAGGAACATGCTTCTGTCACCTTGAAAGCAAGAAGGGAAAGAAGGAGCTGAAGCAGGAGTTCTGGTTTTGGGCTGATCCTGAGGCAGGATGGTTATATGGTCCCTGACACCCGCAGTGTGAGCACAAGGTGGCTGTGACCGATGTGGGTAAGAATTTATATGACCCTCTCAGATGAGCATCTCTTTCAAGGGCCATCCCAAAAGAACTGTGCTATTCCAAGATAAGGGAATACATAACACAATGAGCAAAAACTGTCAGTAAAAATGCCATGAAACCCAACTCGGCTGCTCTGGTGGAAAGCGCAAGCTTCACTGTTATCTGTAAGAAGCACCACCACTCTTGCTATAGTACACAGATTTTGGGATATTTCACACAAGTCACTGCTATTCTAACATTGAATATAAATTTTGGGGTGGACTATGTATTCAGTAATTTTAAGGCATAAGCTTTCATTGAAAATATTTTGCCTACTTGATCCTCAACTGCTGTTGAGGAGCATTACAGCGCAGGGAGCACAAGGATGTGACCAGAATGGCTTTGGCCCTGTGCTGAGGTTTACAAGCAACATCCCTTGGCTCTTTTATGAGCAATTCAGAATTTCTTGGGGTTTTCCAGCTGCTTTTAGATACTGGTTTGACTAAGTCATAACATGGCCTAACCAGCCTCTCTTCCCAGACAGGAACTGGAACACATGGCTTGTGGTTGCGGTAAATTAATAAGGGGGTGAAAAAAAAAAAAAAAGGAAAATAAACAAAAAGGACTTTTCCCATGTGTTTTACAACAGTGCAAATCTATCCACCATCCAGTTCATCTGCAGCATACCATTCTCCTGCCAGTCATTCCTGTGCTCACTTGCTATATGATACAACTCCATTCTCCCCCCACCACAAGTTTTATTTTTAATGAGCTCTCTGAATTTCCAAGGGCCAGATACTGATGATGTAAACTGGTGCCACTCCATTGTAGATTTTGAAATCAGATCCAGATTTGCCTCTAAAATATGTATTTAAATGTATGAGGAATTCCCTGTTTGTAATGCATATAGCCTTAAGCCATAATTATTGTCTCTACTCACGTAAGAACATTTACATAGCCATGTAATAAAAATGCTCAAAAAGAAACATCTTTACAGAAGTATATCACAAATTAGGCCCAAAGATAATAGGGCATTATTAATTCTTAAAATGCATCATTCTTCAAAGGTGAAAGCTAAACTGCAGGATTTCCTGAAACATGTTTTACAACACAAAAAGGCTGTGTTGTATTTTTAAACTACATCCTCCTCACTGCCATCCATTTGTCAGTACAGAAGTTTTTTTATGTGGTGTGGCTGTGAGTTTCTTCACAATTCTCAGTGGAAAATCCCTGGAAAGCCCTTTCTCTTTATTTCCCCAGGCCTGAGGAGTGTGATCAGAACTGACAAATCTCAGAAAATGTTCTGTGAGGAAGCACAGAGACTCTTCTTCATTCTTTGGCAAAGCTCAGGTCAGCCTGTGGTTTGTGTAGTCCGAGAAACCATTTAGGCATCACTCAAAATTACAGTGATCAAGAGTTGCATTTCAGCCTAAAAGGCTGTATAACTAATTTTCCCACAGGCCATGAAACCAAAACTTCAGTTTTAGTGTAGTCTCACCTTTTGCTTTTATACAGCTGATCAACATTTGTAACCAGATGATCTGTTGTCTATCAAAGGATGCAGTTCTAACTCCCTCACTGGGATTTTAAGTAGGTGAAACAAACCATCAGTTTTCCTAAAGCTCACCATTACACATTGGGGAAGTCATTTAACTTGTAAATAAAGGGCCTTGTCGTGGCCCCTTACAATTTCTCTGGCATTGCAGCCCCTTTGGATGCCCAAGTCTGCATGTTCTCAGAAATCTCCTCTAGGCAAAGTATGAGATCAGGCTCTGGGACTCAATCCAAAAGTTCACTGAAACCCATGGAAATAATCCCACTCGTTCACTGCAGTTAGCATGGGAAACCAAATGTCTCTGAATGCACCTGAAGTATATCCACAGTCAAGCACTTAATCTCCACATACAGAGCTTAAAACCATAGGTGTTCTTTTATTCATATTCTGTGCATTTATCACACCATCACAAGACCCACTCCTTGTCCAAGACGTGACTTAAGCAGATGATAATTGTTGGCAGTAAAAACATGTATTATGGTCATGCCCAAAATTCATGTTAGTTATGCCAAGCATTACATATAATTAATTTGTGATGTGTAATTTGTCCCATAGACTATCGTGTCTCCTCCTCAACTGCCCTTCAGTGCTGCACCACCACTGAAAATGGTTATTGTTGACAGGTTTATAACACACAAAGGCCAGCCCAGACCTAGACCAGTCATTTACTACAGATCCTGCACTCAGACTTTACGAATTATTAGAAAATAATGCTTAATAAACCCATTTGAAGGGAAATGAATGAAAAAACTTGCTTTTGGTAAGCTGTGACTTATGCAATTGTTGCATGACTTCAAATGGACTCCCACCAGCTTCTCACACCTCCTTGTGCTTTACCAGCAATCTGTTCTGTGCAGCCATTTGGCAGAGTCATTTCGGAGCCCAAAGGCAATGTGTGCTCAGCAATGGACACTTATTATGGCCCCTAAGGCAAAAAAATAAAGGTAAAAAAATGGCTAAAAATAATGAAAACAAAATTATGTTAATGATGTAAATATGGAGGCTTCTAAAAGTTAAGCTGTGATGTTTAATTTATTCCTGGGAACCAAAGGTAGGATAGTTGTCTATGCAGGTAGGTGACCAAAAGGAGTCAAATCTCTCTTGGTTGGAAGTACCTGGGTTTGTCATAATCCAGAATGTTAACATGAGTATTGGGATGGTTATTAAACCTCACAGCTTTAAGTTTAATCCAGAAAATAACTGCAGCAGAAAAAAAAAATTAAAAAGTCTGAGCCTAAATTCTGTACCCAGTATCACAAATGATCAGGCAAATGGGCCCCCTCCTTCCCTATAAATATGCTGCCCTACTTTTGTGAAATATATGATTAGCTTGCACAAGTAAATGTGTAAAACCAGAATAATAATAAAAAAATAATAAGGCAAAAAGATAGGGAAGTCTCCTTTCTGAAAAGACCATTTTTTGGCCTTTGGATTTTGTTCTGCAATTAGCACATGCATTTATAAAACCCTTCTTTTTAGCTTTATACTATTCACTGCAACAGGAAATACAAGTCAGATCTAGAAGATACCTATGCAGTGAGGTAAAAAAAGTGATCTAAGAACATTAACCTAAATTTCTAATGTAGATATTTTTAAAACTGTTATTGAGAGGCTGTTCCTTTCTTCTTTTGCCCTCCCAAATTTTAACTATGGGCTGCAATGAAAGCAAAAAAACATGCTAAGGAATTATGAATCTTTCATTGGGGCACAAAATAAGGTACTTACAGGTACACGGATACCTTCAGATGCCTCATGAATGAGATGGTTAAATTGCTACTGGCTCCAAATTCAGTGATTTATGGTAATGGGAAACTATACAATATGCTCTTGAAATGCAGTTTGAAATGATTGATAAAGCTTTAGTCTGACTGAACACATACAGTAGATAGATTAAGTGTCTGGCTTATCTGTCTGGTCCTGGGTGTTCATCAGTCAACCTCACTAACAAGCTAAAACTCAGGATTGTGGTCAGCAAGTTCATATTCATCTGAAAATATGGGGTCTGCAGAGAGCTCTTTCACACAAAGAGAGCACACTGAATCTGTTTAATGCTTGCTTACCCCTACTAATGCTCTCCAGCCAGGAAAGGAAAGAACTGCAGACTTGAGAAGCAAGTTCACCCCTTGCATTTACTTTCCCCCTTCATTACTTTTTAACATCACTTTAAGTAACAACTGCTGAAACCCATTAACAAACTCATTTTATGGTGCCAGAAATCTCAATAGCTCATAAAATTGCATTATGAACCATGTTAAATTTTGCACAAGTCAAATGTGATTTAATAGCTTTTAATCCAAACACTGGATTTCTGTGTGACTCGGTGCCTTCCAGCTTGGTGCACAAAACAGCTTCAAAGAAAAGACTCAGCTCATAAAGGTGAGGTGGGGTAAGAAATGTGTGGTGTAGAAGATGTAGGTACAAACTCCCACTGATGTAAAGCAGTGTAATGCCACAGCTCTCACCAAATCCCAGCTGCCATAGCCAAGGTGTTCAAGGGAATATATCTAAAATTAGTGGCTTCATCAATAATCCTAATTTCACTAATTTAAAGGGTGTGATATCAATATTTTCACAGGCCAAACGAGATTTAAGGTGGATTCCAGGCTAAAATGTAAAAATGTAAAGAATGTCCTATGGACCACATGAAGAATTCAGCACAAGATGAGCCTATTCTGAAAGATCAGCTTCCTCCCCTGCCACCATTCACCATTTTGGGGGGGATTTGAAGGAAAAAAAAAAAAAAAAAAGGATCAATGAAGTCCAAACCTCTTTGCTGTTAATCCCTGCTGAGCTTCAAACAAGCCTGTGGAAGGACAAGACCTGAGAAGGTATTCGCAATAAAAGAGGCAATGGACACAAAAGTATATGCTGCTAATTAAAAACGTAAAATTATATCACAATGACTTTAAATGAGAATGATCTCAGTCTAATCACATAATACTTTCTTTTGTGCTCTAGGTCACGCCGTCACTCAGATGCAGCATTCAGGAAGCACATTTCATTAGACTAAATAAAGCTTCAATCATGTGTAAAATTTCCAACTTGAATAGGCAGCCATCATATCATTCATCAGTCTAGATGTATTTAATGGGTGTAATTTCTTCCTCATATTTCTGTGTTGATTGTTTCATTTCCATTATAGAAATCTTTCAAGATTGCTCTTTTTGCAGTTCTTTTTGGACAGGATAAATAATGCTTTTTAAGATGTTTCCCGAATACATACCTCTTTTTGTTTGTGAAAAAAAAATGGGTGATTGAGATAAAATTTAAGCCAAGACACAGAGAGAAACAACAAACCCCAAACATAACACACACCTTCCCTCAGAGGACTCGGATGATATTACCCGTACTTGCACGTCTTGCAATAAATAATTATGCTTAATCAAAAACAAATTGAGCAGTCTTGTTCAAACACAGCAGCCCCCCGTGGATGCTGACACTGTTTCTACAGATGAATGCAAAGGGATTATGTTTAACATATGACTTTAAAGCAAAACACCACACAAGAGCCCCTCTCCATCCCTTGCTTCCTCCTTCCCCCTTTTTCACCCTGATATCTATGCATAGATAAAACACTTAAATAAAACCCTTTGCCTTTCAAATTTCAAGTGAAAAGCATGAATTAATAATTCAGGAAAGATTTGCAAGCTCATCAGAAACCAGAGCACACACTGTATCCTTCCAGTACTAAGTTAGTCTCCCAGCTTAATCTTGAAAACATTTTCTCCTAGACCCTTAATTTGGATGCACAGTTATCTTGCTCATCAGAGGCAAAATTAGCACAACCTAAGCACAGTTCTGGGCTCCACACATAGGCAAATTTTCCACATCAACAATATAACTGTGGTTTTCTCTCTTACCCTCTTCCCCCTGCTCTGCCACACTTCTCTCCTTTTTTTATTCCTCCCCCACCTTTATTCCTTTCTCTGCCTCCACAAAAGACAGAAAAGCAAAAAAAACATCACATTGAGACTGGACTAGACAGCCAGGCTAAGCTTCACCTCCTCTGATCAGCCTAAACCTTTCCCAGTTCTGCTCCTTTTATCTCCCCTCCTCTTTATGAACATTTCATCCATCTGTTGTTTCTCCTGTGACCTGGGCCCCAGGCCTGTAATGGGATCTGTGCTGGCACATCAGGCTCAGCACAATCCAACACCAACTTCCACTTTAGAACCCTTGAGCCTAACTGGGTCCCAAAACCCTGCACGCTCATCCTTATTAGCAGCACAAGCAAGTTACTGGATGAAAACACAAAAAACTTTACATTTACCTTTTCTGAGCATTGAATGCAGTTCAGAATCCCAGATTAAGCAGAGAATGAGAGATTTATCCATCAGGCTACTCCAGCTGCAGCTATAGTAGTTTCCTATGAAGCCCATGGAGCAGAGTCCTGAAAAAAAAAATAAAAACCAGTAAAAATATTGACTTAGTAATATCTTTTGGTCATGACTTTCATTGAATACTAATTATTTTGGATGTCATGATTATTTTTGAGGGTTGGGACACTATGGGAGGAGAATAACTGGCAGAGGCATAGAAAAAAAGCCTCAAGAGGCCTTGATTCTCTCCTCATGATGGAGATGGAAAGCTGACAGGTTTAGTTTCAAAAAGAAAAAACGTGCAACTAAGGCTGTTACTTGGTTGCAGCAGAAACCAGAAGAAATTCCACTGCAGATGCTCATGACCTGAATGAGCATAAAAAAATCATATGGAAAACTCTAAGGACCATCTTTCTGGCCACGGCAGATAGCTACAGTTCAGATAATTTTGTGATAACTCAGCCACTCATCATTTTGATGCACAATCTAATTTTCATTCAAACCAGTGGTAATATTTTCGTGGTGGATGGCAATTGAATAACTTTGTCCAACACCCAGAAGGAAAGTGAAAAGCCAGAATCCTTCTCGAAGGACCGTAGGAAGACTGGAACCACTTTTCAACTCTGCCAAAAGCTTCCTCTGTGACCTCCTGCCAACTTTTAATTCCCTCTGACCAAGAAGCTCCAATATATTTTAAACACCTAATGAACTTTATAGGCCAATACCTCAGTGGCATAATTCCCATTAAAAAGAAAAAGAAAAAAAGAGAAAAAAGCAGCACTGACTGGGAATCTTTGCAGTGCAAGAACTGTTAAATAGTGAGAATAGGTATAAAACTTCCCTCATCCACAATACATGGCACAAGAATGATTTTAAATTAATCAACTTCATATTGTGATTCTCTGATAAGAGTTCTTAATGTGAAAAGAAATCCCTATGTTTCATAGGAGAGATGCTCGTGCTGTTGTGGATAAAGAAAAACAGAGGAAAACTTGCCCTGCAAAGGGGAATTTGCATCTCCTAAATCCATTATAGGGTCACTCTCCAGGTTCTTATGTGTGACTGGAGCATTTAAACTCAGCTGAGATCAACTGTAGCCTGACAGGTACACAGGATTTCTTGCACTAGGTATCTCAGCACCTTCAATCTTGGAATCTTTAGACTCCAAGTCATCACAAGCTTTGAAAAATATACTTTTCTCCTGTGTTTCCACTGCCTTTAGTGTCCGTGAAGGCATCTGAAAGTTCTCATCCAGATTCCACCCTGGAATTAAGCCAAGGCAGAGGGTTTAGGAGTCAAGACCAGGACTTGATCTCGGCATTACATGGACATTCCAGAAGGGAATGCACAGGGTTAGAGAATTTCTCTCTCAGAAAGAGCTGCCCTCCTCCTTAACTCAACATGTATTAATATTTTACTCCTATGAGCTTGGTTTGGGGGGTTTTTTAGCATTTCCAGACCCCACTCATATCTGAGACCTTGCTGCCTTTGGACAACCATAGAGATTTAGGAACTGAATTTAGAGATGCAGCTTTCCAGCTTGGGCCTATCAGAGAGATACTGATGTCTTTTCAGGTCAATGTCTGCAGAGCACACAGCCATTTCCCAAAGGCCAACAAGAACGTTGTCATTTGCTTCGGCGGGCACAGGATCAAAATCCAGCCCGACCAGGGACGTATTTCCCAAAACGTTCCACCCGATAAAAATATTTCCACTCTCTAAGGGGAGTCAGGAATGAGAATGCTACAGAGGAGTTCATAAACACAGCCCCAGTAAAAAAAGAGCTCTGCTTCAGACCCAGCTTCAAATTCCCAGCTCATCTGTTTCTCTCGTTACGCAAGGCGGATACAAAACAGTTCTGCTTGTCCTGAGCTGAAAGGGTTAATAGGAGGCTGGAAGTTATTTACAGTTAATAGCAGTGGAAAAATTGCAGAGCAGCTTGGTCCAGCATCTAATCACAAAAATAGTTACTTGTAAAGAGACTTGAGGGCAGAGACTCTGAGGGCCCTTCACGTATTTGACGCTTTTCCCTTCAAGAAATAGCAAAAAATGCCAGTAAACCCAACAGTTTGGGGTAAAGTTTTTCCATAGTTCTCTGGTGACCTTGACAATAAGGGAGTCAATAACTGGTCATTATAAAAAGGGAAAAAAAAAAAAATTGGCCCAACCTATCACCAGTTCATCAACTGTGGTATTTCCAGTTTTTTGACCAGCATATTTAGCAAGAAAAGATTTCAGTTTATTTTAAGCACACAAAGACACTGGAGAGAGTAGCAGGACACAGATTAACAGTATTGCTTTGAAATCCTGATGGTCACCTTTAAAAATAAATATCAGGAGATCATATAGAGCTACACATAAGCTACATTTCTTGGCTCTGCTACAGGAAAAAAATTACTCAAAATTCAAATCAGCGGCTGCAAGAGTAGTTTCACTGAGCAACTGATGCTACTTTTAAGCATCTGAGAAACTCTTGCATAGGTCAAAAAAAAAAAAACCAAAACAACAAAGCAGCTTCACCTTCACTGAAAAACAACACTAAAAATCAGGTGACCTTAAGAACCCTGGTTTAGAATCACATTTCTGCAGTGCCTAAAGCTTCAGCTACAGCACTGGTATAAAAGGATCTGAGTATGCTCAGCAGAATCAATTCAGAGTGTGCTATTAACTCCAGTGCATGTTGGATGCAGTGTTAAATCAACTCTTTGAAGGTATTTCTGTATCTATTTCCCATTGAAATCAACAGTTCAGGCTTTTATCTTTTACAGCAGCTCAGAGCAAGACATGAAAGGATAAAAAGCCTAATTCAAAGGCCTGGTTTCTAGAGGTGCTGTTATCGAGCAACCACCTATCACTGTTTGAGATCCCTGATCTTTATTTCTGTCAGGTTAAAATATTCAGAGATTGAACCAGAGGGCAGCAAACTAAGCTAAGGGCCATCATCTCTTACCTGAAATGACTCCTGCTGCTGCTGCAGCATTCCCAGACAGAAAGAGAAACACAACACACTATTTGATCTGACAGCAGCAGATAGAGCTCTGCCACTGAGAGTATCAGATGCAACTAATAACTCAAAGCATTTATCCACTTGACATCCCTGCCTCTCAGTGGACATTTGCATGGTCCCTTTGTGTCGTCTGAGACATTTCATTGCAATAATCACAACTGTGAGGCAGCAGAACAAGTGGGACTGGTTTTAAACTGACAGAGATCGGGTTTAAATAACATATAAGGAAGAAATTCTTTATTGTGAGGGTGGTGAAGCACTGGCACAGGTTGCCCAGAGAAACTGTGGCTGGAAGTGGAACACTTCTCCGCCTCTGGAAGTGTTCCAGGCCAGGTTGGACTGGACTTAAAGCAACCCGGTCTAGTGGAAGATGCCCCTGCCCATAGCAGATGGTCTTTAAAGTCCCTTCCAACACAAACCATTCCATCATTAGTCATTGCCAAAATACAGGTCGTGTCCAAAGAGCAGTGTAGTTTCCCAACACAGAGACAAGATGTCCACAACCACTTATACCCAGTGGTTGACAGAAATACTACAGAGCTGCCACATTTTGGCAGTTCCAAAACATCTGACTATGTAATTAACAAATGGGAGGGTGCTTTCCATCCTCTTTTGATTGTTTTTGTTTTCCTTGTTATCAAATAGTTCGGAGGAAGTTGGTTTATGAAAGAGAACTAGGGTACGCCATTCTCTGAAAAATTCCCACTGGTCTAACTTCAAGGCTAATAAAAATGCTTTATTGTTTCTTCTACTGATCCTCCTGACTTGTCAGCAACCCCCCAGGGCACAGTTAGTGCAACAAATTCAACTTGGAGTGCCTGGTGTCTCATACACAGCTCTAGTTAGGAAGCAGCTTCCTGTTACAAAAGAATGCTCCTGTCAAATAGCTGCCTTTTTTTTTTTCTTTTCCCCCAGTTTTTCATTTCTCACCTGTTCTTGTCCATGTTTACAGAGAGACCTCAGGATGATGATGCTTATTTTTCCACTATACAATTTTTGCCAAGTGTCCAAAATAAGAATTCCATGGTATAGAGAAAAAAAAGTAGACAGCTGGTTCCCACTGCTGTTTCCCATCTCTGGTTGCACGCAAAGCATCACCTCTCAAAACTCTCCTGCATGGTTCAGATGGAGATATAAACTTGACTATAATCTATATATTCTAGAGGGAATTATTAGACAAAGAAATGCTAAAAATGCAGCAAATAGAGACTAAAGCCCAAAACAGTAAAAGAAATATATTATTTAATGTATTTGGGCTTTTATCACCTTCAGCTATTTTACGAGAAGCAGAACAATACATATTTAATGTCTGACATAGTGCAAAAATTATGATCGAGGGCTCATGCAGATACTGAAGCACAGGCAAGCAGAGCCCTGTTATATCCCTATAAAGCAGGCACTCCCTCAAATGAGGAAAACAGCACAGAACACAGGAAGGCTTCTGCCTCCTGAAGTCAGCAATCTTCTATGCCACAGGTAGTCCTTTTAATTTCCCTTCAGGTGGAGTAGGGAAACCCTAACACATTTTTGAGACGAGTTCACTGAGTTCAGTGGGAGGTTTCCACTAACTGCAGAGAGGTTTGGAACACACTCTGAGTAAATAAGGATGGCAGAATGGCAGAAAAACCCCAAATGTACTATTTAAAGCTAAGAAAAAAATCCACTGTGTTTCAATACATCTGAAAAAAAAAATCAAACTCATCTTTGTGAAACAGGCTAAAAGAAATTTTGCTCTTACTTGTACACTTATCTAGAATGGTTTTTAATATTTCTTAAACTGCTATACAACCGCTAGGGATGTGGAATAAGAGGTAATAACAATATTTCTACTTTCAAGACTCTCAACATAATTCTGGCCTGACTGAAGTCAACAGAAGCTTTACATTGATTTCTATGAAACCCGAATTTCAACCCCTGAGAAGAAACTGCAACCCCCATCTAAAAGCAAAAATCTGTCAAGAAAACTGGCACAAAAACATAACCAAACAAAGTACACAAGGGATTTCAAATGAGATTAGAAGCATTGTTTTGACCTTGTGGCTTTCAGAGGGATGTGAGAAAAACACAGTAAGAGCACAAGAGGCCTTTGCAAACCGGGCAGCCGAGACAGGCAGTTTAAAGGAATTGGAAAAGAAAGTCTAAACGGAAATGGAGTGAAAGGAAAATACAACTCCATCTAGGGTGAAAGGAATGAAGACCAATAATCATCAGGATTCAGTTTTGTTTCTGTGGTAGGTGCTCTGAAATCCATGTTGGAGGAGCAGACAGAAAGGTCACGGAAGTCAGAATTATTATATGAGAAAGGAAGCTGGGAACAATGGGCTCAGAGAAGTCATGACAACTGAAGGATTGGTGGTCTTCACCGGGAAAGAATGGGTGGCCTTTATTGATGGGGTCTTTCTATGGAGATGAATTACTGTGTGCAATATCTATACAGACCAGAAGTGCACTGGTGACAGACTCGCTGAGTTATTTGCTGTGGATAAACTACCTAAGTATTCTTTCCTGATTTTGATTTTGAGCAAGTCTAATTGCTGCTGTAATATGTCTTACAAACCCCAGCCCAAGGAAGCAGACACAAATGGCTCTTAACTGCAGCCATGTAAGTCTCTTCAGCCCCCGTGGGACTGTGCATGTGCTTAAACTGAGCACAGCGTTATGTTTCACAAAGAACAAGATCCACTGACTAATCACGTGAGCAAAGAAGTCACATGAAAGGCACACAGAGCAGCAGAGTTTCACAAAGAAGACTTAGATGTCTTCTGTCAATTCTTCTGCAGCACTGGCCACTGCTCTGGGACTTTGTTTCCCTTCCTACACCATTCTTTTTCTACTCCGTTTACTAAGGTTTTCAGTTCTTTAGAGCAATGTGTCTTTCCTCCTGCGTCTGTATTTCACCTACAAAGGAGGCTTCATGAACTATAATCATTAATTGCTATTTTCTAAATTACAAGTTATTAATGATTTGTAGCTTGTGACTGATCCATTTTATTCAGGAAAAGTAAACCAAAACAAGAAGTAAAGAGCGAATGAAGAAGAGAGAATAAGGTATTGTTGAATTCTTTGCCTTGTACTAATTGAGTTGTTCATGTGAAGATGCTCCTCCAGCAGCAGTGAGCCAAATCTCCCGTGCCCATTTTCACCAGAACAACTGAGGCACACAGGCACAAAAAGGGCTGAAACATTTGCAGTGAAAATCAGAGGTGCAGTTGCATAAAAAATTCCCCTTGCAACTGAGAATCAAGGAGGTGGGATCCTCTAATACTTGCTTACTACAGGTTTAGCACATGAAAGTCCAGGTCATGGGTGGGAAAATGTGCTACTTTCAATCTTCTGCTCAAAACAAAGCTGGTCATTGCAACGGCCAAAAAAAAAAAAAAAAAAGCACACAAGGACTGGGAGGTTTCTTTTAGAGGGGATATTTTGCAGGACAAAGCTGTGGGAATCTGTGGGTGTGTAGTATGCTGAGGTTTGAACTTGGGAACTGTGAATGCAATCTCGACATCCAAGACTAGCAATGTGCAGAAGGAGCCAACGCCACAGACCACCTCATCTCGGAAAAGTCCGAGTCGGAGCTGTCGCCCACAGCAATATAATCCATCTGTATGCCAGGAGATCTCTCAGTTCTCAGTCTGGCTGATGGGCAGGCATATGATTATCTGTCCCATTATCCATATGGACCCATTCAGTATCTTTCTATCCCTCCTGCGACTTTGAATACATGATTAGCAATATGACAAGTGCTCTTTTTCCCTCCCAGCAACCCCCTCTTTTTATTTTTTTTTTTTCTTCTGGTCAGGAAATGCCAGCCCTTGTATCTCAGAGAAAATGAATGGGAAATTTGCAAATTCCTGCAAACACCCACAAACTTTCTCATGATCTCTTGTTACTCTTCAATGGATGGTCCTTTGCAACTCCAAGAAGCCTGGGCTGCTGAGTACAACAACCATATTGTGCCAGCCTCTGAAATGTGCGGGTGTTTCACAAGGCAAATGCCCACAATACCTGGAGCTGGGCAAACACACAAACAGTTTAGTCTTAACAGAGAAAATCTGTCATTTTTCTTTTTCTTTCCTTTCTTTCTTTTTTTTTTTTTTTTTTTTTTTAAAGCAACCAACACATCACAAACACAAATCTGTTGAGCATTAGCTTTTCAGGGTAGTCCTTGTTAAAGCACAGGCTAATCCAGGCTTGCCAGTCCTTTTAGAGGGTCCCGCTGGAGGTTTTCTGGAGTGCTGAGCATGCACTCCTTAGCATCAGGTCTCCAGCAACTCCTAAAAATAGCATCGTCGAGCCCTCTCACACTTGGCACCAAGGAAACTTAAATTGTAACACTGTGGACGAGCACTGAGATGCAGTTTCATCCAGTGGCTCAAACATCAATCCCGCAGCTCCCAACTCAGCCAAGAGCCCCTTGGAGAAAGACAACATGTCTTGACTGGAACACAGGAGCACAGATGAAACCACAGTGGGGAAATCTCACAGTGGATTTCATCTGCAAGTTCCTGAAAGTATCTAAGTTACTGGAAAATAGCATCTAACAGATTAGCACGCCTGTTCAAGGGAACCAGGTAAAAAACAATCAAATCAGTCCTTTTGGGACAACCCAAACTCCCACAAACCCTCAGCCAGATGACCCCAAGATGCCCTTACAGACTCATCAGCAATTCAGCAGCAGCCAGAACAAGAAGGAAAATGGGGCCTTATTAGAGACCAGCCAAAGCAAAACAAACCAAAGACTTGGTTGCCACTGCCAAAAACCTGCTTTCACAAGTCAGGAATCCTGATCATGCAGCTGCCTCACTTGCCCCTCATTTGCCCACACCCGCTGAGTTAACAAACGAACCTATTAGAAGGCATGAATTTCTATTTTATTTGCCAGGGGGGAAGATGGTAACAAAAGGAGGCTGTGAGTGAATGAATATGCCAATGCTCCTTTTGGGTTTACTGGCATGTCATTATATTGCAAAAAATAGAACTTGAATTTTAAAATAAACAGAGCATAATATGGAGGTCTCTGTGTAAACAAAGGACTGTGCATGTGGTAGTATGATACAAAATTTCATGATCAAGAAATTTCTCATTCAGCTTGTCCAACCAGCCAGAACAAACTTGCAGTCGGTAGACTTTAATTATAATTGCATCTAATTGATTCTTTTTCCTTTTTTTTTTTTAAATCTGTGGTATTGTGGTGCTGCATCAACAGTAGCTCTTGACACAGGAATGCACATTAGGGACTGCAGGGTCAGAAACAGAAAGAACCATATGAGTAACCATCTCAAACCCACTATGTTGGTTACTCACTATTTACCTCCATTAGAAATGTTCAGAGACATCAGCAAACTGAGGTCTGAAACTGAAGAGGCAGCTCTGTCCTGCCTTTGAGGGAAGCCCCTGTCCATATGCAAGGAACACTCAGGAAAACCAGGCCCCATCACCTACAAGGGGAGCTGAGTCATGAGTTTTTAAATTGCTGGTAACACAGAGTCAAGCAGTGTTGGCCATGGGCAGATATTCATACAATTCTCTTGGTAAAGTCATCAGCAGGAAGAGAGGCACCTCCAGGCTTACATGACAAATAAACCGGGATTTAAAAAAAAAGTCTAAAACTGAAAATGTGGGCACCAGTCAGAAGTTCATATCCTTTTCTAAAGCAATCTCTGCATGACTTATTCAAGTCAGTACAGAGTCCCTGTGACAGTTCAAAATTATATCCATATTGCTTGACTCAGCCCTAGAAGTATTCTTCTTCCCTTAGGCACACTGGCTAACATGTCCAGCAAGAGATAAAGGAATTCAGATACTAAACCACCTTTTCAAAGGATTTTGGCAAAACATTGCATTAAAAAATGGGATAGAGGTTCTTAATTCACTTAGACATTTTTGGAAAAAAAACCCGAACAACAGAGGGTTAAGAAGGATCATGCTACCAATACTCTTATGCTTTTTTGCATATATTTAAAGCTTGCTATCTGCATGTGCTGAGTCAGTGTCTTGATCTCTGTGTGTATGAAGAAACACTCAGAATTCACACACCCTGTGTTTCTGTCTGGCCTTGTTAACTTGGCCCCGAATCAGTTAATGCTGCCTTTTTTAGGAGAGTTTACTAAAAGCCCATGAAAAACAATAGACATTGAGAATCTGATTTTGGCTTCCTCAAATGGCACTATAAAAAAAACCCCAAAACACCACGACTCTCAACAAAGATGTCAGTGACTCAACAGCTCTCAGTAACCACTGCAAAATAAACATTAGGCAGTAATTGCTATGTAGGGCTTGAGCATCTGCTAAGAGGAACCATATTTTTATTGAGCTATGATTCTAACAAAGTAATCACTCCCCAGCAGAACTATGGCTAAAGGGCAATATTCCAAATGTGGAGTGTGCTGATATACAGCAGTGCCCCCTCATACACCAAACACACTGTCCTTCACTACAGAAATCACAGGAGGGTTTTGTTTTGAAAGAAGGACGTTTGACAAGAAAGGATATTTTTTAAATCAACAGTTTTCCAGTCACTTGTGTGGTATCATGTCCCCCAAAGCACTGTGCTGGCAAATGGCTCTGAGGGTACCTTTGCCTGTGGGTTTGGCCCACAGTGGGGACATGCTGCCCAGTGCCAAACCAGTACTGGAAGTCCACACACTGAAAACGCCTCTCAGCAGGAATTATCAGCCAGGATGCATCCATAAATGTACTCAGCCTGTGCTCATGTGGTCTGGTGAGATATCTCTGTGCCACTCTCTGCACTGCCTCCCACTCAGTGGGGATTTGGAGCAAACCCAACTTAACCCGTGTCCTGCCCATCATCTTTGAACCAAACACTCATTCCTGGGAAAATCCGCTCTGTTTGGGAACTCAGGCCCCTAAAAGAAAGCTCCTTTTGATGGTAAAGCTACGGTAAACTGGAGGAGTGTTTGCTCTCTGCCATAATCTCGGATAATAGAGCCAGTTTTCTAAACAGAGCTGAGCTTTGGGAATCAGCTATTCCTGTCAGACCCAGATTCCTCGCAGCAAGAATGCTTGCAATCCGTGCGACTCTCTGTCCCAGGACAGTATGGCTGTGTAAACAGAAGACTACAGTGGGATTATACCGAAACTTCACATCATACTCTCACAGCAAGACCAGCCTCCACAGCCCTGGCTCTCTATTTTTACCTGTTGTAGGACAGGACAGGGTTATGTGGAAAATCCATCTGGAAGAGAGAGAAATCATTTACTACCCCCTGCACGACAGGGGAAAGAGTGGAAGCCTAAACCAGGTTATATTAAACAGTGTGTTTTCTTATTTTTATAGTGCATTGTGTACAAGTGGACACATCCAGGTGCTAAGCCAAGTCTGAAAAGCTGCTCAAGTTTTTGCACACCCGTTGGAGTACCCAGAGGAGTGCAGGCTGACTTTCGGAAATGCTGAGAACTCTCAGATCCTGCTGGAGCACAAAGGCAGAGCCACTAATACCCAGGCTGAAAAAGCGACTACTGAAAACCATGTCTCTGCACAATTAGACTCCTAAGTGTCTTAGAAAAATCTGCTTCATGGTGCCAAAAGTGCTTAAGCACTTGTTTTTGCAAATGTAGTGACAGAAGTGTAGTGTTTACAAAATTGTACTAACAACATCAGCACTAAATTTTAAAGACAGTAGCTTACAGTCTGCTCTGTTTCTTTCATACATACAATTTAAAAGATAAAATTATTTTTCTAGCATAAACATAAATAAATATTACTCTGTTTGATATCTTCTCTCCAACCACACCTCTGACTAAATAATACTTGGATACATCAATTCCAATTAGGAGTACCAAATTCTTTTCTGGACTTTCAATCTAGAACAAAACCAGTTTACCGTGAACATGAGGGTTTTTTAGGGCTGGCTATAAAATATCATTTGGAGCATATTCTAGAGAGAAAACCAGTTGAACCTGACAAATGCAGCTGATAGAGGAAATAGGAGCTGACTGAGGAGAACTGCTGCAGCTTTTAATACCACTTTATCAGTTGTGACACAAGCAATTTCTGTTGTGGAGTGATCCTTATAATTCCTCTCAGATGTTGATAAATCCAAGTGGCTGGAGAACTAAAAGTCCTGATGCAAAGTCCCTTAAAGAAAAAGGCTTTAGAGAGTGACTTAATAAAAATCCCCATCCCAAGCTGTCTGGCAGCTGAAAGAACAGAGAGGAGAGACTCTGAAGGGCAGTTAAGCAGCCAATTTCATTGAAATTCCAAGGATTTTGATCCTTGCACCCCCCTCCTCTATAACACTGAAAGACCTCCTTGTACCTATTAAAATGTCATGAAGAAAAAAAAAGCTTTTGGATGAAATCTGGCTTGTGTGGAATAAGATACCATATAAACACACAGGAAGGAGGTAGCCCTTTCCCTGCAAAGTTTACAACATAACTGGAAACAGCGGAGCTGGATATGGCACAAGGAAACAGGGAGGAGAGATTGGCCATTGGGAAGAACCAAGTCACTCCAGCAAAGGGCTCAGCAAGTTGCCAGAGCATGAAATCCCCACATTTCACCTGAGAGGAGCAAATCACAGCTCGACAAAAACAAACCAGCCTTTAACCTCTCCAGTCTTTTAACCTTTCCATAAAGTGTGCTTGTTTTCCTGTAGGAACAATGGCCTTATTGTTTGACTTAAAATACAGTACGTGACCTGTGATGTTAGGAAATGAATGAATTGTTGTGTTGTCAACAGTCAGAGGGTTTTTTTCCATGCCTCCCTATATCTAGGAATTTCTTTCCATGTACTTCAGTTTTAAGGAAAACATGACACTTGTGAGAAGGCCACTGATGCCTCAAGTGAACAAGTTGCACTAGTGAAATTACGACATGAGTTTTGAGTAATTCAGAAACTCCTTATCTCAGCCCACTTTACAAAGGAATCCCCCACAAATTTAGGCATGTAACATTAATTTTCAAGAGTTTACATTGCCCAGAAACTCTCATTTCAGACACAAAACCTGTCTGCTTATTAAAATGCCAAAATAGAAGCAGAGCTCTTCCAAACATCTGGCCAGACTGTGGGTATGTGACTCAGGATGACTGCATGAGAAAACACAGGGTAGGTAAGAGAGTAACAAAAGATTAGGAAGAAAAATTCAGACATTCATTCAACATTAGACATGAAGTCCATCTTCAAACACTCATTGCTTTACTAGAAGTTCATTTAAAATTGGAAAATGTCCAAAACAGTTATGGCAAAGATGAAGATAAAGCAGAATTTTTACATAGAGCAGAGAAGGTACCCAAAGCATCTGTCTTCTCAAGAACAAGAGATGACAACAAACCAATTAAAAAAAAACAACTTTGGAAAAAGATCCTTGGAGTTCAAAGAATTTTTTAAAAAGAGATTCATAAACAATATGAAAAATCCCTTTAACAATTCCACAGCATTCACTAGATAAGAACACTTCCATCAGCTCAGGAAAGGAAAGGTTCTCACTTTTGTGAGACCCACTGGACATTGAATGGACCTGTGAACATACATTTATCTAAAAGAAATATTTACCCATGGTGGACTTGATCCTGAATGAAAGGACAGGTCTGGAAGGTACAAATATAAATGGACCTGCCTGGGCCCAAGCACTGTGTGACAAAGCTGATTTCAGACCTCATTACCCATTTTAGCCAACAGCATCATAGCCTGAACCAGCTCTCATTTTATTATATATTGCTTTGAGAGAGTTTAAATTTAGGACAGGAACCTTTTTTAGCTGGTTTTGATCAGCAGTCTCCCCTCAGTCACTGCTTCCATGAGCCCCTGGGAAATGACCAAAAATACTCAACTGATTGCTCTTTTGTGGATTATGCTTGTGTATCATAAATGTGAAAGGGATACCACTCCAATGATATAATGCATATTTTAATCACAGGGTAAGGAATTACTACCCTACAGCTCTGAGATTTTAACCTACAAAATTCTATGAGAGTCCCCCAGGGGTAGGCAAAGAAGTATAAGGCACCCTTAAGAGGTTACCTTCAAAAAACGATTATGAATATATCTGAAATTTAATAGAAATAGGAATAACCTAAAGAGAAAATAGAGAATATCAAAAGAGAAGAGGAATAAATAAGGACTCCTGTAAGCTAACAAGAATGACATTTCCATGTTTTTCATCAAAACAAAATGAAAGAAAAGGAAGGGGGGGAAGAAATCGTTCCACATAATGCAACAGCTCCCTCAGATAATGTAAACTGGCGCCAGCTCATTGAAGTCAATGGAGCTGCAGTGATATGTACCAGCTGAGGATGGGGCTCTGAATCTGTAGGCATTTTGGCACAATGCCAGCCCCTGTCTGCCTACAGAACTAGTATTGTGTATGTAAACACTGTCTGATTCTCTAAAAAAAAAAAAATCATAATTTTTGATAAAAATGCGTTATAGTGCTGGTGAATTTGTCATGGAAAACAAATCTCGGGCTTCCTGTGCAGATCCTTGCAGTCCTGGGTGTGCTCTGGTTTTGCTCACCAAATTCTACAAACTCAAAGGATGGCTCACTCAAAGCACAAATCAGAACAGAGCCCAAAGGAACAACCGCTTCCTTTGTCCCAAATAAGGATATTTTAAGATTTCGTACTAATGTTGTTGTGTGAAGGTTAAATGGGGTGTTAGGAACTAAAGGGAGATGGTTAAGCTGCACCCCACTAAGAACCACCAGGACTTTCAGATCTCCCCCTCCACTTCTAATCATGATTTTCTGTCCTCACACCAATATTTTACTGGTTTTCCTAGATCAACCTTCCCTGCAGTGAATAAGAGAAGGCTTTGTGCACATCACGCCAGCTTTCTGCACCTGTTTTGGGAAGGCCCAGACCCACTTCATCCCTTTTAAAAAACCTGCATTGACACTGTGGGTTTCCACGTTTTCCTCTGGTGTGTTACATTATATATCTTGCCTACCAACCTGCAGTTCAGGATATACTTTTGCTCTTCACCAGTGTGATACTAAACTCTTAAATGTGTTCAAACAGAAGCACCTTTTGGGTACTCCAGTGGTATCAGTCTTGGGGGCTGATTACCTCTAGAGCATCCACTTTATTTTTTCCAAGGGGATCACCAAAATAAAGAAATAAAAAGCCTTTTGAATCAAGTATTTTACCTCTAAACACTCTTTACATAAGCCATACTAAGCTAAAAGAAACCAGTTGCCAATTATTCAATTCATTTGTATGAACACATTAAAAAAAAAAAAAAAAGGAAGAAAAAGCACCTGTACTTCACAATTATCTCAGTATTTCTCCTTTTGTTTTTCATCTTTTATGGTTCAGGTGATAAGCTGGTCAATCTAAAGAATTGTTCTACATGAACACACACTATGGCACGTGTTGAACTCTGAAATTAAATCCTTTCTACTGAAGAAGTTCATGACAGGTACTCATTTGAGACAGGTAGAAATGTCTGGAAACAAAGGTGTTTGGCAGCAATAAGATCAGAGACAGAATCCCACTTGGGCTTGGCTTTAAATTAATTTTATCCATATACTGTAAAAGCATCTGATATTTCCATAAGGATATACCATCACAGGAGAAACAAATCTGAACAAGATCAATAAATCTAATTCCATATTCCCTGTCCAGGAATTCTACTACTCATTTAAACTAAGTCATTAGGATTTATGCCCAAAACTGAGCCTTATTTTTGATGTGTGTTAGTTGCTCCAAGATTTGCCTTTTAAGCCACAACACTTGGATGGAAGAACAACTTTTTAATCCTTATCTGTGTGCCAGATTTAATAAACACATCTGTAACAGACTGCTAACACAACCACATAAAATATTTGGGTAGAATCTATGCCCACTTAAATACACTGTCATTTACCCAATAAAATGTAATTACAAGAACAACAAATTCACCTGATTTATGAAAGATTTACATCTCATTTTAGGATCAAAACCAAATATAATTAATAACTATAAAAACAAGGGGTCGGAAACCACCACTCCTTTTGTCATACTTTCATTTGTTGACAGTGGTTGCAGTTAATAGAAACATGTGGCCTTTGAAGAGGAGAGAAGACTGTTTTGGGGTCTGAGTTTTTGTTTGTTTGCTTTGGGGTTTTTTGAGATCACAGATACCGATGGGAGAAAAAGTTAACAATAACCAACAAGAGATTCTCACCAAGAACTCAAACCCATCAAAACTGAAACCTGTTTTGATTGGAAATGAGGAAAAGGAAGTGGGTGTCCAGATACAGATCTAAATTAGGTTTAGTCAGTGGTTTGGGGTTTGGTTTCATGACCGAATCAGGGCTGGGGTTCTTGTACAGACCCAGTGGTGATGAAATCTTCCAAACTTGAATCATGTGACGTGAAATCTCGTAACCTGTTGTCTTGAGACTTTGGTCCCCAAGACTGGAAATCTCTTTATAGTTACTGCTGATTGACTGAAACCACTGTTTTCTGTGTTCCTTTTGGGATGGATTCTTGAAGTTTCTTTTCCTCACTGTTCCACTGATTTTTATGATCAGAGAATCACAGAATCATCAAGGTTGGAAGAGACCTTTAAAATCATCAAGTCCAACCATCAACTCAGCACTACCACTGTAACGTGAAGAACTCCATACTAAAAATCTGACATTTGCAACTGATATTAAAAATGTTCCCATTGAACTTTAACCATTTTGGCTCACTTGCAAAAGAAATACTTTTGGCTTGTACTAGTACACAGCAGAATCCCAAGATTCCAAGGAACACTAGGAAGGCAAGTAGCAGAGTACCGACCCTAAACTTCAGGTAAGCAGACGATGTCTGACATAGGGAACTGGTGGGTGGCATCCTGTGGGCAGTGGCTCTAAGAAACCAAAGTTGTCTCCAGTGCAAAAAAGCAACATAGAGATGATAGAGGCAAGGATAGGCTACAAAATACGAACAAAGAAACATTCTTCAGGTACAGAAAGATGGTTTTAGCAAAGCCAAAGCTCAGCTAGTGTCAAAACTGGCAAGGGGTGTTAAGAACTTCAGTAGCAAAAGGAAGAAAAAGGAAGTGTGTCCACTGCCAAATGAGGTGGGTGAATTTTACAGCAGCAGACACAGGTGAGGCTGGGGTGGTCAATGCCTTCTATGCCTCAGGTTTCACCCACAAGGTCTATCCAATCTTTTCACCCACAGACAGGGTTCAAGGACAGAAGAAGTTCTCAGGAATCAAAAAGAAGTCAGGGACCTTTTAAGAAATCCTGACCTTTTAAGTCCATGATGCCAGAAGGGATGGAGGCAAGAGTGCAGAGACCACCGGCATTCACAGGCCACAACATCAGTATAGTCCTCCAATCTGAATTATTTCTATAAATGGAAGCTGTTATGTTGGCAATTGTTGTCTTTGGGTCAAGCTAAGATGTGAAAAGATGTGTTTAAAGCAAAATATGTCCCTTTACTGAAAAATAAACTTTGCCTTTGCAATGGATCCAGCTCTTTTTTCTCCCCTGTATATGTATATATACATACATAAATACATTTATGTATACATTTATGTATGTATTTATATATATACACACAAACTCCCTCTCCATATAAGGCCTTGGTAAATACAAACTGGGTTTGACTCGGAAGGGAAAGAGACAGTTTAATTTTAATAGGCCAAGCACATTTTATCAGACAAAATGAAAAACCAAAAAAAAAAAGTCCCAAACTAAGACCATGTAAGGTATGTATCAACCAGTTCTGAAAAAGGTTCCCACTGGAATTATTCCAGACTAAAACAATGAGTCATCCCCTAAGGAATCCTGTCCTCACATGAAATATATAAATCATTGTCCATTTTGGAAGGATTATGCCAATAGCACATATCATTAAAATGTTATTCCTTTTAAAAGTGCTAAGACAAAATCCAGCATTTTGTTCCATAGATCCTGATTTGCAACGTTACCAGGATTCTCACCACAGTCCCCCAGGGATGGAGTCACAAGGACATTTAGTTCTTGCACAGTCAATGTATGTTCCCATATGCCTCGGCAAATCTGGGCAAAAGCTGGATCCCAGCTTTCAGAGCTTTCCTCCCCCCCTTTTTTTTTTAATTTTTATTTTTATTTTTTAATTCCATGAGACAGAAAAGCTCTGTGAGGTGGTTGTGGCAGAACAGAAAAGAACAGAACATACTAATGCAATGCCCAAAAATCTCAATGCTTGACTTACAACACGAGCAGCTTCGTTACTTCTCAAATTAGAACACTGTGTCTGTTTTATAGTCCTGGTATAGAAACTACTGAACTGCTATTTGCTGAGGAACACAAAAAGATTATGTGCTACCTAAGGGAAAAATAAGTCTGTAAAGCCTTAAAGATTAATGGCATAAAAGTTGGGGTAAATAGAACGAGCTCATTATGTGACATTCCCAAAGAACAGGGTTTACTTTCTATAAAATGTTTCCTGTTAGAAATTCAGAACGACAAACACAGTTTTCAGTGCATGATTTTGAAGGAAGACCTCCCATATGACACTCAAATGTCATACAGATAAATCAGCTGTTACTCTTGCATATCTTTTGTTTCTCACAACCCTCTAAATGCTTCACTCCAAGTCTCACTGAACGACTCACTGTACAAATAAATGTGCCCACTAAAGCTGCCTCTTAACTCCAGCTGGAACGACCGATCCCTAACTTCCACGCCAAGAGAAAATTAAAAAGGGATTCTCCATTTTTCAAAAGGAAACCCACTAATCTGCATAGTTAATGAAGACATCTTTAGCATTTCTTTTCTCTTTGAGGCTTTTTTTCCTCTGAGAGCATTTCCTTCACGGTCTCTGCCAAGAGTTCACAAAGCAGCTCCACAAAAGCGGCATCATTTTATTTTGCACCCCGTGGAGACGGTGACCATTAGTCACAGTCAGAACCACGTTCATACCACTTCTCAGGCATCCAGGATGTGAAAGAAGAAAACTGGTGAGCACCAACAACACTGCTTAGTCACTGTTACTTCATGCTGGCCCCACTCTTGACCAGTTACCTCACTGTTTGGAAATGTACGGTTTAGATGCTGAGGTCAGCATTTCAAAGGTGTTCTACCACATCTACAAAGCTGAAGCAACACAGTCTTTGCCTCTGGTCGAGTCTTTAACATTAAAACACAAAGTAAAAGGTCTCAGTGTAACAGTGGGATTTGTTCTTTTGTTATGAATAAATGCAAACAAACAATCGAAACAATCATGGAAAAGGTTCTATGGGATTTATATTTTATTTTAAGTTACCCAGGCAAACATAGATGTGCTATGCTGCAACAGATAAATAACTTCTTTTTTTCCAAGCCTATAAATTTCGTTTTATCATCCCAAACCAAGCTGTAATTCTACGGTACCTTCAGGAACATAAAATGGATCAGTGGACTCATCAGTGGGACTCAGAGAAGGAAAAAGCTTAGTAATGAGCTTAGCAGTCAAACCAACCACTCCTCATCGCCCAAATACAGTTACATCTTTACAACTGACTATTTTTTTTCTGGTTTGTTTTAACTTATCCATACTGCTACTACTGCTTCCCTTAGGAGAACATTCCATAAGCTAACAGCTTTCACCACCAGGACCTTTTTCCTGACATACGCTCTTAATATGCCTTTTTTTGCTCAGTTTTACCCCATTAGTTCTCGCTAAACCTCCTCTGTATCAGGTGGAATACTTTCAGTTTGCATTCAGTTATTCCTTGTGGGCAGCTCGCCTGTGCATCACTTCACACTCACATTAGAGCTGACAACGACCTGAACACAGCAAAGCTCAGCAACACAGGAAAAGATTAGGATTTCTCCAGCCCTCAGCAAGGAATCACATTTTAGACTCCTGTTACAGACCTGAGTGCAAGCTCTACTGGTAGCATAACATTTTGTAAAGCAAGTAATCTGAATCATCAGTGCTGGGGAAGACAAATATTTGTCTTCCTGCGTAATGTTCTTACAAAATCCTTGATCAAGTATTTACTTTTTCAAAACCATTATGATGTTTACTATATCTAGACTCATAATACACAAGATAAAGACAGAACTCAACTGATTTTAAAGTTAACCATGAGCCATCCTCACACATTTACATTTGGGGTCAACCATCATAAAATTAGTAATTTTTAAAATATTTCACCATTTTTCTTAGGCACTGTTTCATAACTAAGTTTGAAAGATAATGACCTGAGCTGTCGTTCTGCTCTTTATTCCTGTTGATAGGAAATGCAATAAGAGTAAAACTATGAGTTTAAAACATCATTTGATATACACAGTAGATAGTAAAAATGGGTTATATTTTGGTGCTGGACCAAAAATATAAACTATAAAAAAATATCAAAGACTGGATGAGCAGTTTGACTGAGTCATTATTAACAGTCCCCTTGGGGAAGTCACTAAGGACATGATCCACAGCCACTGAAATCAATTAAAAGATTCCCACTAACATCTATAGGCTGTGGATGAGGCCTTCAAAAAAAAAAAATAAAATCCCTGTGTCTCTTGTTTTTCATCCATAAAATGGAGATAACATTTTACTACCCAAGCGTTGCAAGGACAACCACATTAATCTGTGCTTAGTTAACAAAGTGATGGGAACCACATCTGTGTCCACATATACAAATTCCTCAAAACATGGAAATGGAAAGATCCACTTTCCACTTGGGAGACATAGCTGAAGGCAAGAAGGAATTTATCATTATGCACTTCTATTAAGATGCAAAACTGGACACAGTTTGTCATAAGGTTGGGAATACGTGACTCACGTGGATACCAAAGGCTCTTATGTTCCACTTTGCATCAAATCATAGTTTTCACAAACAATATTCAACTTTCCTTCGCTTCTTTTTTTAAATTATTTTATTTTTGAGCCCTGCCTTCCTCCTCCCATTCCCCCCAGCAAGAAGCTGGCAAGGGATGTGGAGCATCTGGGTTAGAAATGACAGTTGGTGGGTGAGACAGCGTCAAGCTCTTTACTGGTTTTCCCTTTGGTCCTCGGGGAATGAACCAAAATGAGATTTCTTCACAATAATCACCCCATTTTTTGCCCTTGAATAAACTTCAGAAGAGATCATGAGCCAAGTCCTCTTTGGGCAAATCAGAAGGGGTTTTCATAGCCCATACATCAGACTTGCTTGGAAAAGAGGATCTCTGCTCCGTGGGAAATTCCAATGTTCAAAATGTTCCAAAACATGTTTTGTGCTCTTAGTTGGAACAAATAAAACTTTTTTGCAGTATGAAGGTTTTCCTCAAAAAAATTCTCTTAGAAACATTAAAAACTAAATATAGTGTTACTTAGAATTAGAGTATGATATAGACATAGAATACTCAATGAAATATGATTATTAAATTTTATCAAGACCATGTAGTAGATAAACATTACAATGTAGAAGTCAAAATTTAAAAAAATCAAAAGAAACAAAATTTTGTGTCAAAATAAGTAAAAATGTGTGCTCTAACAAGCCCGGGTAGCACATTTGTGTGAATGCAAATGCTGTTTGCAGTAAGAAAGACACCTTGGTACCTCTCTGTGGCACTTTGGGGAGGGCAGAAAACACCATTGGTGTCATCGAACTATTTCATTCTTACAGGACATTTAATACATACTTGGGCATGTATTCATCTAGGAATCATTACAGGAAACCCCTGCAGCTGTAATGATCTCCACTGTTTAATCAGGGTCCTTCCAGCTTTAAACTGCTTCACGTGTAGCACCAAACCTGGACAGAGCAGATTTTATTTCCCTTTCAGTAAAAGCTATCTTATCAGGTGTTTGATTTTGCAGCTAAAAGGCAGTAAATATATTTTGGCTTTTTTATTTGAATGGGAAACACATCCCACGCCTGTACTCAAGCCCCACACCTTCGCCCTTTGTTGGGAAAAGGACACAGACAATGAGCTCTCTATGAGAGAGGCCTGTGTAATGCTAACATGGTCAAACCTTCTTGTGCAAGCACAGGAGTATCAAAGGCAGGCAAGGAGGAGCTGGAACCTTGGAGACAGACTCCTTTTCACAGACATTTGACTAATCTGATGATGTATCCCCAGCACTATGCGCACTGGAGCAATGAACTTGCCTCTACAAGCAGTTACCTTTTGCCTGTCAACAGGGTTTACCTGAAGGGAAGCAGCACCATGGGTTTGTACAGCAGGGCTTCCCACCAGCCTCAATTATGTTATGAATACTCTGTAATGCAAGAGAGTGGATGCTGGTGAGGGTGTATGAGACCGATTTCATCTGCACCTGATCAACTGAAATGGGATTGCAGGGAGAAAAGAAAGGAGAAAACTGGACCAAGATGCCCTAAATACATGACAGCAGCACTACTGGTATGTTCCTGGTGTATCAGTAGACAAGACAGACACAGAGAAGTAAATGGAAGCTGCAGCAAAGAGATAATTGGAGCATTCACCAAAAGGAATCTCTGTGGATGGGAGTAATCATGAAAGCGTGAAGTGCTGCTTTGGGCATGTGGCCTCATGTTTGCAGGTTGGGATGTAAACAGACAACTCTGCAGGCCACATCCCAGTCTCCTTGCAGTTATACACTGAACTCAGTCAAACTTGGATCAAATCCTCAGTGAATACAAACACTTCTGGTTGCACAAGCCCTCTCCGTTGGTTTTGCTCTTGGTCCCTGTGAGGTTCGGAGGGCTGCATTCCTGTGTGCCCATGAAGGATGAGCTGCCAGGTGGTTGTTCTTCTCTGTGCCCCTCCCTCCCCTCCATGGCTAATCCCATCACTGAATGCTACAAACCTGATCAGGGCCTTTTCCCCTGTTCTACCCTACAACCCTGTTCATTATTTCTGCCAACACACAAGTGGCCCTGATTTCTCAGCGTGTTGTCCATCATTCCATTACACAATTACTTTTTAGATTTCTCCATATCTCAAACTGCTTCTCCAAAAGGAATTGCTTAGGAGCCAGGGATTATTTACTGGCAACCATGAGTATGTCAAACCCTCCAGATGTTTATTATTACTACTACTTTCCAGGGTTGTCAGCCAATAGCTCTGTTTGTGGCTCGCCCTTCTCCAGGACATCAGATAACTGCAGCTTATAGCCCTGAATTTAGCACTGGTCACCCTTTGATCCACAATTCATCTTGCTTTCTGCTAGGCTGTAAAATGTTTCAGCATCAGTCTGTGAAACTTGTCTCACCGCTTTGTTGGTACTGAAATATTTTATTTATCAGCCATTACAGGCTGTTAAACAAGACTGATTCTGAATTTGGCCTTGTAACTGGCTGACAATACTGTAGCAGTGTGTATTATTGGGAGATAATACAAGGAATATTTTAAATGGCACAAGCTTTATCTGCCATTCAATGCCCAAGATAACCCCTGTACTGGAAAAGGTGAACTTTCTGACAGGACAGTGGTAGACAGTGTTCTTTTACAATTTCATTCTGCTTCTTCAAGCACGTTTTCTCTCCCTCCTCAGTGAATAGTTTTCTGCTCTTCTTGGACCTCAACTTTTTAACTGGAAATAGTTCCAGAAATATACCCTCCAAATAATCAGAATAAATCAGCTGAGGCCCCCTGGGCTTCCAGATAAAACTCCATGCACACAAGTCCTGTTAAAATCAAACTTCTCCTGAAGTCCAAAGAACAGAATCGAGTCTGTTCCTCTTCCAAGAAACATCCCAAAGAGAGAAAGAGCCAAAGGAGGGAGCATGGAATGGGGAAAACCAATTCCTCCAGCAGCAGCAGCCGCCTGCTGCAGAGGATGTGTGCCAGGTACTGGGTGGAGATAAAGCAGGAGATGAATGGACAGTCTCCCGGGGATTTCTCCCAGCTGCCTGCGACTCAGAGCTGATCTAACCTGTGCCATGGGTGGGGCAGGGCATCAGGAAACCATAATCGCCTCCCAGCTGTTCCTTCCTTCCTCCACCCATGCTCAGCACTGCGGAAGCCAAGCACGGAGGAGGGTTTTGGCAGGATAACAGTAATGTGCCAATGGCAGAACATGTGTTTAGCTCATATAATTCCTCTGTGGATGCAAGGATCGACATGCCTGTGCTCCGCTCCTGACTCCTCATAAAGGAGAACTAGAAGGCCGGCTTATATAAAACAAGCTGGGAGAGGTAAGAAGCAAACAAGTGGTTCACTTGCAAGTGTTTTTATGGATGGAAGTCGCTTCTGTTTTGGTTTTGCTGTGGGAAAATTCCTGCCGCAATAATAATTTTCATTTTTATGGATCCCTCATGCTTAACAAATTGGGAGACTATTTATTTAAGAGTCGCTTCACCCACCACGGAAATGGGGAGGTCTCCTGGGTAAAACACGGGGTCTGTTTTGGAACACTGCTCCAAACCTTCTCATCAGTTTGGAACAGCAAATGGCTACATTTCCAAAGGTGTCCAGAGCACACCAAAGAACCGGCTCAGGCTCTAACAAGCATCCAAAGTCAAGCAGAGTTCCTGTTGGTTTCCATTAGAGTTCAGAGAGGATTAAAATTCATGCTGAGGTCCAAGCAGCCAACTGCCTTGGAAGTTTAGCCTGAGAAAAAATTCACTTGAGACAGGCAGCAATCATCACTATGCTAGAACCTGACTTGGCACACCCCTATCAACAACCATCATCTTGAAAACGGTGCCAGAAAATCTATTTTTCCCCCCAAGAGAATAAAATTCTTTCAACTCACCAAATGGATACAATTTATTCTACTGAAGTAGTCCCAAAGTCACATTAAATCATGAAAAAGGATTAAAAGGACACAGAATTACTTTATTAGTATTCTTGCATGATGTTCGTGTCCTCTGAAACTTCCACATCTCCTGATGCATCACTGTTAAGCTTTCAGACCTTTTAAACACTACCCAAGATGGTATGGCTGTAAAATTAATGGGTGCAACGATCAATTTGCAAAACATGTTCATCTTTGCAATGTTCTGACAAAGTCTGCACTCAAGTTTAAATATCAAAGGTTAATTCTGAGCTCAAACTGTCCTTGTTAGAGACCACAGCTCACGTGTGACTGAAGTTCAGATCTGTATTCAAACCAACAAAAGGGGATTATCGGCAAAATGCTTTATCTATGGGCCACCAATCACTAAAGTTTCTCCATCTCCTTGCCCAAAACACTAAAAATCTATAACTTCCGGCCTTGACTGAAAACATAGATCTCTGAAAATGTTTGCTGGCTGGGGGTATAAGATTAGAAAACTATTAGAGACTTAAGGAGCTTTAAATCTATGCATCATGGGCCTTACTAAAATGAGTTCTATCAAGCTGTGCTAGTGCTCCTGACCTTAAAGATCTCAAAAAAACAAGCCTCAAGATCCCTCAGTTAGTATATATTTAATTTCTATTTATTTCCCTTTCTATATTTTACCTCTTTAGATGTAAAGTTTTCCCTAACACTGAGATTCCTTGGTTAAAATATCACATGCCAGGTTAAGGAAATTGGGACGTAGGAGCTACAGCATTCTCAATAAAAGTAGAGATGATTTTTTTTTTTACTCCTACTTTTTTTTTTCTTTTTACAAGAACTAATAAAACTGCTAGTTACAAAGAAACTGGAATACATTTTTCCTAATGTGCATCTTGCCGGGAAAAATCACAAAAAGCAGAGAGCAGAGCAGCACAACATTCCAGCAGGAATTCTCCACGGACTCCCTCACAGGCTGGCCGAAGCGTTTCTCATTGCCAAAGTGATGTCAAACATGGGTAAGAAACCCAAAAGGCTCTAATCTATCCAAGTTTGAACCCTGACACTGAAACAGCACTGAAATATTCACTGTAAGACACTTTCCCCAATGAAAAGCAGAGATGAACACTTCAGTTTCCAAGAGAGAAAGAGGGAACAAATCACACCCTTCAAGTCTGTAATGGAAAGAGAATTGCAGTGCGTGGCTTTCCCTTCTCCTACACCAGTGACTAACAAAGGACCCAGGACACCTCTCCCCTGCTGAGATGGGAGGGAGACATCCCAGGACAAGTCTCATGTTCATTAATTGGAAGAGGGGAAGGTTTCAGCCAAACCAAAATGAAACTAAGTAAAGTTTTCCAACAGCCAAAATCAAGTTCATGTGTTCCATTAGTAAAGAAGAAAACTGGTGTTGGAGAATAACAGACTGGGTTTTCCAAAGCTCCCTCCACAGGGAAGGGACCCGGGTCACAGAGAAGGCTGAAGAAAGCTGGATTTCTGGCAAAAGAGTAGCTGAGCAGGAGGAAAAAGTACTAAAACCCTGAGGTGGACTGTTCTGTTGGGTTTTTCAGGCTGTGTTAATGCTAAATTTCTATGACTCTAAGTTGCCTCTCTAGGACAGCCCTGATTACACAGCCTTCAAAGGGGACAGGGAGACTTTTGTAAATGTGGTGCAGTTGGGGTTCAGAGGAAAAAATCAGACAATGGCTTTTTAAGCTCTTAAGATGCAAACACACACAAGTAATTCTAAAAATGACAACACAGAGGTTTTAGAATGTAAAATTCAGACATATTTAGCTTAATAATCTAAATTCAGACCTATCTCTCAGAAAAAGATTATGCAAGATGAGAGTAACCAGCACCAGTACATAAGTGCCTTTATCAAGGAAACCTTAAAATAAATTGAATTCATGCTATGCTAACTATACCCATCCAGTAAGAATGTTTCCATAATACACAAAAAGGAGGATTTGCTCAAAAACACCAGACATGGGCAAAGCCTGTCCCACGTGTGACCAGATATAACACTTTCATGGCTGCCTGCAAGAGAAAAACCTATTCTGTGTGTGCAACTCTGCCACTTGGGAGTCATGTGATCATTTTTACTGAACAGCAATAAAACTTGATGGCTCCTCACACCCGATTGTATCCTGCAGCCATCACTTCCTGACAGTCCCTCGAATTCTCCAGTTCAGTGAAAAAAACCCGGTTCTTTGCACCTCAGAGTTAACAAATGCAGGCCAAGCCTCACTATGAGCGTTGCATTTCATCTGTAATCCTCTGACATTCTCAGATATAATTAAAACAAAACTCTTAACTGATACTTTATCTGTTTACTTAGTAGTAAGGTGGGCACACGAAATCATCAACACCCTGTATTTTGCTGAGCAAAATCTATAGCTTAGTTTTGGGATTATTAAGCAGCATGATGTCTATCACCGTGCCTAACACCACGGACTGAGCCAGGAACCTTAAACCATGAATCACTGCAGCCTGAGCTAAATCCAAGTTCTGTACTTCTGATTTTTATTACCCATTGCCTGCTTCACTGGCCTCTCCAAGAATCATACGTGTCCTTTCCTCAGTGAATTCAGCCTTGGGTTTTCAAGCTGCCTAAGGTAACACTTTTCTTCTGGGCATCATTTGTAAGGTCTCAGAGCACCTCATGAAAAAATGTTACATTCAGCACCTCCACACAAGCGAAATGAGTAACACAGATGAACTGACTTATCTGGGAACAAGCACAGGCCAAATAGTTAATCAAATTCAGGTATTCTGAAAAGGATATGGACAGCTCAGAGACGTATGATTGACAGCTGCCTTCTAAAATACTGTAATTGATCCAAATCTTTGGGTTTAGAATGAAGCAGCTTAACCTGATTTCCTAAAAATATGCCACCAGTCATTGACCTAAGCAAAATAAACTTGTGGTTTCAATAAGTCACATAAGAAAAATATATGTATTTCAAAAGCATGATCCATTTCTTTGCTGGTTGCTCTCAAGGAAAAGTCAAAGCACTAAATGCAGAACCCAATGTGACTGTCATTGTCACAGCAATAACTATTGCTCACATCAGTGTTCTAGATCAGCTGGGAAGCACAAACTTAAGGCAGCTGGGGGACACACATTGTCCTGTGTGTGTGCTTCACCCAGTCTTGGGTCACTGAACTCCAGCTCCATGCATTTGGCTCGATGCTAACTCTGACAGCTGCCAATTTTTATATATTTTTTCTTTTGCTAAGCTATGCACACCCTCTTATGAGATGCATGCATTCTGGCTACAAATACTGGAGGCAAAGGAACCTGTTTCATAAGAAGTAAGAGCTAAGCTCAGCATGCACAAATTCGATTTAAAAAATTTCCAGTGGTATCTATACTTTGGAGTTGGGATCTATTTTAAAATTGCATCAAATAAGAATTTTAATGAAAATAAAGAGAAAGGGAGGTGGGACCGACAACAGTCACATCAATATATTTTCTTTCCAACTCTGGCCATCATGGCAAGTTTTTTTCCCTTGAGGCTAATTTATATTGCCAGGCTGTCCCAGCAAGAACTCCAGCAAACAACAGCACCGAGATCCAATTTCATCCAGGTTCTAATTTTATGAAGTCATTAATTTTTCTGAATGGCACATTTTCATAGCCAAAGACTGAAAGAAAAGCATCAGGTGTGAATGCACCCTGGTGAGAAGAGGTGGCAAGACTGAACAAGACATTTTGGGTTATCTGTTTTTGGATATCTCTGTTGCCCAACCCACGTTACCACTCAGAATCCTCAGTGTGATCACACTGCTAAGCACAGCTATGCAGCCAAGGCCAAAGCCCCTCCAGGTCAACAGGTGTGTAAGTGCTATGAAAGTGTTTCAAGGTTTATTTAGTTACAGCTTTTCCATTTACGTATTTTCTATTGAAACAAGAACAGCTTAAGTTAGAAGAAAAAAAAGTGTACCTCTTGTTCTACCAAACATTTGGCAGAAACTTGAATTTTGTGCACTGTAAGAGCAGCAGGTGAGTTGATTCAGTTGTGAGCTTTCCCCTGTTTCACTTGTTTGTGGTGTACTTAGCAAAAAAAAAAAGTGATGTTAGTGCCTGTTGGAAGGCAAAGGATTTGTGCAATATTACAGCCCTGTACCACACATCTGAAGGGCTGGAGCTGCAGTATAAAGGAGAGGCACTCACAGGCTTCACTGGCAAAGCATGCACCTCAAATAAAGTTCAGTGCTCAACGCCAGACAGTCTCCTTTCTCATTCTGAGTAATGTCTGCCTTCTATTCAGTAGAACGGCCACGATGGAAGTAACAAAGACATGCCAGATGAAAAACATCACGCTGCAAGATCCCCGTGCACTGGAGAAAGTCCTGTAATTTCTTACTGAGACATTTCCCTCAAAATATGCAGTGAAAAGAGAAGGGATGCCTCGTGTTAAAGGGGAAAGGAAAAAAAAAAGAAAACTATTTATGTCCAGATTGTTCCCTTTTAAAATTTTAGCCTGATCAAAATCTGATTTCCGTAGTTTTTGCTACAGAGCTTTTATGGGGTTTCCCCAGCTTGGGTCCTGTAAAGATCAGTTCACACTCACTCCAAAAAAGTGCTTGGCACTGATTCTGCTAAAGTAAGAGCAAAGGCCTTGCTGGTAGGTTACAGCCAGGAGAAAAGCTTGTCCTCAGGAAGGGCCTGGAAGATGGGCTGCAGTGATGTGTTAAAAGTGCCACAGATACTGGTGAGTAGAGGTAGGACACAGCACACAGGTATGCAAACATATTGATTAGAAAGGACACTGAAGTGACCAGATTTTTTAATGGAATCTTATTCACCATTATATATCCCTATTAGAGAACTGATTCAGTTACTTGAAGCACCTAGATTTCCTTTGGGTTTACATTAGCTTATTTTACAGGCATCCTTTTATTTGTGCTCATGTGCCTCACAAATAATGAGTCATCCTATACTTTTTGCTCAGATCAATATTCCTTTTTCTTTTCAGCCTAACTATTATTCATTTTTCTATTTCATTTTATAGCAGCAGATCATTACTTAGAAAGTATTAGTAAAAGAGAGGCCTTTAGCCTATTAAAATCATACAGTAAAAGTCAGAAGGCATAGGTTGCAAATAATTCCTTCATTAGAAATAAATCCACTGAACTATTTGGCAAATACTTCTGCATTTAATTCACATTCATATTAATTCTATTGATGAACGATCTAAAGAGTGGGAAAAGTTTCATCAAAACCATTAGCTAAGAGATCAACTATATAACTTTACCTGGTCCCAAACAACAGAAGAAGATGAAAGAGAGACAAAACTAACACACAGTGTATTACTAGAGAGTAATAACCTGCCTAGAGACTCTCCAGTCACTTCTTGACCACAAAGCTTGATGTATTTCTCAAGCTGACATTTCAGCTCAAGCTGAAGGTACAGACCCTTCCTAAATCACCAGAAATGTGATCTCTGCATCATGCTCAGAACTGAGATCAGAATAGTCCCCTGTGCCATTCAAACCTACGAATCTTTGGGTAACGTCATCTTCGAACAACAGATCCAGCCTGTTGCTCTACACTGGTGGCTTTCATCAATCCCACATTCTGTGCAGACACACTCCTGCCAAACAAAACCAAAAAATACCTGTGGTACTCTGCTCTCTCAGGCCTTCACCGAGTTTGTAGCATCACACATTCTCACATTCAAGCATCCCTTCGAGCATTTGGGAAACTTGATTTACACATGGGTTTGGGGGGGGGGACAACTGGTGAGGAGAGGTGGGGGTTTCCTAACCCTCTGTCCTGCAAGTGAGGCTGACAGCACCAAATATTACCTCAAACATGATAGTTGAGAGGATGAACAGAAGTTAGGAAAGTTATGTTTGGAAAGCACGGCTTCTTTACTCCTAGAGCTGACACATCTACAGGTACACAAACTGGTAACACAAATTCAGAAAGCAAGTCCCTAGGGGAATTAAGGTTCACTCACAATTCTGCTGAGAGCCTGTTTTAGCCAAGGATATATGGGTATGAATTCCTATTTTTCACTCTTTCTGTTACAGCAGAACTTAGAGGTACATCCAAGACAAGGGCTCTGCTGCAAAAGACACCGGTTTAGCACATGCTATGGAATAGTCCAATAAATAAAAGCTCACAGCATAAATAGAGAAGATTGATCAAAGGAAAGAAAATTGGGAAGTGGTTTGCAGTTCACAGAGCACGTAAAGCCAGAAGATTAAATGTAAGACAAGGGGAGTGCACAGTGTCTGAAAAGCCAACTTATGTTATCTGATTGTTTGTCAATGAAATCACCTCTAGAAAGAGCCAATCTCCAAGTATTATCTACTAACAGGAAGCTCATTGGAGCTCTGCTAATGGGAGACCATTGGACCATGCAAAAATCTTTGAAGCAAACTAAAAGAGAGCTTTGGTTACATTTTCCCTAATTTGGTGTTTCCATGTAAAATAAGATAGCATGCCATGGCTTCTGCTTTGTGTATTTTGGTTATCTTAAAACAGAGAAAGTCAGTAGTGTTGAAACCTCAGCAGAAATTGTGTTTAGCAGGAATCCTCTCCCAGCAGAACTGCTGTGCTGACAACAATGTGTTCAAGCACATTTATACAGCCCCCAGGAAGAAAAGAACCTCACCCAAAGCCTGACAGCAAGAACATACCCTTTGACTTCAGGGAGCTTCGGATTAGGACTCAAATGATTAGTGACCTGGGGCAAAAATAGCAAACTGTTTAACACCACTTCTTTGGGCACTCAAATTATTGTATTAAACCCCATTTTATCATTGGCAAAGTCAATCAGGTTATAAAGGCAAGCAGATGTTTTAATGTGTCTCTGGCACTTGGCTTTGGGCAGAGTAAATTGAACATTTTCAGTTTCCCAGAGCTTAGTTTCTGTGAGGTTAAAGTAAAGCAAAGCATTTTTACTCGCTGTCACTGCACTGGGAGTTGACTTTGTCACACGTGATAAAAACCTGGCTCTCCTGATGACACCAAACCTGAGCAGAGGGGAAAACTAAGGAACAGGGGGAGGGGGGAGGAGATTGACTTCTAGATCACCGCCTTTGCAAACTGAGCTTCTTAATATTTGCCCACCCATAAAACAAGACACATGATTTTGTTGTGCTTGGAGCCTGACTGTCAGGAACACAGTCCCTGCGCTGTGTGGCACTGGGCTGCTTCCACTCTGCCCGATAACACTGTTATGCTAAGTCATTTCAAAATGCACTTTGATATACTATACACATGAGCTAATGCACATATGTATTTATGCACTCCATGCTCTGGAATGAAAAGGACAGGAGGCAGTGTGGGAAAAATAGGCTGAAGGGGGATGGGGAGGGAAAAAAAAAAAAAAAGAAAAAGGGACTCTACGATTCCCATAACTCAAGAGAGCATATTGTTCAGTGAAGGCACAGGCCAGTGCCTCTCAGGCCCTATCACTGGTTGACAGAATTAGATTCTGATTCATGCTCTGTAACTTGCTGTAATGCCAGCCAGGACAAGAGCCTTCCATGGGAACACTTCGGCCGGTCCCCTCCTTATCAGCCCCAGAACAGCTGCCAGGCTTTAAGGTCGCTTGATAGAGAATTTAATTCTCAAGATTGTACATTAATTTCTAAATTCTTTCTTATCCATCTGCTGTGATTTGAGGCTGCATTCAATGCAGCCCAGCACAGGGCAAGCCTTTCCCATCCACACCCCTCCTTCCTGTCTGCAAACTTCCTTCCTATAGATTTACCCAGACATCTTAGAACTAAATTAACACCCTGCACTCCTCTGACCAAGCGCTAGCAGATAGGAAACCTGATTTTGACCTCACACTGGCTACCAGACAGAGGGATTTTAAAAATTATCCTGTGGGCATAAAAATTTAGTTTATTCATCAACTTTTACCACAAACTAAGAGGACATTTATTTTCATGCTGCAGCTAACCACTGCAGTAGTTCTTTAAAATAATGATTTCCCACCCTATCAATTCATTGTCAGGCAGAGCTCATCAATGGCTGTAAAATGGTTTCAAATTCCTCGACATCTTATGCAACTTTTGAACAAATATTACCTTGGTTTATAATCCTCCGCTCTTTAGTATTCATGTATTTTTAAATTGCACTGCAGAATAATACACAAAAACAATCAACCGAAGATTGAAACTTCTGGCAAGATGAAGTGGAATTGAGTTACACTGGAAAAACTCAGTATTAGAGTTCAATACAACCAGATCTCCTGGTTTGCTTAGCACAGTTCCAGGTTCCACAATAGTTTCCTGGAAGGATGTAGGCTGTGTATGTAGTAAAATGTGCAAGAAAGAATCAGAATCCTCTCCTTTCCTTGATAAATTCACCTGCTTGGCATTAAGTTACTAATCTAAAAGGGACTCCCCTCTCCAGAAAGGGAGGTGACAGTGTGGGTATTGCCAATTCTCTGCTTTCCAAACTGCCTAGTTACGGGCAGTCCAACAGATTAAGTCAAGCAGACAGATCAAATGAATTTATTCATAATCTCTAATTCTGAAACCAAAGTAACAGCTTTGCTCCAAATCACTGAAACTGAAACCAAAACCTAAATAAATGGACAACTACACGAACGCAGATTGGACCAGTGATGTATTTGGCATGATCAAGCTGGGACCAACACAAGCTCCTCAGAGGAAGGTGCAGGATATTCCAGAGGAGACAAACATTGAAAAAAGATTCAGAGGGAGGCTCATTCCTCCTTATGCTGCCCCAAAACCCATTGGGCTTGTACCCTATAAGCATGATTTTTGACTATAAACATGATTTTATTTCATTCCTGCTCTTTAAATTGTGAACACTCTCATTAGCCCTAGAAATGGAACCCTACCAAATTTCAGGACTCTTAAGTATGAGAGGAATGAGAACCACAAATTTACTATGCACTGTACCAAAACAATGTCTTTTTTCAGCTTGCTGCTTTTCAACACTATTGCTTCCCTTCTACCTCCTCCAGCCTCTGCAACCTGATTCTTACCTCATGTATTAAAGTTAATAGCTGTTCCCTCTTCTTCTGTCATTTCAACACAAATAATGGAAGACAACCAACAGGTAATCAAGGGTAACAGAGAGAAAAAAGATCAAGGTCAATGTAAATAAAATGAATTCTGTGAAATTTTATCCTGTACGTACTGATAACAAATTCCAGACCACGGTTATAAAGAGTGTCCTGGAAATGTAATGTAAGCTTGGGAGAAAAAAAAAACTCATGTGTGCCCACATTTCAGTCAAAGGATCTCAAATAACTGCTTCGATGGAAATAACCATCCTGCAGAAATAATGAGGTGGAAGGAGGCAGATGTTGATATGTACAGACTTCCCTTTCAATCTATCATACACATGCCAGTCCCCAGAGTTTATGGTCATAATTCCAAAGAACAGCAAGTGGTGATATTGTTGTCCAATCTTCTCCCTAGGAGAGGAAAGGGTTCTGATGACTCAGAAATTTGCTGTGGAAACACGATCTACCTGTTGATGTCCTGGCTGGCCTTCAGCTTTTCCCTGCTATGTAGACTATTCTTGTTACCTCCCAGCCCCAGATGGACTCACTTTTAGCAAAGATTTTTCTTCCCCCGCCTCACTTTTCATTTGGATTCTATCAATAAAGCCTAAGGAATATGGTAGGCTATCAATACCAAACCCTGCTCTCATTTTATTGGGAAGACTGATGAATTTTAAGGGCAAAATCTGTTTTAAACACAGAGTATTGTGCTTTGGAAGAATGACTTACATCTGTATCTTGCAATGCTTTCCATTCACCCAAGAAAGGCGTGCTTTTTAATTATTTGTTTACTGTTATTTCTGTAGCAACAGTTTATGCCCTTAAACCCATTCTAATAAATTTGGATGCTATTGGCATCACCAGAGCTAAATATGGTTAGGAAAGGTTGTGTCACATATCAGAAACTGGTTTTGAAGCTGGATCCCTCAGGCCACCACTCCTTGGGTTTTTTTCTTCCTTTTCAGTTAGCAAGACATGAAAAGATTTTTTTTTTTAATGATTATTATTAATTTTTCTTTTTTTTATTTGATTCCACTTAATTATTTGAAGCTTAGAGGCAAGTAATTAAGTAGAAGTTAATCCGCTCTCAAAGACTTCCTTTTGTAGCAAGGCAGACAAATAAGACTCCAATTTAGAAAAATGACTCTGTTTCTCACTTTCAGGTGGTTACCACAGACCTGAGTCCCATTTATACTTTACATCACTGGCAAAATGAAGGGAAAGTAAAATAAGCATATTTACAATTGTATTCACGTCTGATTCTGCTCTCCCATGAATGGAGTAATGGAGATTATTCCTTCAGTGAGAATATGGGCATTAGGGCTGTGCAGGATTGGTGTGGGTAGGTTCCAGAACACTGTGCACCAGCTGCTGTGGTAATATTGCAAAGGCTCTGAAAGCATAAAAAGAACAGTCACAGGAGAGGATGTGAGAATAGCTGCTGACTGACAAGTAAACCTGAAGAGCAAAACTGAGAGGGAATTTATCCCAAAACTTACTCTCCACACACACACAAGTTCTGGAAGCTTTATCCTTTCACATGTTCTCTATTATTCCAGTGCTCTACTGGTCTGTGCCACCTCTACAAGGCTGAAGAATACTTGGACTCATAGATGGAAACCTTGAGCCAGGATCTGATCTTGGCAGACACAGTAGGTTCACTTGGTTGTGGAATAACCAAGCGTCATTTTTACATTAGTCTGGATAAAACAATGACCCATCACACATCCAGTTCCTTAGAAAAGCCTGCCTTGTCAGACTCGTTCTGTTTCCTTTTTCTCAACATCTGCAGTACCAGCATAACCTGCTATTCCTCTCTGCAGCTCGACAATCAGGCCTTTTCTTCCACGGAATCCCAGAATGGGTCAGGTTGGAAGGGACCACAGTGGGTCATCTGGTCCAACATCCCTGCTCAAGCAAGGTCAACCCGGAGCACACAGCACAGGATTGCATCCAGATTGTTCTTGGATATGACCAATGAGGGAGACTCCACACCCTCTCTGGGCAACCTGGTCTAGTGTGTGGTCCCCCCACAGTAAAGAAGTTCTCACTCATGTTCTGGTGGAACTTCCTGTACACCAGTTTCTGCCTGTTGCCTGGATCCATCCTCTCGACACCCACCCCTTAGACACTGACAGTCATGGGGCCCCTCTCAGTCGTCCCTTTCCCAAAAATTTTTCAACCCTACAGCCACAGTAGCCTGGTCTAGGAGTGTTGTTACACAAGAGTCATAAGATTTAATATTCCTGCCTGACACAAACTGCAGGAACATGCTGTGATTCACGGGACACACTGCCATAGATCTCTGAAATCCCTACCCTTTCCCAGGCCTTGGTGCTGTAAGAATGCAGTTTTTCTTTCCACAAATAGACGTTACAGGCATATTTGCTTAAACCCTTGAGGTTGACAATCAGTGATCCTTCTTCCCAGCCCAGCAACTGCTTGGGAACTGCCAAATACCGCAAGGGGAGAGTCCACGAACCATCTCCCAAAGATTATCTGTGCTGCTGCAACGAGTGGGGATCAAATCTCCCCTGGTGAGCTGTCTGCTGCTATTTCTCAATTAACAATTGCATAATGTGGGGGGAATTAGGGTCTAAATATCTTGGCACGGTGCTGTTTGGGAAAACCCTGTGCTTGACTCTTACAGAGCTGTAAAAGTGTTTCTGGCAATTTGAGGAAGAAGAGCATAAATAAGTACCAGGGTTAAGCCAGCTACAGGAAAGACTTATATCACATGTATTTACAATGAAATATTAGATATAGATTAGATATTAGAGGACTGTCACTATTCTTTCCCAAGAAAAGACAATGAGTTCCATTTAAAATTTCTCTATTTCAAATTCATCTGAGAGGTTCAGCTCTGAAAGAACTTCTTCCCAGAAGCAGCGTGACAGGAAGGGGATTTCTGTGATCTTGTCATGTCCTTCAAGCAGCTTTTCAGGCCAATAAACAAATATGGCAACCAGCCATTGTGGCTGAAGCCAAGGAACACATGGCTTTTTATATATATATATATATATAAATATATATATTTATGTTGTCCAATGTCATGACATAAAAATTCATGAGAAAATGCTTTGCAATTCCCAGGAAACTTAAGAGGGGGAAGCCTCTTTATTAATAAGAAGACATCTAGACACTAAAACCTGCCCTAGGACATAAGGCAGCTCTCTAAGCAAAGAGAGGGAGGATAAAAAACACCTTCTTAGGAAAACCAAAAAGGCATCACAACTTTTAAATATTTAAGATGGGGAGGGGACAAGTCTTATTCTTTTCTGTTTCTTTTAATACAATGTGTAATTACACAACATATATTTAAGCAACTTATATTTAGCCTGTGGGACTCCACCAGAAATGATTACAGTGATGAACAGCTTAATAGGATTCATAGCTGTCCCCAAAGAAAGGAGCATGTCCTCCAGCTCAGAAGAGGGAAAATTTCCTTGGCAAAAGCCAACTTGGAAAGTTCCTGCTGGGCTCCCTCATTCAGTGTGATATCTCTCTTGAAAGTTCTGTTAGTCAGGGATATTCTGGAGGCAAAGGCCAGAGTCACAGAATCTGAATGTTTTGAGAAATCATTGATAATCACTGATCACACTTGATAGTGTTGTCATTGGACAAGAGGGAATGTTTGCTGTTCTTTATCCCAATCCTAGACATTCAAAATCAAGTGTCACTTTTAGCAAGCAAAGACAACACCAGAGAGTCACTTTGGGTTACGTCTTCTGATGCACAGTTTCTCTCCTCTGCTTTCTCTGCTGATTGACCCTAAGAAGACCATGAGGAAAACAGTTAAGCTGAAGCTGCCCTTCAGCTGGAAGACACTAATGGATTATTGCCTGTCTGCTTCAGTCTTCTTACAGTTCACAACGTGAAAACATGGCAAATGCAAACATTTGTCCAACCAGAGCTGCCTCTGTCCACATCACCGACAATACCATCTTCAGATCTGATCAGGAGACGGCAAATCCATGGGCTTGGCAATCCCCAGCAACCCAAAAACCTCTCAGTCATTTATACTTTTTGGCATTGTGCCCCTCAAATATGAGCCCACCAAAAATAATCTGACATAATATTGCAGACGCCAATCTCCCGAGGACTTCTGGCAAAAACATACCCACAGCTGGATCCTGGTTACTTTACTTAAGGAGGGATTGCATCTCTCTCAATTTTTAATCATGTGTCAGCTGCCTTGTCACCTCTCTTGGTTCAAAGGCATCTTTACCTTGGCAAAGGAGGTGCTGATTGCTCCCAGTCACCCTCCTTTCTCACTTCAACTGGTTGTGATATGGATTTATATCATTATTTGGAAGCTTGGAGCTTTCTGATTTAAAATATTTCTTTCTCTGTCCTGCTTTTTACATCACTGTCTTATTGCATAGTGTTAATGATAAATAACAATGACTTATTAAATTTGATATTACTGAAATTCACATGAAATGTTACCAGTTTGTACTTTTTTTTATAAAAACATGCTCAAGAGATCCCTTTTTGGGTAAACCATATTGGCACATTTCAAGGCTAGAGTGGATTTTTGTTTAAACAAATATTTCCTAGTTTTCAGACTTCATATGGAAATCACTAGGTGAAATGCTATGGCCTGTAAGTCTGGCACCACGACCATAATAATCCTGACCTCAGAATCTATCCAAATGCTTTGACTTCCAGTGCATCAGATGAAAAGAAGCTTTTTTTTTTTTTTACCCCCCCCATCACTTTTATGGCATTATTCAGGCATTTGTGAGCAGAATGTAAAGCAGGTCCCGCACGTCATGGATTTTGAAACCACTGCCTTTACATGTAAGAAACAGATGGAGAATTACATTGCCAAGAGCTTACCCCCTTTTAGGGAACTAATTGGAACAACAGTATAAAAAGTCTCCAGTTTTAATTGTATAATTGAAGATGTTTATGATGTATTTTCTAATTAAGTGATGGAAAGCTGATTTTTGTGGCTCTTGATGCAGTAAAGAGATCTTCCCACAGGAGCCATCCTGAGAAGATTTCTAGCCACAAAGGATGTGAAAACATGTAGAAAATATCTACCAGATAAGGGAGATTAAAAATTTTGTTGGTATTGTATCAAACACTACTGCAGGTATTTGGTTAATTCAGAACATATTTAAGTTACCTATTACAGAAACCTGTCTCGTTGTCTCCCAAGGCCCCTCTGCACATGTGCTGTTTCTAATGCCTTCATCTGCCTCTCCTTTGTTAGACATCATCTTCTATACCTGAACCAGCTCTTTGTGGTCTGGTGTTTTGTGTCACTGAGCCAAACCAAGTCCCAGTTAGTGATAAGCAAGAAAGTCATAAAAGTCAACATTTTTTGTTAACAGTTAATATTATATCATCGTGGCTATGGCTTTTCCCCTAAGTGATGATGACACTCTGCTGGATCAGCAACTACCAAATATTCTTGCACACAGACCCTCAGCACCAACCCCAAAAAACTTGGGAGTGTTCAGACCTCTCTATGTATTTCTACAAGCCACCAGTGCTGCACTGAGAGCCATCCCATCCATACTCCTCTAAAAGACCCAAAAATGATCCTGGAGTTTACTTTGGACCCTGAAATGGATCTGCCTTTTCCTTTCACATTGGAAGGCCCTCACAACTGGGATTTCCTTTGAATCATCCTCCACCTTTTACTCTGCATAACCCATGCCAAGGCTTGCACTCTGTCAACGTTGTTTTCCCCCTCAAGTTTCCAAAATGGAAGATGTGCCAAGGATAAGTCTAACAGAATATCAGGGTTCACTTAAGTGCTGTTTTAAAATTCAGCTGAACTCTACCACGTGAAGGATTGAAAAGATTTTGCTCTGAGACCTTTCTTCCACAGCAGCAAAATCTTAGGACCTAAACCTGTGCCTACCAAGGATGTCTTGTTATCATCACAGAGGGAAGCTGGGCTGTATTAGCAGGCCTGATGCAAGGCTCAGTCAAAAAAAAAAGGTAAATAGCTTCCAAATTACCTTTAAGTTATCCAGACTCCCTCATCCTGATGCTTCTGTACAAACACCACACAAGCAATTAAGGAAGATGATGGAAATACAATTTGGAAGTGGGTTAAACGACTTGGAGAATCACAGAATCAACTACAGTATGGACTCTAGAGCATTCTGGTTTGGAAAACAGTCACAAAGGATTACAGGCAGCAAGGTAAAGGCTTAGTTCTTTTCTTTATATCAGCTGTAATCACTAATAGGTTCTTCCTAGTAGCCTGTAAAATGTGCTCAAAAAATCTTCTTCAGTATCAAGAGGGAATATGAACTAGCCTGGATAAAAGGTCAGGTCTACAAAAACAGAAAAGGCATTAAGCACTCAGACTTGAAGGAAAGGATGCATCATTTAGAATATTCTGAGTAGAACAATCCAAATATTTCAGTATTAGTGCCAAAAGAATCTGAACCAAAATCACACCCATATAAGTATTCAAGCTCATGCATTTAGATCTCTGTCCAAAAAACCAGAATCAAGTATTCTCTATTATTTTTCTGTCTGGCTTTAGCAAGACTTTCTGGAAATGTCAAAGCAAACTATTTTACATTTGAGATAAGAAAAAAAACCATCAGAAAAAATGCAGCATAAAATGTTTCAGGACCCTATTTGGACTCCTTCACTCTAATGGAAACATTATCAAAGTCTTGACCCAAACTTCCCACAAGGTACAACATGGCTGAGGCAGTCAAACAAAGAAACAAGTCAGCTAATGTAATATTATTCTTGCAATAAAAGCAGTTGATGTGTCACGCAAGCACCACATTGGAGGGGTGCAGCAAGCCAACCCTTCCACAAAAGTTGTGTTATGTACACTGTTTCTATACCACACAAATTCTGAACATGCAATATTTGTCATGGCAGCGTCAGTCTAAGCATCCCATTCCTAAAGCTGATGTATACAGAAACATGAGCTGAGCCCTTGCTGATGTAGTGATCTATTTTGTACCACCCAGGTTTAAAGAGACTTCCCTGAGAGTTATTAACCCTGAAGGCAGCAGCACTGCAGCTCCAAGGGGAGGAACATGGAGGTATTTCCAGAGCTTTAAGTTGGTCTTTTTGTTATGTGCACAAGAAGGACAAACATGAGGAAGAAAACAGGTTTGGACTTCATAGACTGATCCATTCACTGTTGCAGGATGGGATTAAAAATGCATAAGCCAACTGACTCTCCAATTCCATAAATCTGCCCTGTTGTTTATTCTCAACCTGAAGTTTGAACCTTCCTTTTAAGGCAGGAATGGTGTTGAGTTGTCACAAAGATGACTGTGGCCACAGATGGCAGATGATACAGCAGCGATAATGAAAATATTTGCCATTAGCATGGAACATTTTGACACACAGACTCAGCATTTGGAAAGCCACATCCTGCTGTTTGCATCCTTGGGCTCTTTGGCTGAGATGCAGGAGTTGATGGGTGGGGCAGGATCAGTCAAATGCCACATTCACCAATATGGGGAACCCTACGGTGAGAAATAGGGGCCCAGAGCACTCACTACACAGTAAGAGTAGACAGACAAGAATGATTTAAAGTCTGAGAAAGGCTCAAATAACTTCCTAGAAATTATGGAGAAAGAATCTTTCTTCCGCAAAGAAATTACCAGAACATAAATATATGAGGAGAAATTCCAGAGAGTTTTTTTCAGGTGTTCCTTCCACCTGTTGCTCACCTGTAAAAGACTTCAAGGAAAAAAATCCCTGAAGAAAGATGCAAAAAAGTGTTTGAAAATGTTTAGTTATCCCAAACTGGCATAAAGTGAAAAAAACAACAAACAAACAAAAAACCAACCAAAACAACCTTTCTTGATGCAGAAGAGAAAAAGCTGCTAAAGTATTTCAAGAGTATCTTGAGCCTCATTTAACTTGCAAAGAGAAAAAGGTTAATCCTCACAACTTCCTAGTGGAGAACATAATAAAGGAAATAAGTGGTGAATTTAGCAAGCTGGAGTTTCTGTATCCCTCACTCTAGACATCAAACAACTCGACCACGTTGCGTCAAGCAAGAGAAACAGGAAGGGAGAGATCACACAGCTTGAGTTCCTTGGCTCCAGTAAGGCCAAAGCTCCGCTGCTGAGGAGGATGGAAATCCTATATTCTTCCTCTGGGGCAGGAAGTACCTGTAAACATCTCAGAAATATTCTGCTTTAGCATACTGTAAACAAGAATACATCATATCCACTGCTCCAGACCATGTAGGGAAAAGAATTGGACAACCTTGGATTCAACCTAGAAGAGGAGAAGGCAGGGGAACTGAGTCATAGCTTAGAAAAACAAGATTAAAAAGAACTTTTGGGACGGGACAGGAACTGAGGTTTTAAGTGGGGCAATTCCTAAGGAAGGAAGGACACCTACTACCTATTCCAATAATATTTTGCATTTATGTAACTGCAGTGGCTGCCGTCCAAGGACCTGAAAATACTGCAGGGCTTCCAGTTAACCAGATTTCAAAACCCCATGAAACGTTATTCTTCAATTTTTGCCACATGTCAAAATGCCTACCCAAGAGTCAGTTTTACACTCCCATGTTGGAGCCAACCCTCATCAACTGAAGACTCCCAACTCAGTATAAGGGGTCATTTTCAGACAAAAAGAATCAGCTGCTGTGCAGCCAAGTACATCAAGATGATATTCCTATCCATGCCTTCCCAAATGGACATTATGTGTATGGACTATACATTTGGACTTTCTATAACAGCATTTCTCATATGAAGGCATGCAAAAGGTATATTCTGAACACATAAAGACTGGGTTCAGAAATTTATGTCCAAAACCCATTTGTTTAGATCCATTTGTTGCCTCTTTACTGAAGGAAGACCATGGGAAGCAGACAGTAATTCCAGTAATAATTCTCTGTTTCTCAGTCCTGCTACTGTTCTAAGAATTGATGTAAGTTAAGTATTAAATTTTATTTTATATAGACCATATATACCTGGTCAGAGGAGCAGGATGGGATTTAATGATTGGCTGAGCATCACTCCTGTGACTGTAAAGTGACATTTGTAGACCTTTTGTTTAAAGCAGACATCCATAGTCACGTTACTGCTCTTTACACTCCACACAGCCCACTGCCAAAAATACCTTTGTGTACTTGCTAGAAAAAACTGCCCACATCATAATCTGTTTCTAATTTATAAATGCTGGAATATAAGCTAAGCATATTTCCAATTCTGCAGAGCAGCGTGCCAAGGATAAAGCTCAAAGATCTTGACAACACAGAATAAGAACAGCTGAGCTGTAAGGCTTACAGGAAGGCAGGAAGATGAGTTTGGTGGCAGTGATATATTTTGGGGGTGATCCAGCTAACTGTTGGACAAGGCTGATGGATGCATTCCCATGAGGATCTAGAGGCAGAGAAGTACAAAGCAGTGATCACAGAGGTCTAGAGCATAAAGATTACAACACATGCAATGCCTCATAACAAACCCAGACCAGGACAGCCTCCAGATATCGTTTGAATCACCATTATTTCTCTTTTTTTTCTAAATATTTTAGTGTATAATGGAACTGATCATTAATATATCTTCAAATAGTAATGTCCATATCTCTGGAAACTCACCTGTCCAGATACCACTGGTCAGTAACAGGTTTTAGGTAAAGCTTCAGCAGAGTGGAGTTTTTCTGGAGTAAAAGAGAGGAAAGAACAAGTATTGATGCCAGCAGAGTAAGAGAGCAATTTCTTTTATTGAAGGGTGTTCTGTGGAAGGAGGAAACACAGGGCTATCATTACTCTAATAATTAAATATCTCTGTGAAAAAGTAAGAATCTCTCTAGTGCATCCCAAACCCATTAATGGAAATCCTCAGGGAACCTAAAACCAGAGCAACACATTTGAAATGTTCTACCCATAAGCCACATGAGGCCTCCAGACTTGTGATCTGTAGGTTCAGCAGAGGTGTGAAAAACTTAGTTTATTCATTCCAAGCCAAGAGTCATTTACAAGTATTTGAAAAAGGCTCAGATAGGAAATATGAACTAACTGAAGGCATATCTTTGCTGAAAATAATTCAAAGTAACAGCACCTGGAGCCATGTAGACTAATGCACAAATATCAGTTGATTACTAGGTTGTTACAGGTACTGCTTTGTCCCCATCCCACCAGGACATCAGACGGCATGTCCCATTACTCTGTGGTGCGGTGCGATGAGCTGGTTTAAGTTTTTTCCTCCCCAGTTACTGAGGGAAGTCTTGTCTTGCTGTAAATACTGGGACTATGGAAAGCCAGTGGAACCCTGTGAATGTTTAAGTGTTCTATCTTGCCCAGTGCCATGGACCAGAGACCAAAGGGACAGCAGGGCACTGCTCCAAGCAATGCCAACAGCCAGCACCAGGACTCATTCCAGGCATCCTGGAGAAGACAAGGAAAACACTCAAGTGAAATCCTGATCCGACTACACTGAATTCAAGAGCAAGTTCTGACAACTGAGCTTATTTCAACCCCTGCTCCCATATCATAACCCACATGATACCAAGTGTATTGATGGGACAATGAACTACAGTCCTTAGGAAAGAAAACCAGGCTTACATTTAATCAGAGACACATGACATGTTAATGGATAAGCGCAGATTAATTGAAACCATTGCTACAGCAAACTAGGAGCTTAGAAAGCAATATCATAGAAATGGTTTAGAGCTACTTGTGCTGATTAGGCATCAAAGATCTTAAGCAATGTTGCATATATTGAATATTCTGTTCTTTAGATAAATTGTTTGATGGACACTTCAGAAAAATTAGCTAAGCTCAGCAGACAGAAAATTGGCATGGAGACCATGCCAATATAGATCTGCCACTGTTCAGAATACAAAGGAATAAAACCTCTGCTTGTAATCTGGTTCATAAGAACAAAGCAAAAAAATATCTCTTACTTAGAGAACAGTTAAAAACACCAAGTTTTTTCATGTTGTAGTGTGTATCTGACGTAGCAAATCTACATCAAATGACCTATAAAATTTAGGGGGGGAAGGTTCCTTCCAAAAGAATTAGCTACACAAGAAGATGAAGTCTAATATGAGGATGAAAAGAAAACAACCAACTTTCAAAGTTGGGTATTTTATTACATATTTAGCTGACTACACATTAAAAGAATCATATGAAAGAAGAATAATGTTCCCCTTTATACTCATATGTTCCTTATAACTCAGCTATGTCAGACAAATCATCTACCACATCTATTATGTCAGAAAAATCACTGCATATCTGTGCCTGCCCAATGGATGTGCATCAGTACAGTATCTCCAAGTTTCCTTCCAAATCTCTGGGTGCCTATACCCAGACCTGTATCAACCTAAAGAGCTCTGTCATCACATCACTGTGGCTGATGCAGAGCAGCAGTGGAGCAACAATTTGGTCCATGTGTGGCTCTTAAAAGGGGCATCCTGCACACTTGTTGTGGTGTTGAGTTTGCTGAATGCTCACACACACACGGGGCAAGGCTGCAGCCAACCCCCAAAACATTAAACATGAGATCAAAAGTACTGAGAAACAAGCCCATCTTGAGAATCCCATCTGAAACCCATACATTGCTTTATGTTCTCTAAAAGAGGTGCAATCTTCCAGGACACGCTAGGTTTGCCATCAACATGCTAAAGTTTTTTTAAGACATCAGCTGGATTTATCTTCATTCTCATTCTGAATGCATTTTAGGCAAAGTTGTCAGCAAGGGCCACAGGATGTTCTTGGATACCATTCTGTGGGTAAAATAAACCACACCTCTCCTATCATGGCAAGTGTTAATAAAAGCCTGACCTAGTTGGAATGGTCTAAAACAGAGACAATTAAGGGACACGATCAGACCCTACCTCTCCATCACTGAGGAAAAATGGGATGAAAGCTCAAAAAGAGCAGGAGAGGGATTTGCCTCCCTGCCAACGTATTTTGGCAGCTCCTTAAAGTTGGGATGCCCAGACACCACATAACTGCTCTTTAATTACTCCACTTGCTATCTAGTCCAAGCTGCCTTTGCAGCACCTGGAGATCAGCAGCATTTGCAGTTGTTACTAACCTGCTTAGAAACTCTAGCTAAACTTTCATTTCTCTGAAAATTTGGGTTTCAAACTGATTTTTATTCTTTCTTTTGCTATGCATTGCAGAAGGAGTCTGATTGCCTCACAGGGAAATTGTTAATCTTTGATTTAAAAGTGCTTGCTCTTGTTAGGTTTTTCTCTTGTTGCTTAAAGTGGTTTTCCTCCAAACTTTTAGGAGGTTGGGCACTTCCCACCTGAAAATGCACCTTGTTGGTGCAAACTGAGGAAACAGTCATGGCTTTTAACTTTCCAATTAAAATGGTTCTTTTAATCTGCTATTTAACCTCCTAATACAGAAATCAAAATTATTTCTGCGCAGCTCAGCAATAATTGTGCAACTGGAAACCTGCCTTACAAAAGGCAAATTATGGTTCAAAGCCAAGCTACACTGAAGAAACTTGTGCTCCAGTCTGGAAGTAGCAGCATATATTTATAAAAGTAGCTTTATACATGACATTGAACACCCTCTGTACACAAATATTGGTGCTAAACTCCGCTTTTCATGGACACATGTGCCTGTGCCAACCGCGAGTAGTTCAGCTGCATTGCTCATGGGGTGCCTTGGAAGGAGCACTTTTGAAGATCCATATCCATGCAGGCATTGATTCCACTCTTTCTACACTGGTCCCTGAACCTTCCAGCATGACTTGGATGCAAATGAAACAACCTGGAAACAGCCCTGGAGACTTCAGCATCTCCAAATGTAAAACATGGAAAGACAAGAAGTTTTCTTACAGAGACTCCTCCTCACTGCAGCTTCTTCTACCCTTTGTTGCAGTGAATAATTCTGACAACCTCAGTGTCATGGGACACTTTCACACGGTGCAGAGCATTTCTTACTATAGGAACTTCACTGCAGCCAGTGGGATTGGTCATGTGAATAATGGCTATAGGGTATAAACAACCCCTGGGACTGCCAGAAGGCAAATGCAAGAACTGAACAGAAGGTTCCAGCGTTCTCTAGCAAAAATTGCACCTCTTGACTAGACAGTAAATCCTGAAAACTTAGTGAATTACTCACTACTGAGAAAACACAGCAAGAGAAAAATTAGTATTAACTGACTCAACTTAGAATCATAAAATGGTTTGGGTTGGAAGGGACCTTAAAACTCATCTTGTTCCAACTCCCTGCCATGGTCAGGGACACCTCCCACTAGACCAGGTTGCTCAATGCCCCCATCCAGCCTGGCCTTTCCAGTGATAAATTGCATATTAGAATTCCATATTAGTTCATATCAAGTGAATTAAACTAGTTGCAGAAACGGTATGGATAGTGTCAGCTTTATACCATTACAGGCAAAGCATGTCTCCCGCATGTTTTTTGTTCCAAAGCCCTTTACAGTGACCTAAGATGTTGGATCTACAGCTCATTATTTTTCCCTGTGTTAAGTCCAAGAAGACATTGGTATTCCTATGTATTCATTTGTTCCCATGGGATACTGATATCGGATCTCTTTGGGTATTCCAATTTGCAGTCCAAAACCACAAAAATAGTTTGGCAGCTGAAATTAATGACTGTGTTTCTGATTTGGCAAGCTCCTTGAACACATGCTCACCTTCAAGTGCACGAGTCCCCCATTAATGCAACAGTTATTCATTTCTTGAAATTAAGCAACTTCTAACCTGGGACTTACATGCTTTTGTGTAATATTGTGAAAGGCATTCAATAAATAAGTAATTAGACTTTCTTTTTCATTACCAGTGTGTAATGATGCACACAATGTTAAATCTATAAATACATTGTCCATTTTCCATGGCACAAACAACCTGCAAGACAAATAACCTGCAGGACTAACAGTTAAACACTCCTGCAGAAAATTAATCAGAGTTCAGGCTAAATCCTAGAGTCCATTAGAGCAACTCCAGTCTGGATGTTATCTTCAAGTGAAGGAGGTCACACCAATCTTTCTCTAAGGTACTTAGGGCACTCCCTCATTACTTTCATAAAATAGATATCAGGCTATCATGTTTATAGTGTTGTAATCAAAGCTGGTAAACATGAGTTTGATGCCATGGAGATGTAATAGACTTCCACCCAAATGAAAGAGCTGTCCTTCATACCACTTATTTTTTTCCAGGGAGGAAAAAAGCCACCGGTGAAGCACCGATTTCAAGGGTGGTTACAAAACCACAACAACAAACTGTGATTGGAGTGTTTGTTTGAAGCTAAAAAGACTATTTTTGAGCAAAAGACAATGGGTCATGTCAGCTTATGCTCTGCATGCATGATATTCAAATTACACAAAAATCTGCTTTGCAAGGAAGTCTAACATCTCTAAAATCCTTCACTACTGCATCCATATGCATTTCTAGGAAATTCTGTAGTCAGTCCAAATCCCAAGTGTTAAGAAGGAAAAGTTTCTAAGAAGTCAAAAGAACAGGGGGTGGGGGGGAAATCTCACATTTAATTTACACACTCCACACTGTTTGGTAAATAGCAGCTATTGTTTGGAGTAGAATGCAGTCACCATTCATTATAATTTGACTCTACATTCTTCATTGGGAATTCAGGAAGTGGTTCAGACTAAAATATTCCCTTATGTTATTTGACCTGTAAAAACTTGGAGACAGGCCAGATTCTGCAGTTCTTAAACAGACAACACTCCCATTGACTGTGGAATTGGACTTGAGAGTTGACTGGCCCGCACCCCCCATGTGCTGCCCAGCTCAGTGCAGTCACTTGGGGCACAGGGTGGTGGCCACAAGAACCTGAAGAGGAGGCCATTAGATTTGGTTGGAGCTGTTATTCATCTTCCCAGAGAGACTGTGGGCATTCCCTGAGCACAACTTGTACAACACCTTAGAAAGAGAACAAAGCACTGTAGGATCTCATGGAATTACTTTTTCAGTTATTGTTCCTTCCTGTTGCTTCTTCTGATAAAAAGGCATTTTTGAGTTGAAGGGAAGCAGTAGTTCCTCAACGGATTTCTTGACAGAACAGACTCAGAACAAGATTGTCAGAGGCAGGTTCACTCTTGTTATCTGAGGTAGAAGTAGGCATCCAAACACCCTGTGAGCCTGGGTTTCAGCATCTATGTATTTTTAAACCCTCATGTACTTGGAAATCAAGGCAAACTCGCAGATTTAAGGAGATAGTTCTGCTTATGATTTCACTTTGCCTTTAAGATACCATTTTAAATTCTTGTTAAATTTAGTAGCACAGAATAGTCTGGGCTGGAAGAAACCTTAAGTGCATGGGCAGGGATACCTCACACTTGACCAGGTTGCTCAGAGCCCCATCTAACATGCCTTTGAACACTTCCAGGGATGGGGCATCCACAGCCTCTCTGGGTAACCTGTGCCAGGGCTTCACCATCCTTATGGTAATGAATTTCTTCTAACATTTAATCCAACTCTACTCTCTTTCATTTTTAAGTCATTTCCCCTTGTCCTGTCACTACAGTTCCAGATGAAGAGCCCTTCTCCATCTTCCTTCTAGGATCCCTTCAGGTCCTGGAAGGTTGCTATGAGGTCTCCACACGATGTTCTCTTCTCCAAGAGAAGGGAATTCAGTTTAAATCTCATCACAAGACTTGAGGGAGGTAGAGAGAAGCCCTAACATCAGCACTGCTTTGGAATCATATATTCCAGTTGTCATCACTCCATAGTTTATAGTGCTCAGAAAACAGTATTTCACACAAAAAACACCCTTCACTTTGAATATGTGCAAGAGGGAATGCAGGTCACTTAGGATGATGGATTTCATTGTAAGGGGAGGGACTGGTGTTCCTAGAACACTTGCCTTTGAAAAACATCCCTTTGCAGGTATGAACAAACAACTGAATGTTTTGTTCAAATCAGTGCCTGATATTTTTAGGCTGCTACACTTGGTGTTTAGCATTTATCTTTTAGAATTTAATCTATCAGATAGGAAATGCTTAGTTTGGCAGAGGCAGGGGGATTACTCAGTGTTAGTTCACTGGTTGTATTTCCACAGGCTTTAAAGACATTCCTCTCTTTTAGACTTCATATTTTTTTGATAGCAAGTTAATGCATAAAGGTTGTTTCGACATTACACCACACACTGGAGCCAGGTGAGTCTTTGTGTAGCCTTTTGTCTTGGCAACTGCTCTCACTGGTGTCAGGAACACTCTTTGTCTCCTGTTCCAGGAGCAGATTTGTGACTCAGGGCACATTCCCTTCCGGAAATGGAAAAGAAAATGGAGTTCTCCTCTTTGGTATCAGCAGCAAGTTTCACAAGAAGGAGGTTTTATTTCTCCCCCACACCCTATTTTTTGTTTTTGTTTGGTTGGGTTTTTTTTTAATATATATATTAAGGTTTGAATGATCACGTGGAATTCTGTAAATATTTTATTACATCTTTTATAGGAGGAATATTTTATATCTCCCAAACTTTTTGGAGGTGCAGCCATTGAGTTCAGTTTCTCCTGCCCCTGTAACTGCTTCCATCTGTCCAAGCCTATGTGCAGTTCACTAATTGTCGACCCCTTAGGTAGGATTTGCTGGTTTTCTACAGGTTTATTGTTAATCATTAGGTTCAGGAGAAAATAAACTTCTTTGACATTACCAATAAGGGTCTCCAAGAATGAAGAGAAAAATTCCTCCTGTTTTAATTGGTCTTAGCATTTTTAAAACATGTTCCTTCAGCACTTTGGTAGGAAATGCTTATGGATAGGACTGGTTCAAAGAAATATATATCTAAAGAACTTGCAGGAAGATTATATTAAACTATCACTACTGCAAACAATGCTAAGAAAGATTAATATTTCAGCAAAATAATGTTGAAAAATTAGTCTGAAAACACTCCCTGCCTGCCAGTTTCCTTCTTATAAATCTGAATAGATTTCTCATAGTCATACATTCAGAGAATAAGCCAAATCCTTTCAGTAAAAACTGTATTTTCTGTCATCCTCTCATTCCACCTTTTCAGTTTTTTGAAAAATCAAGTAAAACCTGACTTTCTCCATGGTGGAAGTCTCACAGGGCAAAGGCAAGAAATCTGCTATAAGTGGCTTATAAACTGTGTCACAATTATGAAAAGCTTCACACAATTTAAAAAATAAGGGATCATTTCCTTTAATAAAAATTAAATAGTACATGTGACTTGTTATTTTTCAAGATGTTTTTATAATCTATCATTATTGCTTCATAGCTAGATATTGGATGTTTTTTATTTTCACCTTTCCCACAAGCAGGGGGATCGGAACTGGATGAATTTTAAGGTAATTTCTAACCCAAAACATTTTGAGATTCTATTACTCTTAGCATGAATAGAAAAAAAATAAATTGTAGAAGGAGCAAACATGGTGCAGATGAGTGTCCCACCGGTGCAGAGAAACAGGGAAACCCTTGTACCTGGGAATGTCACAAGGAGAGCTAGCAAAGCTCAAGACACGAGCTGGAGAATAACAGACTTCAAAAGGGAAGAAAACCACAACAAAACATCGAGCAGAGGGTGAACTTGAAAGTGGAAGAAGTGACAAATGTCCGCATTTTTTCCGCAGGGTGACAGATAAGCAGAGTTGGAACAGACAGAGCATGAAAGGAGCTCAAGTACAGAACCCAAGTGAAGCAAAGAGCAGGGTCTACTTTGCCATATGTAATGGGGGTTAAACTAATCCAGAGAGTGATTTCAAGAGTGTTACTGAGCCTGAGATCTTGTGTAGGCTGAACTTAAACTCTCTGCAGACAAGACATAGTGGGTTTTACCTCAGTTGGCTTTTTGCTTTCTTTCTCTCACTAGATTTATGCATTACATTGGAGATGTACAGAAGCCTAAGCTGTGCAAGAATATATGGATTTTATCCTTATCAAATAATTTATAGGTGTTGTTCGATATTCACAGAAGGAATTGATTGCAAAATTCACCTTGAGCTAGATCCTTAGTCCTTCCTTATCCCTCTGCACAGGATGAAATCAGAGGTATTAAACTAACATATCTGCGTGTATGGGAATAAGAGAGTCAACCTCTTACTCCCAAAATGGGTTTTGACATGTAGGCAGAACACGATATATAAAGTGTGCACTCACATACACATTCAGAGCTCAAAATAACAGAAAAACCTTGCTGGTTCTAAAATATCTCTGCCATTCCTCTGCTTTGTAATTTTACCTGGGACTTTCAGTTACAATTGTAAATTGCTGATTTCTAAGAACCAAAGGAAGGTTCAGTGCAACTTCAACTGGATTGTTTGGTGCCCAACTCTGGGAGCTAATTTTAAATTTTCCATCTGTGCTGAGAAATTTTTTCACATAAAATGTATCTCCAGACTCATTAGAGACCTGGGAACAGAATAAAAGGGCAGTGACAGGTACAGCTGAGTATGCAACTATGAATTCATTTCTTCATGTGAATTACAATCATTATATTTGCAAATGTATTCATTTTCAATGGAAAAAAAAATCTGTTCTCATGAGAGAAAAATTCTGCTTCTATGAGATAATTATAGTTTTGGCCTTTTTCTTTTGTGGAATTCCCTTTAAAAGCTGCTGATTATACCATGAAGAGAAGCAGCTGCCGAGTATCTGATCTGATTAACGATTCGAGCAAAATTTACATAAAAACTTAGCATACAAGATCACAATTTCCAGAGGATGGATGGAGCCCTGCCTGATGTGTCTGCAGTGAGACTGATTTCAGCACAAGTCCAGGCTCTGATGTGTCTGTATAATATATAGGGCCAAGATTCCCCAATCGATTTAATGGACATTACTCCTCAAATTCTGACTGCCTGCAAACAAAGTAATTAGAGATTCATTTGCATATTTTAATTGCCTCAGTGTTTTGGTTTGGGGTTGGTGTTTTTTTTTAAAGATTTGTGGCTTTATGTTTCCTATGCTTGGTTGTAATCTATCAATGGTGTTTGCAAGAGAACAGAGAAGCAAAATGCAAACCCAAGACGACAGTAAACGCGGGGGTTTAATATTTTATATGTGAACTTTCAGCACAAAGCAGCCGACTTGCAAATAAGATATTCTTTGTTGCAAGGTGTGTGAAAGGATTTCAAGCTCCAATTTAAATTAGAAGGAAGAGACTTTTGAAGCCACCTACTCACAAATCCAAAGAACAGAAAAGAAAGAAAGAAAAGCCACAGCCTTCAGTTTTCACCTGCGAGTGAAGTCAGTGTTCCAGCTGCAAACCTGAGTAGGGCAGATAAACCACCTCAGTTTTGTTGTTTCCCTGATCAGCTCATCCTACCAGCAAGCTGTGGGGGCCTGTTTCCCCCACAGCAATGTTTCTACCTACAGAAAAGTGAAAAATGCCATCTTGGGTGCTCCCATGGGCAGATCACATGTGCCAACAATGGATTCAATTCAAACCACTGGAGCTTTAGGATCAGGCCTTGGAGGTGCCTCAAAATGCCCAATTCATATCTGAAACATCTTGAATACGTTTATATCCTTTTTTTTAATTTTTTTTTACTGCATGTCAGAGGTTTCTGTGACTCTTGCTATGTTCTTGTCCTCGGGTTTATTACAGACCCTGGCAGCTTCACAAGTTCTGTCTTCCCTCTCTACTTACAATTGGGACTCAATTTGCCAGGGCCTGTCGAACACAAAGAGTCCCTTTAAAGGTTTTGTGTGAGGCCTGTTGTCACTGAATCACCAACTCAAGGCTTGATCTTATCCCTCTGAATTGTAAGGACAGCAGGATTGAACCCCAAATGAGATAGTGTCTCTGACTTGTGTCAGACCACACTGTTAAAATTCCCATTACTAAAATGCAGCCTTTCTCTTTCTTTGTACACAGTCCTCAGGACTTCTCAATAGTAGCAGGCAAGAAAATTCCACTAATGCCAGAGGGATCTTTACTCGCCTCAAGTAGAAGAGAATCCATGGGAATTCTCAGAAGCTTTTTATCTCTTGCTCCCTGCAATTATTTTCTAGGCTAAAAGCATAATTGAGGAGAGGAAAAAAGCAGATGACCTCAGCTACCAAGTAGAAAAATATCAAGAAGAAATGACACACACTGTGGAACAGAAAGATACTTCACTGCAGCAGGCACTGGGCTGGGATCAGAGAGGAGCTCTTGCTCCCAAGGTTGGACACAGATTTCCCATATAACCTTAAGGAAATCATATCTTTCCTGTAACTTTTCACTACTTCATAGGAAGTCTTTAGGATAAAACTGAAGGCTCCCTCAGAGGTGTTCAGAGAAAGCAAGGAAGGTTTTATAAATATCTACATAGTTACAAAGGAAAAACAGTGTTAGAGAAAGGTGTGAGAAAACAAATGAACAGGCAGGAGTAATTAGTCCTTTAGAAATAAAACAAAGTACATAGTGCTTTGCCTGGAGATGTAGGGCCCACCTGCACTCTACTCCAAAAGCCACTGCTGCAGCAGAGTGCACTTCAGTTATCAAGCTGTCACAAGAAAACTCACTTTTCCTTTATTCTGAGGGGATGCATTAAAAACAAACACAACCTCCTTTTAAGTGCATTAGGAAAAACGGGTCAAGTGGGACCATGTGCACCTACAGTGGGGATTTCCCTGCTCTCAGTTAAAGCCACCTGACATCCTCAACTTAAGCAAAAAGCCAAAAGGTAAATTATTTTCTTCCTTCCTTCCCCCACACCCCCCCTCCAAAAGCCAGATAAAACAAATTACTTCCTATTACAAGCAGCTGACTTGAAAACCTAAAGTGGCAAAGTGCAGCCAAGGTGTTCACTGCCAAGGGGGGTCCAAGGACACACCAGACCCTCCCTCCTCCTGGGCTCTTTTCCATGTGCACTGGGATTTCACCACCACCAAATCTGCAGGTCTCATTTCAAGGAAACTTTTGCTGTCCTCTGGCTGACTGGGGTTGGATCCTGCCTTTGGATTAGACAGGGCAATTCCTTCATGTGCCAGGTATCACACTGGGAGGATCTGCTGCAGCTCAGCATTGCTCTTGTAGGCAACGCTGAAAAATTGGAGGTTTTGGTACATGAGCAACCCTAAAGACCAGTGGAAATCCTGCTTTGTGACCCAGAATTTTCTACTCTTAATTTACAAATGTTCTTCCTTTGTTTCTTACATGAGACTATAAGAAAGCTGGGCCCCCAAGAGTTCCTTTTACACTACCTCCTTCAGCTCAGAGCAACTTCTCATAAAATATTTTTGATTTAATAAACCATCTTGGCTCTATGCATTAAAATTCCTCCACCTACAGTAAACAAGACTGTGACAATTAACCAAAACCACAGAGACCCTAATAAACTGTAATAGAAAGAATTTAGAATTTCTTATTTCAACAATTTAGAAAAGCCAACGATACCTTTTCTGGTGGGCACCCCAGGAGAAACTTTAAAAGGGCCACAAAATTCCCTTTAATTGAATATTAAATTGGATTATTTAAAAATTCCCAACATGAAAAGGAAAAGGCACACAGAATACGGACACAAGCAAATGCCAGTGGGATGGAATTTCTGCTTGGATCCAAAACAAGGACCAAACTAGGAGTGCAGCACCCAGTAGCTCTGATGGGAACCTCACTGGAGAGATCACCAAAATGTGATTTATAGAAAACCCCAGGTAATTACTGATACCAGTACCTTGGACACTGAGTCTGTAGCCCACAAGAGAGACTGTCCCAGGTATGAGCTGAAAGAGAAGACTTTCAACCATGTTCCACATCAAGCACTAAGAAAAATGAATATAGGACACAGACTAGTTAGTTAGTCTTCCTATTTATTTTCTAGACAACTGCTCTGCAAGGTCAAGGTTTCGTTCTTTGAATTCTGTGCCTTATTAGGAAGTCATAATTTTAAAATCCCAAAGATAAAAGGTAGGATTTTGCTGAGGAGGAGGGGAAGGTAGATATAAATACCATGGCTCCAAAATTCCCAGGCATAAATTGTGTAATTTAAATCTCCTAAATCTGCGGGTGAAGCCACACTTTATGTTTACAGCTGTTGTTCAGAGGGGAAAAATCTTCTGGCTCGAGATAGAACAGCATCTTATTTCTTCAGTCTTGCCTAAAATTTATTATTCATGGACCATGGTTCTTTCCCTCAAGAGAACTTGGCTCGAAAGCTCTGTATTTCATGCATCAATCTCACCCAGATTAGCAAAGCAAACACTTAGCATGACAACAGTGTCACTCTGTTTGCATAGAGAAGGATGAAAAAGAATCTCTCCAAATGAAGAAATGTGAGTTAAGCTGCTCGGGTTAATACGGTATTCCTTCATCCTCCTTGCTTAAAGAATTAGAAGAAAATTTCATATGATTCATCAAGAAAACCTGGAGGGAAACTACAACACATCCTATGACTTTGTGTTTTCTTCCCCATCTTTTTTTGGTCTGGGATGAAGAACTGTTCATCGTCTAAAATAGCAACTCCCTTTTCAGCCTTTTCCACGTCAAAAGGAAGCCACCTTATCCGTCCAGTTTTCTAAACCCAGAGAGGTGTAAACACTCATTTCCTACTGTCAGCCTTCACACATCTCAGCTCTTTGAACCCTGGCATCTAAAGGCCAGAACAACATCTCCACATGATTTTCTTTCCCGCCTCTCTTATCAGAGATCATTGTGCCTGTAGCTCACCTTTCCCTTTCAGATCACCAGCCTCCACTTGCTACATTCTCTCGGGCCACTGAGCCAGAGCTGCTGATGCAAAGGGTGGAGATGGCATTTATTTTGTGATACCTTATCAGTGGGCTGATATCCAGGTCTCAAAAAACCCTTCTTAATGGCAAGATAACTTGGCAACTTTCTTCTGGTACTAGCATTTCACATCAGCTCTTCGCCCAGTGTGGCACAAACACCTTCCAAGCCACTTTATTTTGATGCCACAGCAAAATTCTTCCAAGACATTTTATGATTTCCATCCCTGAAGCTGCAGCACAAGGGTGCTGCTCCAGCTCTCCCACCTCAGCTGGAGGAAAAGTGTTATTCAAAATACAACGTAATCTTTTATTTATGGGTTTATGTATTTCCAACTGAGGTTTTTTGAAACCTGTCAAAACTTTAAACCCAAATGGCCCTCTTGGTTTCAAGCCAAGACCTTTTCCTGATAAAGGAAACTTCTGTAAAAGTGGAAGTGTCTAAAAAGAATTTAGCAGTGGGTCTTGGTGATAACAAGAGGGTTGATGGGCAGTAACTGAACCGGCCTCCTGAAGGAAAATACTGAATTTTCACCACTGCAAAAAGGAGGGTTTGTTTTTTTTTTCTAAGAAATAGCTTTCTTGAAAAAATAAGAAGTGGAAGAGTATAAGTCAGATTCTTTGTTCACTTTTAATTTAAATCCAAAAACCTCTGTGTTGAAATAAGCAGATACTCTATATTTACACCAGAAGAGCAGAAAACACTCAGTATCCCTGGGATTTGAATACACAGACACGTGCTTCGTACTCAAACTGTTGCAAAGCACATGTTAAAATGTTCATTAATCTAATTATGGGCCAAATCCTGGAAAAAGCTTTACTTCCCCACATGAATTTTCCCACTAACTGTGTGGATGTCATTCACAGCAGCACTACTTATTAAAAGCCAGATTCCAGCCTTCTTTCCCACACTGATCATGCTCACACATGGGCAATCTGTTGATTGAAACAGAAATCCTTGGAGAGTCTGGAGCTACTTGGCCTCTGTAGACCTGCCACCACGATGGTTCATTTGGAGAGGTAAAAGCCTCCTGAATTCCCAGCCTGAGACCCTGCTGGGCCAGGCCCTGCCACCCTCATACCAGCTTTAGAACAGTCCATATCCTCACTATAATGCCAATAAATCTTCAGTTATGAGAAGGAGAAAGGTGGGAGGTCCATCATGTGAATCTGAAAAGTTATTCTCAGGTCAGTCTCAACTTCTGCACTGCCAGAGTTTGGGAAAACTACAAGCACTGACAAAAATTCACCTTGGACAACCAATGAGAATGTTTTATCTCAAAGCATCTCAAAAACTTTATCTCAGAGTTCCAGCAGGGACTACATACATCCAAACACTTATATTTCTGGGCTAACACTGAATTACAGGCAGCTAAAAGATAGTTAATTATTAAAGTAGATTAAAGCTGCAAGGCTTCAATTATTCAGTGCAGCCACCCCTGTGGCAACTTTCACAACAGATAATAGTGCACTTTTAACACAGTTCCCTTGAGTGAAATCCTGGTCTTTGCACATGCTAAGGTTTGTTGTTTTTTGGTGGTTTGTTTTTTTTTTTCATTTGTTTTCTTTTGATTTGGATTCTTTGCTTTTGCCATGGAATTCTGGATTTCTTCCATGTCATAGAAGAGACCAGAAGCTGATGTTCTTCTCTTACATTCTTACAGATTCTGAACAGGCTGCAGGTCACACAGCAAAGAGCCACAAAGAAAATTTGCACCACCCTTCACTAGAACACAATGGACTCTGCAAAGTTTATTATTTTTTCTATTCAGCTGCATCCTCTATCACATGCAAAAGGCCATTTATGTAACTTTTCTAATCTAACTAGCTTCCCATCATGAGCTTTTCCATGAAAAGATCTTTCTGGCTTTTATAAAAAGGAATATTTTCCTTTCACTGCCTGTGAAGACTCCATGACTTGTCCTAACTCCAGATTTTGCTACAGCCAAATTTCTTCAAGGCAAATTTATGACAGTTAATTACATAAAATTAATTTTAAAATTACTGAGGAGCTATTTCCCCCAGTATTCCTTTCATTCAGTATGTATATAACAATTTCTACTTCTCTCTAGATTTATTTATTTTCCTCTAGATACCCAGCATGATTTTGCAAGAGAACAAAGAAAAGCTACCAATTATAAATTCATCTCTATATTTTTCATTCTAAAACCTTAAAGAAAGTGGGCCCCAGGACAGTATCCCACACAGGCATCTGTCACTTGCCCAGTGAACCCCTTACTCAGCAAATCCACCCCAGGTTTCACTGACCTTGGTGATATTATGAGGGTCATATTTTCCCATGGATGAATTGTTCTGAAACAGTCTCTCCAGTGTTAGGCACGCTGGCTGTTCTTTGGCACCAGGCATGCGTGTCCTCTTGGTTTCTTTCTTCTCTTAAACAAACATATTTATTGTATCTACCACTAGAGAAATCTCCTTTTCCTGAAATTTCTCCCTTTGTCCCTTTTCCTCATCCCAAATCAAAAAGTGTTGATGAACTACACCATTTCTGTATCCTTGTATAAGTTCCCTTCTCACACTTCTAAGTTTCGCTGTAACAGAACAAAGAGTAGAATATATTTCACTTTTCAAACACCAATCCACTGGTATGATGGGCATAATATCAAGTCATTGATAACCTCAATATTATTACTTTATCTAGAATGAAAAAACCAAGCTCAAAACACAGGGGTTTTTTCCTCACCGCAAAAGTATCTGGAAAAACCTTCAATAGTGAATCCAGAAGGCATCTCAAGTTCAGATGAAAAGTTCAAGCCACAAAGAGAGCTATAGATATCCAGGATATACCCACAAACCCTGATCAATAAACCTGGAGAGGTTTCAAAGGGGTTAGAATTTCTCCCAGAACTAGGCTTTGTGTAGCTTGTTGTCATGTAATAATAATGATTATTACTAATAATAATTTGCTCTGTGGAATGGGTCCAAGTGGGCAGGGAAAAAAAGCCTTTTACTAACAAAACCTTACATCAATTTACTTGGGTAAAAGCAGTAATTATGACAAACCTTTGCTAAAATAGACACAGAAAGAGGGGTAAAACAATAGTTTGCATAAAGCTGCTACATGGCTTAATGAAGCTGCCAGTCACAGAAATAACCTTTCCTATCAAATGTGTATTCAAACATCTGCTTGGGTAAAATAAGAATTTACACTACCATGTTGTAAATAAATCTGAAATGGAGCGAGTTTCTATCCCATTTTATAGTCTCATTTGCCATTTTGCAATAACTAAATATAGGAAATAACTAAAATAATAATAAAGATAATAATAAAATAATTAAAACCAAAAACAACAAAAAAACCGCACAACCAAAAAAAAAAACAAAAACAAAACCAGAATTGATCATTTGGCTTGGATACAAAACAGATGGCTTCTAAATTCAATGGGAAATGAACTATAAAAGTGAATAGAACAGTGGACCCAACACCTGAGCACTTTCCTGGGTTTTGTAAGTTTTGATATTCCCTAGGATTAGGCAATTCAGTAAGAGAGAGATGACTTATTATGGGCTTTTTAGCATTGGTCAAGGAATTTAGAGAATCCTGCCCAACTATGGGGTTTTGCACAAGGTGTGTGAGAAGGGAGAAAAAAGCAAATTCCCATTCATTAAAAAAAAAAAGAAAAGCACATATGAAAACCAAATGAGTGAGAAATTTGCTGACTCACTACTGAAGGACACTGGAATTAGTCATCCCTGCTCCTTCCCCAGAGGTCAGAAAGAATTAGTTTGCTGCAATATTTTTGGAGTATTTGAAATACCTAAGAAACCAAATCAGCTGAAAAACACAGATCTTGACTGGGAAAGCTATGGAACGGTTTCTACCAAGGATCAAAATAAGCTTTTATGAACAGCTCTAAATTTATTTCTGTGTAGCTGTCATTTGAAAATGTCTTCACTCTGCACCTATGGGCAGCACTGGATTTGCACAACAGCAGCAAGAAGCCCACATCAAGAGCTTGCTAAAGCCCAAACCAATTCCAGTAGGGCAGTAAGTGCAAAAGCAAGAAAGCAAGCAAGAAAGGGGGGGAAAAATAATGGGTGTTTTGCAACATTAGTCAGAGAAAAGTTGCTTCAAACTCAAGATCTGCCTTCTTGCCTCAAACTACGTTTCTAATTTACCAGAACATGGGTGCTCTCAAGTATAAGTGTGTGTGCAACCTAATTGACTTCACATACTTAAAGCTCAGTTCAGATAGATTGCAGAATAAATAATAATAATAAAAATTGCAGAACTAATACCATATGTTATTTAATGCCTTTAAAAACATGCTTGTGTATTTAAATGCATGTCATAATCTGAGTCTCCAGCATTACTCAAAGAACGGAGGTCACTAAGGTGGGCAGTGAGCTGTGTGTGTTTGAAACATGCTTAAAGATGGAAAACCTTATTTTGTTTCTCTTCTTACCAATATCTGCCACTGGTCATCTCAGTATTCTCACATATATCAACTTTACGAGTAAGAATTGGCCCCATTTGATAGTGTGGCCAAAGAGCAATCGGACTTTAACATCAAGGGTTAAACACTCTCCTACCACAAAGCAGAAAATTACTCAGCCAGTGGATGTGAATTTATTTATAACAAGGAATTTGGAACCTATTTTCATCACCATGGGATTTAATATTCCTAAAAGACAACTGTGATAACAATAAAATCTTCTATACAGGGTGTGGGATTGGATTCTAGTATTTGTATGTCAAGTAATGTTCATGTTTAGTACATATGTTTTCCTAATTTTATGGTCTTTTTAATGTATCAGGGAGACATTTATGGGGCCAAATTAACACAAGTTGTGGACTTCTGATGGGATTCAGTTCCTAAAAGGCACATATTTCACTGATGGGGCTTCATCCACCCATACAGTCTCTGAAGTATAAACAACACCCATGGAAACAAAGGAAAAACATTAAGAGGTTTGAACAATAGATATTCAAGTTCAAAGCACATTAAGGTTCCTGTGACACATGAATGTGAAATGATTTGTGTTTAAATCATGATTCTCCCTTTGAAACAATTTTTATATATGACTCTGAGGTCTGGTCCAAATCCCAGAGAACTCCCTGGGAAGATTCCCACTACCTCACTGAGCTTTGCAGCAGGCTGTGAAGTACACCAGTATTGTTTTCAAGTAAGACAGACAGACACACACACAATTTGACAACTCCAAGCAGAAATTAAATAGACGTCTTGGTTGCATTCTTTAAACCTGGGCCTTCATTCCTTCATTTTAAAAACCTGATGGGCAGGCAAGAGCTTGAGGGAAGGGGATGAAGCTGATCTAAGTACTACTAAGAGTAAGAAACAAAAACAGGTCCTAATTTTGACTGAGCCCCTGATTCACTGCAGGACCTTGTGAAGGTCTTTATATTCCTGTGTCTTCATTTCTCCACCTGTAAAATGGTCACACACACACAAAGCGTCACTAAAACCAAATGCTGCTTCTGACCAACAGTTTTCAGACAAATACCAAGCCAAACAAAATAAAACTTGTCATAAAAAGGAAAGCAAATGCCAGAAAGTCAACCTTGAATTTTCAAGTGGTTCTTTCCACCTCTTCTCCATTCAATTCCTTTTGTTTGTACATATGCTCACGTAGAGACACATATACAAACTAAGGTATTTGGGAAGTAGAGAGATCAAATCGCATTTTCTCAGACACTTATAAAATTATGTTCCTGCAGTATTTTCTGAATTTCATTCCTCACACACAGCGCCTTACTGAGACAAAACTTTGTCATGATTCAGATCCTTTTCAGAGGCCTAACTAAAGCAACTGGGAGAGAGAAGCACATGACCAGAGTAAAAGTGGAGAACTTCAAAATAGTTCTCTATTTTGAGAGAGAAGTTTGTTTTGGGAAAATGCAAAGTGATTTAGTGACAGTTCTTAGTATTTCCTTCAGGCTCAAAACTCTTTTTACCTCACAAAAGCTTCAAGTAGCCTTAAGTCTTACCAAAATAAATAAAGCCAAACAATATATAAGATGCCTCTTTGCACCTCTCAGATTAAGTGACCTGAGCCACTTGCACGTTACTGCTGGGGAATTGATTTATAAGGGACCCTCCACAGGTATCTGACAGCTGTATAAACTGTGCAGATAAAGCAACAATGCACCAGCACAGACTGAAAATCATTTAAGCAGCAGAAGCTTTTAAAATAAATATCGGAAAGCTGACTTCACAATAGAATCATTTAGTTATCTACAAAGCACAAGTGCCCTTATTTGCTTTAGAATACCTTTCCTGAAAGAAACTAAGCCTTGTTATTCCTTTATTCTTAGTTCTTCGTACAGTTCCAGGTCCAAAAAATGGTGTTATCAGACAGTCTGGCATTTTGCATAAATAAGTCACCAAATCACATAAAATCCAGTGACTGAATGTTAGAATAGAGCATAATTTTTAACATAAATCTTGCCCTCGCTGCATAAATTTGCATTACACGAAGCTGCAGTGATCCAAAGATCACTGAAGTCAGTAGAAGGACACTCAATAAATCTCTCATTAGGCTCTGGTGGAGTACAAAAAGATGAAAGGTTACACAAGCTTTGTCTGGCAGACCAAGGAAGAAAATTATTTCTAAGTTGATAGTATTCTTTCTCCCACTGATACGAAGAGGGGCCTTCACCTTCTGCAGTTACTGTGGCATTTTTATCATCCTCAAGAGCCGAAAACCACACTAGAGAACTAAAAATGTAGTCATGTAATTTTTCTACGCTAACACATGTCAAGCTCAGATTTCTGCTTTCACACACAGTGATCTTTAAAAAAATCACAACACAGGTATTTACTCTTAAAGAAAGTGTTCTAAATCCCTTGCAGCCCCTGAGAAAACAATGCTGAGAAGCTCTTCAAAGCAGTACATGGATAGTCAATATGTGCAGCAGTGGTTTTATGAAGTATCTCCACGCACCATGAAAGGAGATATTATGTATGACTGCATAGTGTTTTTTGAGTCATCTACCTCTCCCCTTGACGGATTTAAGTGCCTCAGTCCAGCTTGGCAGCAATAACTGTACCCTCTTTATGTGTTTCAAACAATTAAATGCACGCAGGTTTCTGTGTATCTGCAGGGATACAACAATGCTGGGATAGACCCTCAGCAGACAAAACATCCAGCCACTGGGGACCCTAAGCTTGCCCCAGCAAATCCCAATGATCCTTAGCCTTTTACACCCCAAGAACTAAGATCCTTGTCAGTGATTCATGGGAAAGCCAACAATTCCTTGTGCTAGTTACAGAGGGGCAATATTTTCCAGTTGCCATGTCGGCAACCTTTCTGGTATTTAGCTGTGAGCAAGTAACATTATAACTATGTAAAAAAAAAAAGTTTGATGAGGTAACATAAAACATTACAGTGGCGCCCAATAGAGTCCCCCCCAAGGTCAGTAACATGCAATTTAAAGTGTTCCAAAATAACAAACAGACTCGAGGTACAATAGGTTCTAATGGCTCTTAAAAATGCCCTCATCACTGGGTTAATTTTAAAGAATCAAGTATTAATAGTAACTTCTTCAAGTCCTAGAAATGCTTTTCTTAAATTAGCAGGTTCACAGCCAAATGCAACAGTTGATGCCCTGGCTTCTCTAGGATTTCTTTTTTCTCATAATGTTATTGCAGACAATATAAGTGCAACAACTCCTCCACCGGACAGCAGAGATTCCAGACCCTGCCTCGAGCACAAGCCATTTCCCAAAGAGCATCCACCTCCAGGGATGGCAGCTGCAGCAATTCCACACTCTTGAGGCATGTTGGGACAGCCAGACAAGGAGCAGGGAACTCCCTGCCTGCAGTGCAGCCAGCTCCTGCACGGGATCAACCTCATGGCACATGGCCAAACATCCTGATCTTGTGGTTTCAGCGTTTTTTTCAATCTGCAAAAGATTCTCCGTTTACTCCCCACATTCACAAGTCAACTGCCCTGTATAAGAGAGACAATAAGGTTCTTCTATATTCAGGGAAGAAAAGTTGGTATTTTTATACATTATAGGTGAGATTTAACTCCTTGGAGTGTGGTGCTCCAGGTCTTTAATGCTTGGATACTGTTTACCTTTTCTAACAAAAACAGATTGGAGTTGTTGAAATGAAGCATTTGAACAGCATAGAATCATTTAGGTTGGAAAAGACTTTTAAGATCATCAACCTTAACCCAGCACTGCCAAGTCCACCATGTCCCTAAGTGCCACATTTACCTGTCTTTTAATTACCTCCAGGCTGCCCACTTCCCTGGGCAGCCTTTTCCAAAGTTTGACCTTTTTCCTAGTATCCAATCTGCATAAATCAAGCCCATACTCCTCCTGCAATCAAAGAAATCAATATCTTAGAGCCTTATTCCCCTTTCAGTATTTAGATCCTTTAGATTCACCTACAGCATATTTTCCAAGTTGAGAGTCTCAAAATTTTACTAACCTGGAGCTTTGAATAAATCCAGACTTCATAGTACCAATAATAATAACCAAAGTTATGGAAATGTTCACAGGTCAGAGCACAAAAGTCTGGAGTATCACACTGACTCAGCCACTGCTTCATTTTGAGAAAAAGCTGTAGATAGCACACTGGATAATTTAGGGTCCAGGATATCACTTCCTTATCCTCTTACGGAAAAGAATAGTTTGCTTCTGTTGCTCACTATTCCCAAAATGCCTACACAGATTAGGCCGTGGTATTTATTATGTTTTTCAAACCTTACACTAGAATAAGTGAAATATTCAGAACAAGGAGTATTTTTTCTATATGTTTTATTCTAAAATGGATATTATATTTACATCATTGGCTATTTATTATTATAATAATAAAAATAATATGATGTATTCTGAATTATGTGATAACTATTCAAACTTCCGTTACCTCACATCACAAAAAGCTGACATTCCAATAAACAGCCTCATAGCACTGCAGTGATGTTTTCTTTGCTTTCTTCCCAAAGTACATTGAATATTTTTTCAAGTCTCTTAATTCTCAGTGATCCAAACTTGTTCAGTTTCCTCCACATTATTTATGCAGTAAAAAATGCACCATGCATCCTATACTTCTAGGGTTTTTTTGTACATTTTACATGTTTCATCGTGCCCTGCTTATCACTAAAAGCATTATATACATGTATATACATCCTATGTGTTCCTCAAGTATTCTCCAAGGCACTCCTGGAGCATAAAACAAAGTTGTAATTTTAAACAAGTGGAATACCCCTGATTTAGTGAGGGAAGAATGGGGTGTCAGCCCTCAAATTGCTGTTGCCTCTTAACCATGAAAAACACACCACAAAACGTTACTTGCGGTGGAATAAGAAAGAAGAAAATTCCTTCCATAAACTTTAATGAGTGTAATGTTTCTGTGTTTTATAGGGCACAGGGTGTGAAGAACAGCTCAGTTTTAGCCCTGATGACATTTTCACATAGGTGGAGGTAAAAATAGAGAGAGCTTTTGACATCTTGACATAAAAGGGGCACAGTATTATGTTGTAAGGATACCATGGACGAGTTTGGAGTGAAAACAAAACATCTGATTCTAGTTCTAGACACAGGACTATACAAAGAAATTTGGGCATGTTTTCTCTTTACAGCTAATAGAAAATACAGTGATTTAAGCATGATGAGGATATAAGATTTTGGGTTGGAAAAAAATGGAAGTTATCCCCAAAAATATTAAGATGAAAACATCTTTCTACATTGTTCTAGAAAACAACAGCCCAGACTCAATGATCCCAATATGTTCTATTACTTAACATCAGAATATTTTACTTGGAGTCCCTAATATTTAACAAGAGAAACAAGGGTATAGAATTGATGAGGAAAATTACAGGATAAAGCAGTAACACTACTGTAGCACCTGAAATTCTACAGGAAATTCGAAGTGCAATTTAGATACGTAAAGCAATAGCAAAATGCTCTTTACAAGCTGAAACCAAATTTAGGGATATGTCAAAGTAAAATCCTTCTCAATTTATTTCTATAATTGACAATATTATAAAATGAAACAAGAATGTCATAACTATTTGCCTCAGTAGTTTCTTGTCAAAGTACCTCTCAAAACCACCACACTGTCACTAAAATTGAAATTTTAATTAGGTCTTGCTTCCTTCCAGTACCTCTGGTATACAGCTTTATGGTCAGCTCCACACTTAGGTAAAAAAATTACCATTAATCAGTTGCTCTGATTTCATCCTTTCTTTGTGCTCCCCTGTATCCAGTTACAATCCTGATTCAGGAAGTGTTTCAACATGTACTCACCTTCGACTACATGAATACTCTCATCCCTCCCCCTGCCCCGGGCAAACCCTTCAGCAAAGGTTTAAAGGCAAACATGGCTTAGTTCTAATCAAAGCGCTAGATTTGCACTTAACATTTTACAGGACCCAAATCTACAGAGCTTTAAAAAAAAAGAAAACAACAACTAAGCAAAAAACCCACAAGCCACAAACGCCTGCACAGGTCAAAAGGACTAAAAGACAAAAGCCTCCAATTTTTAAATATTAGTTCTAAGCTGAAGAGGGGTGAGATTGTGACCACAGACCAACAGAACTTGCACCCTCTATCACAGGTCAGTTCCGACAATCCAGTGTTGCAGCTAGTCTATGCTCTCCCAGCTTAATGGCTCCTACAACATACCAGGAAAAGGCAGAATGACACTTGGCTCACATCAGCAGACAATCAAGTTGAACTATTTTGACCTGCTTCCCTGATCCCAAGGAATGTTTTTACCATAGAGGACCACTGCATTTTCACAGTTATGGCATAATGTGTGACTCTCTTTAGTTGACACAGCTCCATCCCAGCAGCTCACATCCCACTGGGCAGGATTGTTTGTCTGTTTTGTTGTTGTTTGGTTTGGTTTTTTTAACCCATTTTGCCTTGCCAGAGGGACTTATTTCTTCAATCACTGTAAAAGGCTTATTATGCTGCATAGAAAAACTAATTAATGAATTGAATGAAACACACACATCACAGAAGGAGAAGACAGGTTTCTAATACTATCCAAAACCTCATACCAAGCTTATTTGCTGGCATACAGAGTGTCCACCTGGATGACCTCAAGGCTTGACCGCATCAGGACCCTCAGGGACCTCACTCACCCCCACTCTCAACAGAAGGATCCTTCCAACGTATCTGTCGATCATTTGCTTGATTTCATTTGAGCATCTAATTCCAGCCCTTTGATATGGGTAACAAAACCAGGCACCTAAAGCACAGATGAAGCCCAAGCCTGCTGGTCCAAGACCCATGAAAGCAGACAGGAATGTTTCCATGGATTTCACAGCGTTTCAAGACCTGCCCTGGGCAGCGTTGCTCGAGCAGATACTTGTGACAGATATATTGAGTCTGCTTATAGAGAAGCACAGCACAGGAAAAGAACTGGGGCATTTTGCAATCACACAACATTTGCTGTCAGGTCTTTGACTTGACTCATAAACCTTTAGTAACCCAGCTTTTTTTTCCAACAGATTGGAAGAATGCAGTGCATGAGATGATAACCTTCCCCGGATTTTGAAAGGTCTGTGTTTTCTCAAAGATGGTCATTAGGAGCAGCAGAACAAATCCAAGAGATGGTTTTGCCTTTACAAAGTACTTGGAAATAATGAATTTTTTTATATTTTGAGATTTATTTTTTTAAAGAAATTAACTATTTACTACATCAGCATTTTAGAAAGACTGTTCTGATTTGGGCTTTTACACTACCATTGCTACGGCTCTTCCCAAAATACATGGAGTGACATTTCCTGACAAGAATATATCAAATTCCATCTTTTTTCTTTCTGTGTTTTTTTATTTATAAGAACAGTTGTGTGCCTGATGAGCTATTGCAACACACTACTCTCCATCCCTGTTTTATTTAGACTTTGAGTGCTTACACCATGATTTATATAAATTAAAGAAAATTTATTATTTATGGGAACAGTTGTGTGCCTGATGAACTACTCCATCAAACTACTCTGTCCCAGTTATTTAAATTTTGAGGGCATGCAGTATGCTTTAAATGGATTAAAGAAACAAAAAGAAAGCTTTGCATTTGTACCAGAAAGAAATTTGCCATGGTCTTTATTTACTTGAGGACTTCATTCCAGTTCAAAGATAATGATGTTCAGATTAAGTGAATTATTGCAGAATAGGTATTATTTTTGCTTCGATGCATTTTCTCCATTTCAACCACCGGTATTATTCTTCTCTTGCTCAAAGTCTGTACACGAAATCCAGCTTTAGAATTAGGTCCAGGAAAGCTCATGATAAAATTTCACACTATTTAAGGTTTGGCTTTGTCAACTCCCTACTGTGACAGCACAGATGAACCTGAAACCTAATTCTTCTTGTGTTCCATTGGAAACGTTCAGACTCAACATCCAAGACTGCAATTATCAGATGGACCAAAATAAAACTTAAAGGTGTTCAAAATACAAAAAACAAGTAATCAAAACTCAGAGATGCATCTAAAAAGCTCAGGATCTTTGCTCTTCCCTCCATCCATGTTGCTTATTAGCCCTTTTCCTCCCCAGTTGGTCCAATACAGGGATTTTCCCTGGCTAAAGGAAGAGCTGGCAAACCCATATTAGGGTTGAGGAAGGAGCAGAGCTGCACAAAACACTGCCTGGAATCACCAGTAGCTTAAGGACAATAACTATAATAATATGATCTCAGTGCTGTCGTGATGCACTGAAATATTTACTGTGATCCATAAATAATCTCAGAATATCAGAAGGTACAAAGACATGACATGTAGGTGCAGAAGAGTATCACAAGATACTGTAAAAGGTTATTAAGATGCACCCTTTTATTAAGATAGTGTAAAACTTCTTATACTTTTGTGATGTTCTTAAAAAAAACCCAAGCAAGTAGCAAATTTAATTATTTTAACTTCCAGTAGTAAAACAGTTGGGTTATTTAGCAAATAAGAATAAATTTTGGATGAAACAAGAAAAAAGAAAGCACTCAACAAAATAACAATGTTTTCATAGATTAAAAGGAAAAATTCCAATCCAGTTCTTGTCTTTTATAAACCCTGTCACAGCAGGAAACAAATTCAGGGAAGGAGAAATAGATCCAGGGTTTAGGAAACAGAGGTTTCAAACATAAAAAGAGCTGATGTTGCACACTAACCCCAAAGTATAGATACACCTTCTGTGAACTTGAGTAATGGAAATCAGTTACCTAATTTCGGGGAAAGTGTTGTAAACAGAGCCTCCAACTGTGAAACACGAAAATGAACAGTCATCAACCTGAGATGCTTTGATTCCGGTCCTTTTTAATGTCTCTGTAACATCGCTAATCATTATTAGAAATAAAGAGAGCTGGAGACATAAAAAAGCAGCAAATTCAGCTCCCATTGCCCCATCACTGATCTAAGGTAATTCCTAAAACTACAGCTATTTCCCAAGTGACTATTCTAACAGCTTTTGGATTTATTGTTTGTCCTAATTATATTTTATTACGCCTTCGTGGCCACGTGTCATTTTACAGCTGCATTTTAAAGCACCTGCAATGTGATCTATACATCAATTAATAACAGCCATTGTGGTAATAACATTATTTTGACATGGCTTCTGATTAATCTGTAAATAAAGAGCTTAATCTTTATGTTTTGTGTTTGTCTCTGGTAACTACATGTTTTCATACCGCTTCATGACAAATTCTTTTAGGGGTGGTTAAAATTTGCTATATGAGGGGCTCAATATTCGTGAGCATGTTCACGACTCAGAAAGGGAGACCCTCAAAGGTGTATTTTAACAAGACACTTTATTTTAACAAGAAGCAGCAAGCATTTATTCAAAATGCTGTTTGCAATGCCATCATTTCCTCCCCCCCATGTTTCAAACATGTTCCAGATTTCCTAAAGCATTAAAATATTTCTCCTCCCTTAAGCACTTGCTGTTCTCTGAACCCTGGGAAGATTACAGGGAGATTGGAGATGAATATAAGCTAGTTTGTTTCTCTGAATATTCTACCTTGAAGGATTCACTTCTATCTCCCTAATGAGCAATTAACATGGTCTCTTAACATCTATTTTATATACTTTTCATGAGGAGTAGTAAATAACTCAATACTTTCATGCAGCACTATATTTGAATGCCAGTGTAGCTGAGAAGGATATTTGAGCCACAGAACTTTACTACAGGTAAAGATCCCTCATTATCACACTGGACCTCAATAAAATTCTACCTGTGTCTTCCACAGACTTAGTGAAAAAGCTCAAACCCAGCCAAGTGAGGATCTAAAAATCAATCCTCATTCTCCCATACAAAGCACTTCATACACAGCAAAGCTCCTGCAGTGGGACAAAGATGCTCATTCACTCCTGAAGATCTGCTGATGTCACGAGTGTGTATGATGTCACCAAGCCCTTTTTTGTCAATGTGGCTTTGTGTTTTATCTGCTCTCAAGCCTCTAACAAATGTATAAACTCTATATCTCAAGCTGCAGTTAACCCTTTTCTCAAAGGCAAAAAACATCCAGGAGTGTAACTGAGGTTGAACAACTCAAGTAGCCAAGCCTGTAAGAGCAAATTACTGCTCCAACTATTCTTTCTTACAGATCACATCTGATACACAAGCTGCTGCTGATTGCAACATCTGAAAATTCAGAATTTATGCAGGGGGCAACCGAGCAGGGTAGACTTTTTAGTCTTGATTTAATAAAAAAAAAAAAAAATAAAATTCTTCTCTTATATATCCTGAAGAAAGATAAAGAAAGTTAAGGAAAAGAAATCCAAACCTCTAAGAAGAAATTTTGACAAAAATCAAGCCAAATTAAGAAGTGTTCACTTTTTATTTTTTTTCCTCTACAAAAGAGTGGTTTTAAATAACTTCTTGTGAAAAGAAGCTTTAAATAAGATGTTTCCTTTCTAGAAAAATCTAGAAAATAGATTAAAAAAAAGTAGATTTAAAAAAATCTAAAAAATAAAGAGCACCCCACTGCCTCCTCTACAGGAATTTTAAAAGCCCCCAAAGAATGAAAAAGAGAAAAAAAAAATCACATTTCTCTTTAATTAAAGGCATGGTTTTCACTTCATTTTTTCATCCAACTGTCAAAAGCGTATTCTTTCAACATTTCTCTAAAAAATATTTGTCTGTGATTCAGTCAGCACTCAAGCAGAGCACTTACACACTGCTAACTACAGTAAAATCAGAATCAAGTCAGACTGAGGTCTCACACCCACCTCTCCTGACCTTGGAAATTCCTGTACTCCATGGGCAGTGCAGAAGTGACCCAGGCTGTGCTTGGGCACTGAAGTGCTCTGTTTATTCATCAGCAGCTGCACTAAGGCAGCCAACCTTGGACTTTCAACAAGCACTTGAACATTGGTTTCAAAACTGAAGACTTAGATAAGATTCATCTCTGCTTCTTGGCTCTTCAACTTGGCTTGGCCTCAATAAACTAAATTTGGTTCACTGAGGGCTGTGGAACCTTGTGATTTCATGTACAGCTTATGGAATGGTTTTCAGCAGTGGAGAATATTTTCTGCAATCATCTCTGTTGTTTGCCTTGGCTTCCCTGATAGGAGGCAGACTGTCACTCTTTCCAATGTTTTAGTTTTCCCAACTGTTACAGGGACACTCTACACAAATTACATGTGGCCTTGAAGTTACTCAGGGGACTTGAGCACCTCCCCTATGAAGACAGGCTGAGAAAGTTGGGGCTGTTCAGCCTGGAGATGAGAAGGTTGTGTGGAGGCCTCAGAGACACCTTCCAGTATGGGAAGGGGACTTACAGGGAAGCTGGAACCAGTTCCACCAGGAACTGTACTGACAGGACAAGGAGTAAGGGCTTCAGACTGAAAGAGTAGGTTTAGATCAGATATTGGGGAAAAAATTCTTTACTGTGAGAGTGGTGAGGCACTGAACAGGCTGCCCAGAGAAGTTGTGGATGCCCTGGAAGTGCAACCCTCTGAGCAACCTGGTCTAGTGCCCACAGCAGGGGGATGGAACTAGGTGATCTTTAAGGTCCCTTCCCACTCAAACGATTCTATGAGTCTATAGCTTGGAAATTGTACAGTTCTTTGTTTCAATGGTTTTAGGTCCTCTCAGTTAAACAGATGCTCTGCATCTTTTTCACACGTGCATAGGGATGACTACTGCAATCAAGGGATGCATCAAAATATTCAGAATCAACTTTCCTTTCCCAGAGTAGCTTATCATTCATACCTAAGAGCTGCAAACGCTGCTTAAAATCAGAATCAGCCTTTGACATGAAGGAGCTGAGCTTGTGCTGAGGTTCCTCAATGCCAACTCCAGCTGACCACACCAAAAGCTCTCCCAGCCATGCAGGACGTGGCTGAACCCCCGGGCACGGATGGGGAGAGCAGCCTCAGGCTGAGCATTTTATTTTGGCTGTTTAGGTTTTTTTAACAAGTCACACTAATACTGCTTTCTTTGTAAATCTTTTCCAGTGATCCTGGCTGCTTCCCAGACTCCAGTGAGGATGTCTCTGAAGTCAGCTACAGTCTCTGAAGTGTGCTACAAGTATCCTATTGCAGAATTTTAAATGCCTACTAACTGAATGCAGTTGCCTTATTTGTGAAAGGTGGTGCCAGAAGTATTATTGCATTTCAGATTCTTTTCCCTGGATAATGGTGGAAAATTCTGTTTTAAATCCATCCAACACAGCAGTTAGACAGAGGAATGTCCGAGTTTTTGTTTTGTGCTGTTTTTTAATTCCAACACTTACATTCCTCTGCTTTCACCTTCCCCTTTTTAAACCGTGTATCAAAAAAATCACATGATCAGTAGTCACATACCTAAAATCCCAGAGGTTTTACACATACTGATAATAATGATTGTCAGAATAACTAAACACAGACACAATTAGCATGTGTGTTATGAATGCTACGAAATAAACCCTGTTTAACAGGTATTTTGGTTTACTACATAGCACCAAAAAGTCATAGAAATAATTTGCTGGTTGCAAAGCTTCTGGTGACTAATTTCCAGATCATAAAAATGTCTAAGTCGACTAGGTAGAACCATTTTAAAAATCATCTTGAGGAGATTGAAGGCAAAACAACATAGAAAAGTCACTTTCTCCAAGGAAAAAAAAGAAAGTAAGAATTAGCTGGACAGAATCAGCATGAATCCAATGCCAATGTATGTTGGATGTTATTTGAAAAGGGCTTTGGTCTGTTTGCCACAGTTCAGGAACAGCACATGCTCTTTACTCCTCATAGAAATGCCTCCCTCGTTCAGATATTCACCTACTTTTTGGCTCCATGTGAAGCTGGTTCATCAAGTCATGTTTTCTCCAATATTTGGGGGGTTTTAGTGCTCAGTATATGAAAGGCAGGAGAGGCAATAAGAGCATTTGACACAGTAAGTTCACCCAGCATGCTATTAATAATACCAAGAACTCCTAATACAGGTCCAAAATAATTTAGGCTTTCTTCCATTTGAAGCCACAAGACAATAAGAGGAGGCTCCAAGAGAGGTGTGGATCACCCACAAGAGGTCTGAAGAGCAACATGTATTTTTACTGGAAGTCTGCTAACCAGCCAAAACCTTTGGAACGCCATAACACCAGTCTGGCAAAGTGATCTCTCCCCCTCTGCTTTATTGAAAACATCTTAGACAGCATAATGAAAAAAATGCACTCAATTGCTATGATTTTAAGCTTGGCTTTATGCTGGCCTGAAGTCTGTCAGAAGAGTGAAGATTAGGAAATTCAACTGAGCTTGACAGTTTTCATTTGACCAAAGATTAGACAAGAGTGAGAAAGGTTTTGGTTTTTTTCCCCCTGAATTTTCTTCTATCAAGAAGACTGGGATGGGATTTTCCTCTCCAACGATGTATTTATAGCCCCTAAATAGGGATCTAATCCAAAGCCAACTGAAATCAATGGGGAGACTTATTGACTTCAGTGATTATTGGATCAGACCCTAAAAGCAGAGCTTCCAGAACTACAGAAAGTATTTTGGGACATGCTGTACTAGAAATGATCACCAAGAATGTGAAATAACAACTCAGTCAATATTCAGGGTGACCAGAGTAGACAAAACAGGTCACAGATGGTGGGACAAAGCTTGGCACTTGTTTAAATTTGTCCAGGCAGTTGAAGTTCCCATTTTGGTGAAGTAAAAGAGAAATTGAAAAGATGTGGGGCAACTGCAACACATTTTCATTAAAAGATTAAAATAAAGTTACAGTCAATGAAACAGATATTTCTTCCAGAGCACCCACAATCAAGAGTACCAAATACAGATTATTTTTGCCCAAGTATCATAATATGGAGTACTTACAAAGTAACAAGCAAACACATCAATTATCAGGAGTTCCCCTGTCTGCAAAGGGAGCTGAGAACAACACATGTTCCACAGTTTGGCTCTGCTCTTCAGGATGGATGGTCCTTCAGGGGTTGTGACAACAAACACATCTGGATATCAGTATGTTTCAGGAGTTTAATGTCATATAAAGAAGCATCTCAAGGTCACTGCCCATACTAAGCATGGGTGTTCCTTTGCTGGTAATCACAACCTTTCATTTAAGTAATCAGCAAGACCTTTAGAAAATCTGCCAGATACCTGTCAACCTGGCAAGCATTCAGGTTTGAAATGTGTTATCTATTTGGCAGCTGCAACATCCACAACCCAAAATGTTTAAGATGCTCTAGAACAGGGGTCGTCAAACTACAGCCCGTGGGCCGGATGCGGCCCGCGAGCCCCCCCAGTCTGGCTCGCGAGCCCCCTCCCGGCGCCGCCGAATCCACCGCCGCCGAATCCGCCGCCACCGCCGAATCCGCCGCCGAATCCGCCACCGCCGAATCCGCCGCCGCCGAATCCGCTGCTGCCGCTGCCGAATCCACCACCACCGCCACCAAATTCGCCGCCGCCGCCACAGTCGCTGCCACCGAAAGCGCCGTGTCGTCCCCCCCCCGCTGAGGCCGCCGCTGTGTGCAGCCCCTTACAGCCTCTGAGGATAGGAATTCGGCCCGTGGTTTCAAAAGTTTGAGGACCCCTGCTCTAGAAGAACACTGTACTCAAATAAAAACATGGAGAAATCCAAGAAGAGAAAGCGAGCTAGGGATTAGCTCCTCTGTTTCAGACAAGGATCTGGTCTGCTGTATCCAACCAGCTGGAAGCTGACTGGGATCAAAAAGCCCTTAGTAGAGCTGACACAAAGATTGCCTGAGTTCATTTGTCCCCAAGGAGCTCTCTTGCCATGAAAGATGACTGCTGACTGGTGTGAGGAGCTCCATAGCTAAAGCTCTTCAGGATGGATGATCAGTTTGAGTAATGAAGATATGAGCAGATAAGTGGGGAAGGGGTAGAGAAAAAATGGATTTGCTGCGCTGGCAGACTCACAAGTCAGCCTGTGGTTATCTCATGAACCAAGAATCTGTGGTTTATTTAAGCATTAAGGTTTAAACTAAAGTTACTATCAGCCAGATAACAGCTAACGGAGGTGAAAGCCTCTAGCAGTTATGACAGACCAAACCATGCTAGAATCACTTCAGAGACATGAAAACTATAGACTTCGAAAATGTTTTCACACTTGCCTTAGACTTCCTAAACACACAATGTGGTTGCAAAAACACCTGTTCCAGGTACTCCTAGTTAAAGAACAACTTATTTTCATCAGGGTCCTTCAGAGGGCTGGAACCCCCCTTCTTATGCAGACAGAGTAGAGGCTGTTCAGCCTGGAGAAGAGACACCATAGAGCACCTTACAGTAACTAAAGGAGATACAAGAGAGCTGGAGAGGGACTTTTTACAAGAGCATGGCGTGACAGAACAAGGGAAAACAGCTTCAAACTGACAGGGGGTGAGAGTTTAGACATCAGGAAGAAATTCATTGCTGTGAGTGTGATGAAGCAGTGGAACAGGTTGTCCAGAGAATCTGTGGCTGTCTCACTCCTGGAAACATTCAAGGCCAGGCTGGATGGAGCTCTGAGCAACCTGATCTAGCTGAAGGCATCCCTGGCTCCTTGCAGGAGTGTGAATGGATGACCATTATGGTCTCTTACAACCCAGGCTATTCTGTGATTTTGCATTTCCAACTACTCACAAACCAAGCTGCCCTACTTTGCTGGACTTCTAAATCCACCCCTGCTGAATGCCAGCCTGCCACTTGAGATAATAGGTGAGGAACAGAGTGAAGATAATCCAGGCATCCAAATATGTTCCTTTAATCTTCATTTCATAAGCACCAAAACCCAACCTTATGGGAGATAACGGCTTTGAGAAGTGTTTGGTCTTTTCCAGGCAAGATGTGCCTCCAGTCAGCACTTCCACTGGGTGCTCAGGACAAATCTGCTGCTCTGTGAGGATCATTTGTTCTGTCTTCAGGTCATTTTAGAACAGAAGAGACAAGATTGAAAGAATTATGAATCATCTGTACCTGTTTGTTTTCAACACACACTGTGCATTACATATCAGGCTCCCAGAAAAAGTGGTGTCTGAAATTCAAGTGATATATGTAGAAAATATGGAGGATACACTCCTTACAGAACAATTAAATGAAGAATACATATTTTATTGTGATGAAAAAACAAGGTTAAATTTAGTAATAAGCAGATAGGGCACTGAAACCAAATTCCTTTAAGGATTTATTCTTTAAGGTGTAGTCTCAAGAAATTCTCCAGAAATTCAAGAGACCTTTCTTTTGACCACAGCAAATCCTGACACCTCTTCAGGCTCTAAAACAGAAGGCTCTGCCCTGGGCCTGCTCATCTCATACTTTTGGTGGGTCTGTTGTTTTTGCAAAGTCAGGAGGTTCTGACAGCCCAACCAGTGCTACAAATCCTGGCAAACACAACCTTGTGCTAGTCATTACCAGAATGTATTGCCAGAACACAGCTGGAAGCAAAGGAGACTGGCAAGTCTGCAGTGTTTGTGGCCGGATCACGAGGCAGGAAAGCTTTTCGTACGGATTCTCTGAGTGAGGTTTGTGCCAAAGGGAACCTTCAGGTCTTCAAATATTTTTGGAAGGTGGGATAGAAAATAATTGAAATGTCACCCAAGGTAATGCAGAAATATCAGTGAAGATCAAGGCTTTTTTCAACTGAATGTCGTAATATTGTCAAGTTAGAAATTGTCTTTCCTGTCAGTTGAAACAGAGGCTGTGAGACCAACACTGAAAAAAGTGGGTATTACCAAAATCCACCTTGACAGAGCAACTACCAATAACATCCAGAAACAGCTATTCAGTGGGTAGTTTAAATATATTACCCATCCCAGTTGGGATAGAGAAGACATCCTTGCAGCAGCAGAGAACAACCAAGTCATTAATGCTGACAGCCAATACCAATTAACATCAGAAATCACATCTCTGGGATTGTTGATACCAGCACTAGGAGTCAGTGTATGGCAGGCAACTTCTCTGATCTGAAACTGTATTTAACTCACAAATTAGTCAAAATCTCAGAGCAAGAAACTGAAGGTCAGCCAGTCATTCTGCATTTCAGCTGCAAGGACTTAAAGTGCTTCAATTCAGATTAATGTACTTGTAGTCTAGGTAAGTACTCAAATACTCAAAGTTATTTTCCAGCCACTGGGAACACAAGTTAAGCAGAGCTTTTAGTGGAAGGTAAACATCACCCTCAGCGCCAATGATAAAAAAGTAGTACCTTATATGTTGATCAGCATTTACATAACCCTTCCCTCTTATATTTTCTCCTCTCCCCAAATGCCAAATCACTCAATGAAAAAAGGGGCAAATACCCCCTGTGGTCACAACTGCAGGGGGCTCCTGACAGTTGGGTTCCTGTTTTCCTGCACTGAGGAGCACAAATGTTCCCTTGCCCTCCTTGCAGACATCCCCCAGGCCCTGCCACAAAGGAGAGGCTGAAAAAACAAACCCAGTGTGGTTGGCTGATAAAGAACACAAATGTGTTCACGTCTAAATACGAAATGGCAATCAGGCCTGAAGGGCTTAAGTAGCATGTGATGCAAATATTGCTGAGTTCATGGGAAAGGAGAAAAACAGAAAAGGTAGCCAGATGCTTCAGAGGACCTGGAGAACAACTGTCCCAAGACACCAAGAGAGATGGCACAAAAAGCAGTAAGAAGCAGAGAGGTCACTTCTAGCTGTCCAGAGATGTGCTCTGAATTAGCCCCCAGTCCTTCCAAAATTCTGAATTAATAGTGTCAGAAGTTAAGGAAGAAGGATCTGAGGTACAACTTCTGCATTTCTAGAATACTTTAGGAAAAATTCATATTCCATTGAAGATTTTTACACAGAATAATCAGTTAAAAACCATCACAAGCAGCTTTCAAGAAATCACAGACAGTATTGGAAAGGTAAACATATCTGACATTCCTCTAAGGGCCACCAAACCATCAAATAAATCACAAGAAAAATTAATGGAAGAGAGGTGGTGCTGTTGAAGAGTGGGAAGTTCCCCTGAGAAGGGATCTTGAGGGGAAAAAAGACCATTGTAACCACTCAATGTTATGAGTTTGAGCTGAGCAGAGTTTTTGCTAGGAATGGAGATTCCCAGCCAGCACAAATTCTGCAAACCTTTCCTTTCTAATATAATAAAGTTCTCTTTAAAAAATAATGGAAGTAAAAATATGGATGAAAATGGAATTATAATTTACTTAGATTTTTCACCTGAGTTTGATACAGTTTTTATTTGAACCTTCTGAGGAAAATAGCCAAGGAGTCTGTCATCCTTTTTGCAAAAACACAGAACAGTTATAAGGGAGAGCTGCTCCTCAGAATGTAAAAAATAAAAATAAAAAAATAACTAAGGATCCCTTAGTTAAAGTTATAAAACAACAAGCAGAAATACTCTTTGTTTCACTTATTTTGTACTATCTATCTGGTCTAAGCCACAAATCAATTAATTAAAAATAGAATTGAATGAGAAGAGAGGCAAGAAAGTGTAAGCATAGGAGATGGACACAGGAAGACAAACTCAGTGAAAAAAACCCCTGTGGATAGGTGGACATATGTTTGGGCACATTTTCAGCCTACCTTGGTGGAGACCTTTCCAACCCTAACTCAATACAAACACAGGAAAGCTACATTATTTTGAAGTTGAATCACTTTCAGAGGCAAGACAAAGAAAATTAAGTTAACCATGGGTTTGAATTATAGGAAAAAAAAAAAAAAAGGTCTCTGAGCTCAAACTGATGTTTACTGTCCTGATAAACAACCCAAGTCATGCAGCAGAAAACCTCAAGATCCGCAGGGTTTGCTCATCCCTTGCATGGGACCAGTGTCCCAGGATATATTTAGCAGCAGGCTGCCCTTAGCTGCCACATCACATCTGTGAGGGCAGATGGTCCCAGAACCTTTGAATCCCAATATCCCTGGAGCAGATTACAGACCAGCTGCATTCCAGGTGCATCATTTGCTTCTTCACAGCAACCTTGACACCTGCAACTATCTCTTTTGGGTCAGCACTGTCTGCCCTTGTCCACCACACCCATGGAATATATGAACAAGAGCAGACACTGCAAGTGCTTGGATGTTCAGGTGGATGGATGGACTTCAGTGCCAGATTTTACTGCCCAGATTGCAACACACCTATAAGCTCTATCCCCTACTCTCTGTCTCTACTAAACTCCCAAAAAGTACCCAAAGCTACTGGGGAACACAACCACGTGGTTAAACACAGTGACATTTGGTTTAACATAAGAATCAGAGTCCAAGACAAAAAGAGGACTTCCTGGACAGAGAACATGACAGAGTCTTCCTGAATTCCTTTCTCAAGGTCTTGCCATAAATAAAGTCTATGTGTTAATCCTGGGCACTCACAGGACACCTCACACCATGCAGTCATCAGTGCACAGATGTCAATCAGGGCATTGAGTTCTACCACCTACTGCAGCCTGACCCCCCAAAAAATACCTTTTCACCCCCCAATATTTTGACAAAGCCTGCAAAAAAACCTGACATGGCAAATACTGTTAAAATGAACCAATCAGAAACTAGGGTGCTGTGAGCCCTCAGATCAGGTGCATGTTTAAACATCTTCAATAATATTGAAAGGATTGAATTAACAATACATTATTATGTATCATCACAGCTTGTTACCCTTGACCAATTAAATGAACGAGTCACTTGCTCAGGTGCAAGAGCCATCAAGGTGCAGGAGTTACACACACAACTATTGAGGATGTCCTGCATTGCAGTCAACATTTTTACCTGGCACAGCAGGACATTGCTCTTTCCCTCCACAGTTTTAATGGAATTTGTGCATCTTCAACAGTGTTTTCCCAAATCCTTCTTTCCTCACAGTTCTTCCATGTGATTCTGCTTCATCCCCTTGACCAGAAATACATATTTGCCTCATTTGTTCCATTTCATGATGTAAATTAGACGATGTCTGTACCTAGACACAAAGGTTCAGAGAATGCTTTTTTGTTTGAGGAGGGTCGAAGTGAAGAATTTTTTATTTCAAGTGTTTCTGTTCACATATGAACTTTGCCTGCTGTTGAGATGAATTCCTAGTGTCCAGCTATTTTTAATTCCTTATGAATATTTGGCCTTATCTGAGTCATTTACTGTATTTTCAGCCTGCTTACTCAGGTTAAAGACTGTTTATGACTACTTGTGCATTCCCCTCCGGGCCAAAGAGGTTGGTGTGCTTACTACACACTTAAGTGGAGAAAGATTTTGTGAAATTACTTTGCACAGAAGGTAACAAAGATTTTTCACAATTGCAAAGGGGAAAGATTTGGGTTTGTGTTCCAATACTTTGATCAAACAGCAGCTGAGGGAGGCACAGTCTTATAACATGAGACAAAGTTTGTTTATATAGCATTTACCAGAAGATCACTGACACAGAAAAAAGGGACACTTGCTCAATGTGACTTTAGCTATTTAATATTGTCAGAGTAAAAGCTGCTTGGCATATTACTGGCATTAAAAATGAAATATTCTCCTAGTATTTTAATTCCTCTTTATGTGGAACAATGTAGGGAATTTAAAATGAATCCCAAGTTTTCATTGGCCTACATTTGCATTTTTAAGTGTAAAAGAGTTCATGGAAAATTATACATAGCTCTAGTGAGGATATATTTTTCCTTCCTCCAGTGTTTTTTCTCCATTAACATCTGACTGCCCTGCAACTTCAGGAACAAGAGTGGATGCCTTCATTAGCTAACTCAGAGGACAGATCTTCAATATAACAAAGGTTTTACAAATCTTTGGATTTTCTGAGGAGAGGAAAATTCCCGCTTCTCCCAAGGTGGGATATTTTGACAGGTTAGATGGTGGAAGGAAAAAATACTCAATAAACAGAAAATAAAATTTTTGGGCTACTTCTTACTCCACAGATTCTGCTGGTGAAGCAATAGAAAGGGGATGAAAGACAAAACAGGATACCTGTCACAACATCATCTGCTCTGCTCCCTCCTACGCAGGCCCAGGCTGGCAGCACAGAGCACCAGTTCTTCCAACCATCAACTACAACCTGGACAAAGCTGCTTGAAATTTGTTCAGCATCTTGAGTGGTAGAAAGGGAAGAGACCATTGACCTGACTGCTGCCCTCAGAATTTTTCCCTAGATTGTAATCTTTCTTGAATCCTTACTGCCTCTGGTATACAAATGGATCTGCTGAAGAGCTTGGGAGGTGATGAAGAGAGTTCTACATGCAATCCCTTCTTGACTGTATTGTTAATGAAGAGGTTTGCTTTCCACAAGTTCATCACCCTGGAAAAAAGCAGTCCCAGAGGAAGTTTTGTCTCATTGCAAAAGAAGTCGATGACGGGCGATGCTACAAGGAAAGAGCTCAGCCCTGATTTTGACACCCTCTCTCCCCTATTAGAGAGGGAGACCACTGATTTTAAAGTCAGCAAGTGAGTTAAAAGCAAAAATTAAATCAAAAGAAAACCAATTCATCATCACATCGACCCATTCACGGACAAAGTGAGGGTAACACCAGATTTTAGTTTTGGATATAAACAGGGTTGTTACAAAAGCTCTATAAAAATGGTCTTGCAAAACATGATGACTAAGAATCACATTGCTGAAGTATTATTTCTTCCAGTTCACAGTGAAATAAATAATTGCTGTTTCCCTATAAAAACAATTCAATGCCAGCTTTTGGGTCCTTGTAGCTCAGCCAGACAGCGCTTTCAGAAGGGAATCTCCAACTGCTTTCCCTTCTTCCTTACCCAATATCCCTCTGCACTAATGAGGTGATGCATGAAAAAATAAAATAGTCCAATCATTAGGTAGAAGACTACAAGAATTTTTCATCATCATACATTCAGATGTAGGATACATACATACATTTTCATCATCATACTAGCTCAGAGAAGCAAAGGAGCACTGATGTCCTCACTTCCAGGTAGTAATTTAACACAAGGACAGATTTAATGTGGGTCTGAACTGAACACTTTTCCTGGTAACACAGGGTCCTAAATAGGTTTCCCATAAATACTGGGAAAGTGCTTTCAGTGTGCATGTTTAGAGTACAGCTTTGATCATATCTACACTCATTTTGGCTTTTCTCTTTACTTCAAATCCTCACCATCACACTGACCACACACTCCTCTGGCTTGTTTGCTCATGGTAAACACAAAACAAGCACTTTGAAGAGATCTTCCTATATGAATGTTCTACAGTTACAGCAGAAAAAAAATCCTCCTGATGACTCAGTTTATTACATAAAGCTTGGGATATCCTGGGCATTCCCAGAATACTATGATTTGATAGGAAAAGAAAACCAGCAGGACACGGTTGCTGTACTCCAGTTTGTTGTCAGCAGACATCACACTGCCACATCTCACATCTGGGCCCTGCATCTAGAAAAGCAAGTTGGGAAGACTAAAACCTCACTATCTTCTTATTTCTTTGTTCAGACACACAATTCCAAAGTAACATCACATCACTAAATAAGCAAAGAAGTGTATTTCCCATGGAAGTGAATCATTGCTTTTATTTTTTTAATACTTTACTTAGAGGGTAGGGGCAGCATATATGGATTTGTCTTGGCCATGCAAAGATCATAATGAAGCAGAAACCATTTTTCACTATTCCTGACAGTGTAAATCCAGGGGAGGGAGTTTAGGAGGTTTTTTAGTTCGAGGGAGGGAGTTGCACTGGGAAGCAGGGTGAATATTGTCTTGGTTAAGACATATGTACAAAAAAATCTCTCAAGAGCATTTACAGCCAAGTAAGAGTAATACCCTTTTCTTTCTGGAAGAGTATTAATTTAAGCCCATTGCAATTAAAGGTTCATTTCTAAACAAAGACTGGAGGCTTAGGTTATGGAAGGAAGTACTGTAGAGGAGTAGCTTGTTCCTCACCTCAGAAATGCTTCTACACACCCCAGCCTCCCATTACTGCTGTTTGTTCCCACTATTCACTTGGATTCCTGGAGCTCTGAAGACACAAGACACATTCAGCCCATGTAAAGCCCACAGAGAAAGCAAGAACCTTTCAGTGCAGCAGGATCACACACAATAGCAAGATGCTTGGAAATTGGTGAGGGAGGATGAAAGTGAACGCTTACACTTAAAGAACAACCTCTGCTACTGTGGCTTGTTGCCAGAAAAAATAACCCATTACAATCAAAACCCAGTTAAGTCAAACAGTCCGTGCTTAATTAAGGCCACTCCAAGAGTTTTCTGTTCAAAGCAGCTGATGTTTTCAGCAGGTGAGACTGAAGCTTGCCAGCTCAGAGTATCAAACCTAAACCCTTAAACGTGGGTGTCCACGCTGTGTGCACTGCTGGCATAGGAAAGGGGATGTAGAGTCCAGAACTGGAATATTCACAGTACAAAGCTCCAATTGCAAACATCAATAGCTATGTCTACACTACCAAACAGAGTGGGCTGGGCTTGTCCTCCAGCCTTCAGGCAAAAGGAATGCACACTACAGTTTGCATCCACATAAGCTGAATACTTTTTCTCTTCCCAAAATGGTGTCCTCACTCACATTACCCACTGGGATCAGTCCCTGGCCACTCTATTCCCCAAAGATGTCCAGAAGTCACTTGGGTGACTGGTACTTGAAACTCTGGCCAGATTTCTGCTCAGTTATCAAACAATTAACAATATGAGCAACCACCACTGAGCCTGGACTCAGACTCACATCCCAGCCTCTTTCAATTTACTAGGATGGTATGTAACCCATCCATCCCAAGAACATTAACCAAAGCAAATAATTTGAGCTTAAATTAAGGGTCTTGTCTTAGAGATCATTACAGCAAGATTCCTTCCAGTAACTCAAATAACCTGCACACCCAACTCACAGCACTGGCCGATAACATTAATTCATAGCAGGCTCTGTATCCTAAACATAATCAATCCCAGGTCACTAATATATCCTTATATTCCTGATGGAGAAAGCCTAATCCTGGACCTTGTGTGAAGCGAGTGGAGGAGACAGTGGCTGACTGAAAACAATGAATATCAGCTCATTTTAGCCATCAAAACCACAGAAATGTCTGTAGTGCAGATCAGTCACAAAGAACAGACAGGGGAGATAAGGAAGGCAGGAAACCACACACCTAAACACACACACACAGAAGCAGCTACACACATGCAGCAGTTTGTAAGTGCTGCTTGTCTGGAAAAGTAAGAGACATGCAAATAAACAGCAATGCTGTTGAAAAGGTCTCTCCTCCCCTTTTCAGACAGAGGTGTGCAAGCCAAGCCTTGACTCGTTCAGGGAGAGGGTGTTTCATTGTGGTTTGGAGATGCATCCAACATTTTTCATTACTCAGAAACTTTGGTTCTGAGTGTATTTTTATAAGGAGTCTGAGAATGAAATATGATTCATATTTACATCTGTTAACATGTTGGGAACAGGAAAAAAAAAAGGATGAGCGAATTGCTGCTGAAATAAATAAAAAAAAAATGTTGGTTTGATTTCCCACAAGGCTTTCTAGGTTTGGGCTGCAAATGTTTATGTTACCAGAAACACTGAGGTGAAGGCAAAAGACAGTGGCAAAGTCAGCACTGATTTGAGCTGTGCATCTGGTCTTTCGGTAATGTCGATTTGGAAAGCACATAAGTGTTGCAAATTAGTTATGTCAATTCAGGATTTTGATACAAACTGTTTAGTCCCATGATCTAATTTGGGCTGGAGAGCTAGAGCTCTCCCTCTGCAGAAAGAATACATTGTAATAGTTTTGTCTGTGTGAATGATGAGTGTACATATTCTTAATAAATAAGATGTTATGTGTAATCTTTTCACATAAATCTGGGACAGCTGAAATATAATGGAAGGAAACTGTTGTGTATCGCAAAGAATTTTTTCCCCATGTTAACCTCCATAAATGTCTTAAGAACAGAGGGAGCCTCTAATGAAAGGACCATTATGCAGATCATGACATTCCATTCATAAAACCAGAGAGGCAACATGATGTAGCTGCAAGACTAGGGAGGGAGAGAGAAAAAAACAAAGTAATTTCAGTGTATAGCAAAAGCTCAGAGACATCTTGGCGAAGACCATAACAATGTGTGTCATCCAGGCTGCACACCAGGGCTTTCCAAGGTATAATTCTGAAAGCCTCAATTTTTTTACAGGGCTAGGATTTCTCCTATCAAGAGACATTATCCATAAAAATACTACTTAGAGCAATTAACTAGATTACATGCAATGGTGGACAGGCAGCAATTGGCATTAAACATGCAAACAAGCAGCAAGTCAAGGCAGACATGAGCAATCATGGATGGAAGGAAAGAAAAACTATTATTCATCTCTTAAAGAGAAGCAATGAGAGCAGAGATTCACCAGCAGGACCAGGTAGCCCATGGAAGAGTCAAGAACTGAAAGCAGTGCCTTTCTCTGGGGTCTGACATCCTCAGTCAAGGGCCAGTTCCAGGATTAAAGCTGAAGTAAGAATGCTTATTGGATATCTTGCCACATAACAGGATGAGAAGATGTCTCCTAATGAATGAATATTAAATAAATATTTTCTTTCCATTGGGTTAGGCATGGTTTTATTTTATTCACACTCAGAAGGGAAGGTGGTAGAGACAAAAGGATGGTAAGTGATTGTCTCAAGTTATCTATAGGGTGAAACCTTTCCCCAGTGAGCAACATCACCTCAAAAGAAAAAAGAAATAAGTAAGAGGAGGTTCAACAACATAGACACTAAGGGGATGTCAGAACAGCCCCTGCTGCAAGAGTACACACTCGGGAGAATGCAGACCAGATGCTACAGATCAAAACTGCAGCACTCCAGGAGAGAATCAAAATGCCTGATGCTCCTTCTGAGAAGGTCTATTTGCAGGGGTGCAGCCAGGCAGAGGCAGGGCTACTAATACCCAAGTACCTGAAAAGGAAGCTGCACTCTTCCCAAGCTGTTCAAGCTGCTCATGTGGCACTGTGAGAAGGCTCTGAGAGCTCCCGAGATGGAAACCACATGCTGACAACACACCCCCCTGCAAAGGGCCCAATGTGCAAGGCAGCGGGCAGACCACCAACTAACTACATGTGTAAAGTGCTCACTGGGTGTCTGTCTTGTTTGAGAATCAGAAAGGAGGGGGGTAAGCAAGATTCCCACCCTCTGGAAAGAGCCTGACACATGACATGTAGGTTTGCTGTGGGGAAAGAATCCCACTCCAGAGAATGTGTTGGAGAAGCTGCTTGACAAGACGGAGTGGCTCGTGCTCCTCGGTTTCTCTCCCATGGTTTGTCTTGACTGACAGTGAGGTAAACCCGGCCTGGGCTGGTGTGAACGGGCAAAATTGCTAATGGATCACACTTTGCACACTGCCTTGCCTAAACTCATCACTGTAATTGATTCCAAGTTAAAGAAACATCACACTAACACTGCCAATCATTATAAAGTAAAGGATGTAGAACACTGCTGCTGACAGAGGTTCATGTTCACAGCAGAGCAAGGTTTGAGGTCCTCTGCCCTTGAAATACAGCAAGATTATCCTTTTTGCAGATACCTTCCCTGCAGTCAACCACTTTCCTCCTCTTCATTCTCAGTCACCCTCTGGCATCAATTATTCATCACAGGACCTTGGGACAGAGCACTGTCCTCAGTTGTTACCTCTCCAGGAGAGGTGACAGGTGGCATTAGGATTGCCCAGTTCTTCTCACCCTAAGAATCTCCTCTAAGGTTGCCCATGAACTTGTCCAGCTCTGTGAGGCACAGCACAACTGCTCAAGGGAGGCAGGGCCCACTCTCAGTGGAGGCCCCATTATGATTCTCAGAAACTTATAAAGATAAAAAAATGCTTCCCTACAGCACATACTTTTGCACAGAGAAATTCCCAAACTCTAGAGGGAAATTCTGGACCCAAAAAGCTAATGCACCTTTTGGATAGTCATGCAGACATTTTTGCCCTTTCAATCCTGTCCCCCCTTAAAATCCAGCAGCCACATCTCAGAAAAAAAATGTAACAATTACCAAAAACATTGAAAATACTGCCTTTTTTTTTTTTTGCTTTCTGTTTATTTTTAGTCCAGCAAAGTATAGAATAAAGATTTTTTTAATTGATGTTAGGAAAAAGTATATCCAATTGTCAAATTGTGCCAGCAGGTACACCACCAATTTGCTTAATATTGTAGGCAACAGGAAAATAGAGAGATAAATTTTGACTTATGTGGAATGCAGATAAATATAAATGTACTAATAAATACAGCCTACTCAAACATAATCCTGAGTAAGTTTGCATATCTCTTTTTTCTTAACTTGGTATATTGCAGAATTATTTCTGCAGTGTTATAAGGCTTCAGCAATATATTTGTTTAGACCATGATTTACCAAATTTAAAAAGTCCACTGTATTTTTATAACACAACTTAATCATTTCTACACAAGGTCACTTATTAAAATTTTAACCCATGTGCAAACATCACTAGACTGAAATACTACTGTATTTCCAACATAAGAAAGCAAGTTCTTAAACTACATTCACTTTAAAAAGGGCATCCTAAAGATTAACTGCAGGGGGGGAAGAATAAAAGTAAATAAGTAAAAATTAATATTACCCTAAGGGTCAGAGAAGAAGAAAGATCAGACTGCATGCAATCTTTAAAAAAAAAAAAAAAAAAAAAAGCTCTGCCTTGATATCATCCATGAAATAACCAAAACAGGAATAGACCAATTTCTTTTTTTTAAAAAAAATGTGCCTAGTGTATTTATTTTTTTAATATTTTATTATACTCAAGTTAGTGTTAGGGGTTTTTTTTTTATTTCTTAATTTGTTGCAGTTAGCAAGACATTCAATGTCTAAGTCTGTAGCAATAATTTCAGCCTTGTCTGCTGATCCCAGGTTTTTATGAGCTGCAAACAGGGTCCCATCCTGTGCAACAGCATCACATCAGCTGTCACAGCACTGTTGACAGTCTGGCTTTCAACTCAGCTACCTGCAATATCCCAACTGCAAAGGGGCTTTAATGCTCTGTCACATCAGTACGTCAAGCCGCTGGGCAAGCAACCAAGAACAGGGCCAGCAGGTGTAATGTAAAGATACATAAACACACAGAACTAAAGATTCATGAGTGTGTAGACTGTGCAATAGCCCTGAACTACATGAACAGGATAATTCTTAGAAAGGAAACAAGGGTGAAATCCCTCCTGAGGAAAAGCAAGGCAGCAAACACCTGGGCTGTGTGGATCAGTGGCCAAAGTATCAGCACTTAAGCTTTGTTATTATGGGCCAGCTCAAACCTGAGATTAACTATCAGGTCTAACAGATCTCCTGATCTCACTTCAGACAGAGGTATCTCAGAGCAGTGGCAGATGTGATGTGGAACCAGGACTGCTGCTGGACAGCATTAATGAGAAATATCCATTACTTTGGTTGAAACAGATAAATCTGAGATGCCAGCTATGAAATGCAATAATGCCCAGTTTTGTTGGTCCCAGTTTGTAGAATATCTCTGGTTTGAAAGCGTCTCCCCTTTCCTCACCATTCCCTTTAAAAAAGTTGTAGATGTTGAGATTTTGTTTGGTTTGTTTTTTGGTTGGGGTTTTTTGTTTGTTTGGGTTGTTTTTTTGAGTGGGAGGATTTGTTTTTATAAAAGCATATTTAACTGAAGGTTAAAGTATTCAACATTTAGAGTGGAGAGTGGTGGAGGACAAGTGAGGGAAAAGTAGTTCAGGGCTTTGCTTTCCCTTATTTTAAAAAAGTTTATTCCTTTTGGCTTATCATAGAGCTAGAAAAAAAGCTGCAGAGCCTGAGGAACTGCAGAGTCTCATGGATTCCATTCTCCGTTTCCCCCCAGCTAATAATTTGCTTAAATCTCAATACCCAGTTCTTCATTTTCACGTTTAGAAGTGACATTCCATTCAACCCCAAGCTGTCCCATAAAATTAAACATAAATTAGCAAATCAGTTTAAAGAAAAATTTCCCAGAAATGTTAAAAGAGCCCTTCCAAAAAAAATCATTTCACTTTTCAAAACAGCAAATTTTGCTTTTAATCTCTGTGTTTTCTTTTACCACAAGTAAGTTTCCATGACATGCTTACAACTAGAAAGTACTGGATGGAGGCTCACATGGCCTAGTTTAGTATAAAAGCAGTAACATCTTTTCAACTCTGCCACTGTGTGCTGAAGATTTTGACTAAAAACCTGATGTACAAAGTGTTTTTTCTTCAAACTGCTACGTCTATGTTTGCCCCTCAAGACTCCAAGCTGAGCTCTATTAACACTAAAATAATGTAGAGCCACTGAATTTTGCCCCAAACTTCATCAGCCTTGGTCTCCCTGTGGAAGAGCCACCAAGGGTCTCTGTTTTATTCTCCCAGCAAGAAAAGGATGAGCACTGACTGAGTATTGGCTGCCCAGCAATGTGAGAAGCTCCTGAACAGAAGAAGGGTGCTTGGGAATGGCTTGCATTTTAGGAAGACATTTGATATCAAACCCCAATTTATTAATTTGGTTTTGCATTTTTACAGAAGTCCATGAGAAGAAGCCTGACTGCCAGCCCTAGTTTAATTCACTCTGATAACACAGGGGCTATAAATCTTTGCTAACAGCTCAACACGAGAGGCATTTGATGTGTCTGGGAACCTGCTATACGAAAGAAATTAGCTGTAGAAAAAGAAGCAAAAATGCCTATTCCCATGGGAAGAGTCTGCAAGACTGGCAATGGATCATTTGTTCATTTGGAAGACACTTGTTCCTCTAGTAAAACAGCAACTAATATTTTCTCTTTCCACTGCTCGGACAGGAAATGTGGTGCTAAGGGCCAATAGACAGAGCAAGTCATTGTGCTAATTACACGGTCAGTAAACATTTGCTCTCTCCCATGTTTCCTAAAGGCCTGAATAATCCCTGGTTAGAATTCAGCACTGGAACCAGCCACCTTCTTCCTCTCTGAGGCAAATGCTGAGGAGATGTATCACAGTTAAGAGGATATCCAGGTTAAACACCCTTCTTTTAACAGGATGGTCATGGCACCTGGAAAAGGTTGAGCGCTATCACATTTAGAGGGGAAATGAGATTTTTTTGAAGTATCAGATGAGAGAGGTTTCTAAACTGCCCCTCAATAGATGGCAAACATCCAAATTTAAACAGCCTGATACATTTATAAATGGGGTTGTAGAGCAGGTCACTGAGAAATGATTTAGGGGGTGGTTTTTTTTGATGGACAGATGTAGATCATTTCATATGTAAATCATTTCTCACGTGCAAAATCATTCAAAATGAGCCACCTGATTACATAAGAGGGCATGATATGGAAAAGCCTCTAATGACCTAGAAAAATACAGCTAAAGAAGCAGATTTTTCTTCTAAGGCACAAAGGTCTACTTGGTTGCTCTAAGTTTTGGGGTTTACTATACTTGGTCAGACTGAAATTCTGACAAACCCAGTATTTTTTATTGGGCCACATCTCTCCTAACTGTCTACCCATCAAAAAATGAACAACATCCTAAGCATCTGACTTCCTCTCAGAGTGGGCTCTAGAGAGATCTACCTACAGATTCCTAGTTGGATATCTTTGCATTCTCTCCATGAAAGCAAGAAACTCCCATCCACACAGTACTCAGATTCCTGCCTGCTACTCACTGGATTAGGATGAGCAAGTCATGAGATGCAGTTGTGTCAACATCAAAGGGAAAACAAACATTTAAGTGTTTTGGAAATGCTTCAGAGTGAAATCCCATTTTTCATGTGCCCTGGATGCAGCTTAACCCCCATAAATTTTAAGTAAAACAGCTCCCTAGTAGTATTCTGAGCAGTGTAATTGCAGGCAAAATGCTTGACTTCCACCCACTGCTTCCCATGCTCTCAACACGTGCCACCAATCATTTCCATTTTGATGTATAGTTGCTTTTAATTCTAATGAGGGGGTTATTTTGTTGTTTAATTTAAGGAAAAAAACAACTGTAGACTCCGAGTGAGGAGGAGGTGGGTTAGATCCTGCCCTGGTACAGACTGACAAACCCTCCTGGAACACAGCCACTGTGGCTGATATCAGGAATTAGCCAATTCTGTGGAATTTCTTCTCTCATATCTCTGCTTAGTTGTATTCCAGAACTAATGTTCCCAAAGAGGACACTGATCTAGGAGTGCTCCAAGTGCTGGATTGTCAGAGACTTACAGGTCTAATTAACAGCAGCACTGACCACAGGATTCTCAAATAGACAAGTGGTTTGGGGTTCCAGATATCTCCCCAAATCCAACCATAGGCTGGTGATGCCCAGAAATCAGCAGGAGCAAGAGAGGGAGCAGCACATCCCTGAATCAGAGGCTACTTCTGAAGCCAGCCCTAAACAATTCCTAGGCCCTGAATCCATTAGCATTATCCCCCTGAGGCTTGAACAGGGGGTGCTGTGCCCACTGCACTCTTTGACAACTCCTCTCTCTTGCAGTTTGAAACACTGTTTATCAAGGTAAAGTCTGAATGCTATGAGAGAGACTAGGACATACTTTTCCTGGAGTTATCCCTCTGTAAGTACTCAGCTGGATATAACAGTACTTATTTAAGTGATATTTTTAGCTACACTTGTGCCCCTTGGGATTTCATAAAAACTTTTCCCAGTGCCGCAGGTTGTTTTACTGGTCTTTCAAGCAACATACTTGACTTATTTTATTTTCACCTCCATTAAGGCCTAAATGCCTCAGTGAGGCATTAGATTCAGTTACTCTGGGCAGAAATTGAAGAACACCACAAATGACTGGGCATTAATAAACAGGCAGAAAAGCTCTGCAGTTCCCTCCATTCCTCTGTCATCAGAGATATCTGCTCTAGGTTGTGCTCGGAGCATTAGCCCATGTAGCCTGATATGAGTTCACGAGGCTGGAATTCAAAACACTAACCAGCTGTGGGAACCCGGGAAAGAGGCTGTCACACTAAATGGTATCCAGATTAGAGCTGTGAGAATTTGGGAAAGCCCGTCTAGCAAGCAGGATCTCTTGGGGAGAAGGGAAGGAGAGAGGGAAACAGTTCCCAAGTTGTTAGACTCACAGGCCTAAAGGAAACTAGGGCTCTGTTAGATACTAACAGTGCAAGGCTCAGCTGGAATTAAATCTTTAACAGGGGATATTTTCCCAAGGGAAGAAACACAGCATTTTATTGAATTAAAATATAGATAACTACCTCGAAGAGGGTTTTCCCTCCATAGTGCAGTCTAGGGCTGGATGCACATAACGCCCTAAAGGATCTGGCTGTGGCAAAACTGATGGGGATCATGGTCAAAAGATGGACCCTCTGTATTACCTTGCACAGGAAGGAGTATGTGCCTGACATGCAGGTCCTTGATTTAAAATCCCCACCAACTTGACAGCCAGATTTAAGTGCAAGGGATGACTACACAGTTAGATATGCAACGAAGAGGGAGGACACAAATAATTTATTACTTATCTACCCTACAACTGATATTCCACTTAGAGAGTGATAAAGGGGGGGAGGAAATGCAGGAAATTTTTGTCTGTTTTGGCTCCAATACCACAGGTGATGTAACACAGAGAAATATCTTTAAAACCAAGCCCTGCAATAGCTTTTTAAAGGGATTTATTTTTCCAAGTCTTGCTAAGGCATGGCAGACTTGAGGACCAAGTCCCAAACTTTTCTTTGCTGCCCCTTTATAACAGTCTTGGAAAATTCTTTAGGAAAGCAGGAAAAATTAGAACTCTTTAAATATGACCACTGGGCTTGGCTGGCAAGCTGCTTGGTTTCCTTGGATCCAGCCACATTAACTCACCACTCCACAGTGCCCACACATGGATGAGCAGCCAGGGATTCAGAGAAGGAGGAAGTGCTGAGTGAGTTGTGGGCACATCCATCAGTGTCAATGCCGGAAAAGTGATGCCCTTCAGGTGCTGGCTGTTGGAGGAATCCATCACGGGGTGGAAGAGGCCTGTTCAAAGGCAGGGATGCCTCAGGAAGTGATCCTGTTCTGCATACTCAGTGACCCTGAGCATAGGAGCCACACAGATGGTGTCAGATCCCTCTGAGAATTCAGGAACAGGGTCCACAAGCTGATTAATGTCACACCTGTATGACTTGTGGGAGTAACTAATGACACGTGTCCAGTGAAATTCCCCTCTGCAATTTCCCCCCTTCCACTAGAGACAAGTTTATTTATCTGCTAAACTCTGCTCCAGACTCAGAGGGAATTAAAAAAAAAAAATCCACAAGTGGTTCTCTTCTGTGACACATTAATTGGTCTGATTATGAAAGAAAACAATCACAAGGACAATAGAAAAAATAAAAAAAAAGAAGACAAGACTCTTAAAGACTCTCCCACGCATAGCACTGAGGCCACAAACCAAGCAAAGACAAGGGCACAAATTTCTTCCTCTTTGTTAATTAGTGACTGACAGCAGTCAGGAAAATTTTGATGTTCTTTTGTCTTCCAATATATTTTTTTTCTTCAGCATCAGCAATAATGAAAGCAGCCATGATATGGCATTTTTCTTGCTGTAGAAAGTTTGGCTTCTAATGGAAATGGGTAGTACAGTCAAATTTGCAGATTTGCATCAAACAAAACTGCAAATTCTCGTTACTAGATGCCTTTTTCTCCCTATTCCATGACAAAATACTAGACAAGAAGAAATCAGGGAAGAGAATGGCTGTTAAGCCTTTTGAAAAATAGATTCTGAGCATAACTTTCACAGCTCAGCAGAGTCTCTCCACAGCAGTGACAAAAACCAAAGTACCATAACTCACACATTCTCACCTCCATCTTCCTGCATAGAGAAGTCCACACTCACTTCCAGGAATCACCAAGTTCTGGCTGCCATTCCTGTTTTTAACTCAAGCCCTGTTGAAATCTCTGCTTGGGATACCAGCCCTCAAATGTGCTTTTGGCTGCCTTCATAGGGTTTATAACATCAGATCCTGAGAGCTTCCATATCTTGCATGCCCATACAACAGAACCCCTCTCCTTGGGAATCCCCGGACCATCCCAGGGCACCTCTTCAGTTGCCCAAGAGGCAAAGATTACAAGATGCTGTTTCTTCCTGAAATTTCCTTCCCTTCTAGCTAAAAACAACTCAAGTCCCTGCAGAAACCCATCTGGCAGCCTTGGCTCATGTAAAACCTTCCCCATCTCCCAGCACAGACAAGGGCTATGGAAGGATGTACAGGATTAGGCTGTAAGAGATTTAACCTGAGGCTGGTTAATGTGACTCATGAAACTACACATCAATTACTGAGCATGGGAGACAGACAGGGCAAGAAGTGGAAACTGTTTCTTTTCATTAACTCGTTTAAGCTGTGTTTGATTTAAGAGGTCTTTGACAAGAAATGCACTTAAGGGTTTTAATGCTTCAGCCATTCCAAGCTGCAAGTGAATAAACCCAAAGGCCAAAGCACCTTGACCCCTAAAAACTGATCAGCAAAAAACCAGTCAAGATATAACATGTCCAGCCCACATCCTTTCCCAGATTCCAGCTGTAGCACTACAAAGATTCAGGGCTGTCAGATGGTAAAACAGCTCTTCTGGCTGCAATGATTAGTAGCAAAATGGGTCTTGCAGTGATCCAGTCAAGGCAACTTTGTCTGCAATCAGGATCTCAAATTGAAAGGCAATTTTCAGCTGCCCAGTGTTTATCACAGCAGCCTGCAGAAGCTTCAGACATGCATGAGAACCCCCTGAAGTTCAATACTGAACAGCAATTTGTAGGAGGCTGTACAGAACATGCAGACTTCCTTCCAGATTTGCGAGTCAGGAACAGTCTTCCAAACTAAACAGAGAAGTGGATGGGAATCACTGACATCTGTCCTGCCTTTGTCCCTCAGCTCCAATATATCTAGAGAGATTCACTGGTCCTACACTTCCCCAGGATGCTTCAAGTGACGTCTAAAAGAAAATAAAAATAACAGCTATGCTCTAACAATATGAGGATGCCTCTGCCTGAAGATATTCTCATGCATCAAAGAAGGGCCTGCCCAGTGTTTAAATAAGTCACTTGAATTCTTAGACACTATTACACAAGGGGGTTTTATTTGTACTGCTGCTTTTGATACTTATTCACTTATTAGCAAATAATTTTCATCTGTTAAACATTTGCATCTTATATGAGAAACATCAAAAGCTCCAGACCTTTGATGACACTTCTCCCCATCAGCGCACAGCAAATTACAGCAACGAGAAAGAAAAATCTAAACAGAAGGTATTCAAAGAAAACCAGCAAGGAAGGCAGAAATGCATCAAGCTCCAAGCAATTAAATCTTAATGAATAAACATTGTTCTCCACTGCTACCTCATGCTAAGAGATACCCACAAAGCAGTCAGCACAAACTTAATTCTTTCCATTCCCTCTTTCTTCCTTAAGGCAGCTTTGTCACTTGGGTTTCAGCCTGAGCTCTGCAACTCTGGTATCAGCTGGGTGTTCCCAACACTGATGAGGCTATGGGAGAGTTTCACCCCCAGAAGCAAAATTCTACAAGGTGAGGGAAGGAGAAAACTCTCACATACAAAACGTGTAAGTTTTAGACACTGCCCAGTTTGTAACATCCATCACGATGTGCCTTTCTGGAGGTCCCACACATAAAGAGGCACATATTCAAATTATGGAGGTGTCATGGAAGGTGTGGGGGGCGGGGAATAGGAAGGCAAAATTTGTTACTTAAAAGCCTTTCCCTGATTTTTTAAAATAGAAGTTTCCATTAAATAAAAAAGTGCAAGGTTTTGTACTTGAACTAGCTCTGAAAGTTACGTTAGTGAAAAAAACATTGTGACCTTCAGCTCCAATGTGATATCAGAAAATTGGGAATGCTCAGCTAACTGTGAGTGCAGATTCTCTTTTCTGACCAAACTGACCTAAAAATCAATCAATCAAATAAAATCACTAGTCCTGTCTTGCACATAACATGGCTGTTTATCAATTCAATAGATGTGTTACTAGAAGCCTTTTAGGTGCAGCTTGGAGCTTGTCTCTGGAGTTCCCCTTGTGACTCTGGCAGGTGGAATGCATTAGCTAAGTCTTCACCTATGTGAGACAGGGAAAGAGCTACATTTGTTTACTTGAAGTAATTCCTGTCTCCTGTAAGAGCATCATAAGCTCCAGAGTTTTCTATACTTCCCAATGCAAGCACAACTTTTCACTGTGCTAAAGCAAGCCTATATTTCATCAGTTACACACTGGAAGCTGCTCAATAAGTAGGAAATATTCTCTTTTTTTCCAGTTTAGGATTGATAAGCAACACTTGGATGCAGTCCCCCAGCAATACAGATATATATGATTAGGTATATACATAGCATTCAACCTCACAAGTGTCTTATTTACAGCTTTAAGGCTTTACAACATACACAGATCACACAAATCCACCACTTTATTCCCATTTGGCATGCTACAAGAAATTCTGACAGCAAAACATTTCCTTTCAAGGAACTAACAGGATCTCAGGTGCCCCATCCCTGCTGTCTAATACCACACCACCTGTGTTATTCAGGAATAAAGAGAAGACTTAAAATGGGTAGGGGGTCCCCCCCTTCAAACTGCAGGATGAGGCATCTTTCAGCTTGCTAGTGTTAATTAAAAACCAGATGCAATAAAAATTAAGCTTTTAACAAATTATAAGAGGTCAACTTTAGGCTGATCTAATAATTTGAGTGAAATAATTCCGACTGTATTTTTGACATAACCTCCTGTTCTTTGCCCAGGTTTATGCTAAACCTACAGTAAGATTAATGCTTAAGAGCAGTATCCCTAAAACTCCTCATGTTGAAGAAATTAACCTATGGATTCAATGTCTCTCTCAGTTGACAATTAATGCAATCATGGAAAGAAAAGGAGGAAACACGAGTGCCAAGGGATGGGAAACGGGAGGTCCGATTTCTTTTACAAAATTAACTCTGGGAACTGAAATAAAATTCAACCTGTTGGCTAAAATTTGGCTTTCTTCCTATTAAAATACCCTCCCGAACAAGAAATCAATAGTGGGGCTTCCCCCAGAGATACAAGGTCCAGTTTGAGACACATCTAACACATTGAACTGATTAGGAGGGTAGTACCCATAATGTTTCACACACCCAGGCCTTTTTCTGTTTTTAATCCAAGCATGTCATTAGTATACAGAAACAATGCTAATAGATAGTGCCAAGTCCTAATAAACAACATATAAAATATTTTTCTAATTAGCAAATAGTGAGGTGTCCAAAACTGAAGTCAGCAAAAAGCCCTTTTACCACAGGACAGGGCAGTAATTCAGAGGTGTGGAATGTAATGTGCTGAACTGTGACTTGGAGCAGGATATATATGCAAAGGAAGATAATCTCATAGCAACATTTTTCTCTGGTCAAGCGCTAGAGCACTTATTTTTAAGCAGACATTTTAATTCAATCAACATTGAAAAGAATTAAAAAGTGTGTTGAAATGCTTGACCAAGCTACGCTGGAGAAATAACTCCCTTCCAGAAGTTACTCTGATAACGGGGTAGGGTATGGAACTAAAACTGCTCACACACCTCTGCTTCCTGGAGATGAGGAGCCAGGAATATGAGGAAAGGCTGAGAGGATTGGGATTGTTGAGCCTGGAGAAGAGAAGGCTTTGGGGTCACCTAATTTTGCCCTTCCAGTGCCTGAACAGAGCCGACAAGAAAGATGGAGAGGGACTATTTACAAGGGCCTGGAGTGACAGAAAAAGAGGGAATGGATTCAAACTGACAGAGAATAGGTTTAGATTAGATATTAGGAAAAAAATATTGGCTGTGAGGGTGGTGAGGTTGCCCAAAGAAGCTGTGGATGCCCCATCTGTGGAAGTGTTCAAGGCCAGGTTGGACAGGGCTTGGAGCAACCTGGTCTAGTGAAAGGTGTCCCTGCCCATAGCAGGGGGTTGGAATGAGACGATCTTTAATATCCCTTCCAACCCAAACCATTCTATGATTCTATAATTCCAAGCATCCTTCCTCCCATCCCAACTGCTAACTGGGACAGCTGTGCCACAGCAGGCACTTTATCATTATGAAAAAAAAAAAATAAAAAGAAGTCAAATAAACAGCAGAATCTTTCTGTTTTACAGCCTGAAGAGGCAGGGGAAAGCAGGGAGGGATTTGTGTCTCAGCAGCGTGGCTCTGAGTCACGCTGCCTCCCGGGGCTGCTCCTTGGGTGGTACAGTTTACACACCATCTCTTGCTCAGAGGATGAGCCTCAAGTCACCATTGAGCTCCTTGGGAAGGAAACAAACACAAATTTTACATATGCCTGGTCATATGGCCTATGTGATGTTATCCAACGTGTAATTATCAAGAGCAGGTTTTCTATAGCTCAGACTGTTTGCTTCCAAAGAGATCCCAGTGGAAAGCACTTCTACTTCCACATTTCCCTATTTTGAATATTTTTTTTTCTTTTGCTTTGATTTTCCTGGTCCTCCTATAATTTATACCACCTACTCAGCAAGTTTCAAGGCAGTCAATAGCGACTGACCACAGCCATAGAGAGCAACTCAGAGCTCATGCCAATTATTTTCAACAATATATGGATTAGATTACACACAGGCTGCCAGAAAAAACGATCTACCTCAGATTTAAATCATTAAGAATGACCCTCTGGAGACAATAATCTCTCCTAAACGTGAAAGCTACAGACAAATGTCAGAATGTTGTCTGGCCCAGGAATGTTTCCTCATAACAAGGCTGGTTTGTGCAATCAATGAGGCTGACAAAATCTCCGATATGCTCTCAGGGCCTGATCCAAGGCATGGGGAAGTTTATGGTAACACTCCCATTGACTGGAGCTCTGTGGGAAACTTTTTTTTTCCCCTGACCCACGAGAATTTGAGATTTTGAAAGTTTTTTCCCCTTCTTGAACCAAGGCAGAAAAATGGAAATCTCAAATTTTTGCAACCTGAACATCTACTTGCATCACTTCCATAAAAGGATTAAAAAAAAAAAAAAAAAAAAAAAACCAAAAAAACCCACAAACCTGATTAAAATATTTTGTTTAAAAGTGAAGGGAAAAGACTAAGTTTTAAAATTAAAGCTCATCTTTTCAAAATCAAAGGCTTTGCATAGAGAAATTGGCATTTTTTCAACAAAAATGGGACATCAAATACTCGTTGAACAATTCCAACATTCTCTCCTGGACTGCAGGGCAGGTCTTTCCTGCATGAGTGAGCTCATCTGGGCTATTTTGCTCTTTAAAATAGAAATCCCTTATATACAGGCACTCTATTCATCTTCATAACAAGCATAATTTGTGTTCCAGCCACTGAAAAGTGACTGTCTCCCTTTGCACACCAAGGGGTGGAAGCCATTTGATGCAAGGAGAATTAAAAAAAATAGGAGAGCAATTCCTCACAAGCAATTGCAAAACGTAAAACACCACATTTTAAAATAAATCAATAACACTTCCTTCTGCAAGGTGACAACTGTCACATCACGTGTCTTACAGTAGCATTTTCCAGCCCTGAAGGTCTTGAACCCCTGGTGAGCCAAACCCCACGCTCTTGTTACAGCAGGAGCCACTGGATGGAGCTGTTCGAAACAGGCTCACAAGCTCTGAGTGAGTCAT